>OX456525.1:36912992-37512992 GCA_949748255.1 Eustalomyia histrio | reverse complement strand
TTTATTCTGCCCCAATGTGTGACGTATATTAAAAATATATTTTGTTTTTTTTTTAATAAAAATTTAATAACAATTTTTCAAAAGTTATTGGCGCAAAGATTTTTAACAATTTTATTAGCTTGGAATACAAATTCATTAGGATATGTGATAATGTTAGTTTTAATTTGATTGGAATAGTTTAAAATTTATTATGATAATTTATACATAAATATTTGTTTTTTAACACCACATATTTAAACCTGTTTATTGTTTAATTTATCTGGTTAAAATTTGCAAAATTAATTTATACATATGGAATTTATTTATTATTCAAACACTACGATACATAAATATGTATTTAAAAAAAATATTTTAAATATTTATCTGTGTTTTTTTTTTTTGTCTCTCATTATTAATTGTCAACTTATAATTATAATAACTGTCAATATCCTGATTGTGTATAATATATGTGAATAATGAATAATTAAATTCATTTAAATTCATTTACAAGATAAAATAAAATGTTGAAATGTTTTTAAATCAAACCATTTCCGACCACAACATGATGCATTAGGAAGTTTTTCATAAAAACTTTTGTAACCTTTAGCTTAAACATTATTTAAGTCAACATTTTGACATGTTATAACACCATTTGATTTGTAGATTTATTTAATTGAAAGATTGTTGTGATGGATGTAAAGAATGTAAAATCAAAAGCCTAACAAAAAGCCTAGTTTCAGTAATTGCAGTTTAAGCATTTGAGGTTCAGGTTTCGCAACAAGGACATTATTAAACTGTTATTATTAAAAGCTCACGCAGAGAAAAAATATGGTTGCAATATGATCACTGCTACTATATTCTACTTGCTGCAATCGGGTATGGTTGTCACGTCCAAGTTATTGGTTGTCTAACCATCAACATGGTCGCTAGCATCATTATTTAGTAAATATTTTATTATTTGATGATTGCGACTTTCTATTTATCACATGATTGGCTGTAACCATACTGTTTTAAAAAAAATTCTGACTATGAAAAAAATATGATAATTATGCAACGATAAAATGCTGGCAACATTCAATAAATAATTATACATCAAATAAAACATGACTTTAATATTTACAGTCATAATATTGTCTTTTTTTCATAAAAACCAAAATTTTATCAGTTCAGTCAGTTTGTTTTTGCTAGAGAATGTTAAAAAAAAAAAAAAAACTGCACAAATATCAGATTGGTAGAAAATACCTTTTACATTTCATTAGAAGATTTTTTTAAAGAGCTTTTTTGAAAATTCCTTACACTAATCAATTCATTGTCAAAAAAATTCTATTGAATGATTTTATATTTTTTAATGATTTTCAATAAAAAAAATTATTTTTTTTAATATATTATTAATTAATATTTTGTAAAAAGTTCTAAAAATATTCATAAAATATTTTTTATAAGTAAAAGTCTGTAGAACCCATGATTTTTTTTTTGTACGAAAAAGTTTCTTACAAAAAATAATAGATATTAATAAATTTATCTGATAAAAACTTTTTAGATTCTATGGACTCCAAACTGTTCTTAGATAAAAGTTCATATATTCAAAACAAACTTAGATTCTAAGGCCTTTCTTTAAAAGAAAAATTCATAGATTCTGAAGAAAATACATAGATTCTAAGGACTTTTTCTAGTAGAAATATTCTTAGATTCTAAAGACTTTTTCTTAAAGAAAAATTTCTAAAAATATCTAAAAATGTCTAAATTTTTTTTTATCAAAAAAGGATTAGAATTTTAAAAAATGTTTTAG
Source organism: Eustalomyia histrio (assembly GCA_949748255.1). Classification (NCBI taxonomy): domain Eukaryota; kingdom Metazoa; phylum Arthropoda; class Insecta; order Diptera; family Anthomyiidae; genus Eustalomyia; species Eustalomyia histrio. The sequence goes on along the minus strand of OX456525.1, from coordinate 37,511,224 downwards.
GTATTTTTCATAAAAAAGTCCACAGCATCAAAGTTTTTGAAAGAAAAGTTCTTAGAATCTATGATTTTTTCCTTAACAATTTTTCTTCAAAAAGTCTTTAATATCAATTTTTTTTAGAAAAAAGATTTCTAAAGGAAATATTATTAAATTTTAAGAGCTTTTTCAAAGTTTCTAAGAACTTTTCCTTTAAGAAAGTTTCTTAGATTATGGATCATATAATGATATTGCAGGAATCATAATATGGTTATGAGGGACCATAATATGATAAATCATAAATCATGGTAAAAATAAACATAGTATTATGGTATTATGGTAAAAATATGGTTTTTTTATTATCATAATATGATAACCATATTATAGTACGACTATGGTTGGCAAAACCATAAACTCAAAAATATATGATGCACTTCGAATATGATTGCCCCGACCATGTTTTTTCTTTGCGTGCTCTATTAGCCCAATAACTTGGCTAACTCTGTACATCGTGAAAGGTTCATAGTCCTTGCTAAAATCAACATTTTGGAAGTTTCGAAACTTTATCCCCTAATTCTGAAACTGCAGTTACTGAAACTTGGCTTTATGTTAGAATTTTGATTTTGCATTCTGTACCTCATATATTTGCCCTATTTGTAGCCCTTCCTTTTTCACATAAATAAGTAGGAAGAATTGCTTGTGTTAAAAAAAAAAATGTATGTATAAAATGATAATTAGTTTTACAGAAAATGGAGAAAAACTTAAAAGAAATCTTTTCCTAATCAATGGTTAACGCAAATACATTTTCATGCTTACCAAAGATATTCTCAGGCGTTTTGCATGATGCTTTCAAGGGAAATATTGACTAATTGATCTACTTAAACTATAGTATGCCAGAAAAACTACAGGGACTACTACTACGGAGGATGATCGATGTTAAAACACAATTTCAAAACTGCAGAAAAATAATCGTTTTATTTTTTCAATGCATCAAGTAATTTGGTTCGCTCTAGACTTGGACCGTCATGCTTCAATATCTTGTTTGTTTTAAATATTGTATAATAAAATAATGATTAACTAAAATTTTATTTTTGTTTAATTCCAAATTCATAAGACATTGTTGAATATTTAATAGAACGTAGAATATTTTCATGTAATACGAACATCTCTGAGTGCTTCGATAAGACTCACTATTCCAACCGACGAAAATTAGTCTTTGTCAGTACGTGCGAACGTCGTCAGCTTAGCGGCTTTCAGTTTTAGTACCGCTTATAACAGTTTATGTAAGTTTATTCAAGCTATTTAAAAACGAAAAGAATAAATTCAGCTAACCAATTTCAATGGAGTAAATATTTGCACTTATAGAATTTTATGTACAAATTAGCGACCTGTAGTTTAAGTTCACCTGGACCTGCCTACAGATGGATTGATGGACTAACATCGTTAAATCAGGAAAAAAAGTGTTCGATATTTCTGGTAGCTACAAACATCAGTATAAACTTATACACTAATTACGTATTAGTGTATTCAGTGCGATTTAGGCCATGTGCCGGAAAGCGACCAAATTCTGGTAAGGGATCTAAGACTTATATGAACGAAAAAATAAACTGTGAAAAATCATTATGAAATTTCTGAATAAAGTTTTGAAATTTAAGCAACTATTGTAAATTTCGATTTCCTTTTGAGTTTTGAAGCATTAGTTATAGTTTTAACATATTTTGAATTAAAAATTTTCTGAAATTTATGGATTTGTTGTGCAAAATTGGTTGCAAATATATTATTTAATGTATTGTCCATAGTAGTCGGAAGAAGCAATGTCTACACACAGAGAAAAGATTGGTTGCAACCCGATCAAAACCATAAACATTTAATTGTGAGGTTTTAATTTTTTTTGGAATAACCGAAAATTCATTAATAACGCAAAAATGTTGTATTGGGAATTAAAAAAAGGAAAAAGAAACTAAAAATCAATCCTATTATTCAATTATTGGTATTTGCAATCATCTTTAAAAATAAAATTCGTTTAGTATTTGTGTGCGGTGGAAGCAACCATTTATTTAGTGAATATATTAAAAATTTGGTACAAATCTATCAAATTTATTAAAAAATTGTCGATATTCTTGTAGTACGGTTATTCTGATCAAATATACCCAGCAAAAAAAAAGTAGCAATAGAAGAGAAAAAGAAGCAGTGATTTTGATTCCAGTGTTAAGAAAATTTTGATCGGAACCAATGATTTTTACATAGGGGTGTCATAGGATGGAAGTTTTCTTTTATGATTCTTTTTCATTGCATCTAAAGACCTTCTTATGGTTTAGTGAAAAATTAAATCTTTTGTTCTTCGCAAATAAATTTTGAATTTGTAAGTAGTATTCGGGCCTTAGCCTCATTTTCACAATCTCCCGTTAGCTTCTACCTGGGAATTTAACTGACACAGTTGTTGTTGTTTCCTATACAAAGTTTGAGTTTTACTGTTTGTTAAATTTTAGCGGGAAATTCAGCAATCGGGCCTTATTTATCTCTATTCGAAATCCTTGCAATTTTTACTACAATAAATTTTTGACTTTTTGTAGCGTCATAGATTTCATTAAAAATCTAGATTTCATTAAAAATCACATTTTTATAAGTTGTGAAAAAGAACTTCCTTATAAGAGAAAAATCAGAACTAAACGATACTTTAGAATCAATGAAAACTTAATTCCTTAAGAATTACTGCCATTTATTTTTGCTGGGTATCATTTAATTAGGGTTTCAGTAGAAGCAACCGAACTGTGGATTGCATTGATAATTGACGTCACTAATGATTGGTATTGATAAACAAATTGTATTTTATATTTGTTTTTCTAACACATTGTTTAAACTCAAAATTAGCCATCAAAATTTATAAGTGTTTGTGGTGTGATAGGTAGAGAGGTAGCTCTGTACTCCGAATTTCCGAGTTCAAATTCCGGAAAAGGCAAACATTTAAAAAAATATTTTTTTTAATTAAAATAAAATATTCAAAAGTTTAAATGGCAAACATATCAAAGACAATTAAAGTAAGTTGTGGTGCAGTAAGCAAGAGTTTGAACTACGAATCTGATTGCCCACCTTCGATACCGCAAAAATCTAAAAATAAAATTGTTTTAAAATAAAATTTTGTGGAATGTAATAATATTCCTGTGGAATATAAATAATTAATTGTACAACTGAATATCGTCTTTCACAACTAAAAATATAATTTAATATGAAAAAAGTTGTCGTAACCGCCAGAATTCGATTGGCAACAAATTCGGTGGCCACAACTGATACTGTTTTCTGGCTGTGGAGAATACGGCGGGTGGGGTAGGACTTCCCATGTCTGCATTTTCAAATAGGTCTTGACCAGGCTTTTAACATGTGGTCGGGCGTTGTCATTTAGAGTACAGTGTATATCCGCCTAGAAATTTTAGTCTCCTACCGCGAAGCCTACGACACACGCAGATCATATGCTCTGCTGCTTTAGCGTTCAATTCACAGAAACTACAAGTATCCAAATCAGACAGACCTATAGTCCCTAAATGGTACCTGAGATTACAGTGTCCAGTAAAAAATCTTGTTAAGATCCTTAAGTCCTTGCTGTTCCGAGGAAGTATTATCCTGGATTTTTCACTAGACGTGTACTTGCCCATAGTAAAGGCGCGTTGAAAATAGGGTCCATAGACGCCCGCATCCTCGTCACCATTGATCTGTTTCGAGCTGTCGTGAACCAATCCTGTGACCCCAGTTCGTGTTCCCAAGATTTGCTGGTTAAAATACGACTCTCGAAGATGATTACATCATAGTTCCTGCCCAAACAGGCTAAGCGATAGATCCTGTTAAGTGTTCACTTCAAATATGTTTGCTCTACCTTGGGTCAGAACAGCATAGGTAAGCATTGTTCTCACGATGGTGTTGAAGGACCAGTAAAGCATTCCAGACCTTAGGCCCAAAGTCTTAACAAAAAGTGTCTAACAGGCATATAATGCCTTGGTAGCCTTCCTAGTTACCGAAGCCAGACGTTGGCTTCAAATGAGGGTTCTAACCAGAGTAATCCCATGATACCTAACATCGTCAAAAAAAGCCCACAGTAATGCCATTAATTGTCGGCTCCACCAAGTGGAGCTTCATGAGTCTAGTAAACCGAGCATTGTCATGCTGTAAAACGCATTTGTCGTGCCTTTCTTCATATTCGTTAAATCAATCCGATGGCGTTTGTTGACTGTCGACTCATTTACTCTCAATGATTCTGACAACTCCTAAAGCATTTGGCATTCCTCCACATAGGGGTAGGACTTCCCATTTCTGCATTTTCAAGTAGGTCTTGACCGGGCTTCTAACATGTGGTCGAGCGTTGTCATTTAGAAATTGTAGTCTCCTACCGCGAAGCCTACGACACACGCAGAGCATATGCTCTGCTGCTTTAGCGTTCAATTCACAGAAACTACAAGTATCCAAATCAGACAGACCTATAGTCCCTAAATGGTACCTGAGATTACAATGTCCAGTAAAAAATCTTGTTATATTCCTTAAGTCCATGCTGTTCCGAGGAAGTATTTTCCTGGATTTTTCACTAGATGGGACAATGCATCTAATAGCTTCGCGCTGTCCAATGGTAGTTTGCCAGCACTCAGTGGTCTTGGATTACCTAAAAATCCTAGATTTTTCTCTGATATACCTCGGGGATACACTACAGAAAGGTTCAGGGCCTTCAGAAGTGACGACGGGCCCTGCAGTTGGTCCGCTTATTTGGTGAATGGTAACACTTAGCTCATGTCTGATTTGACAGATAATTAGTTTTATCCTTCCGCTGAACGAATATGGTTGTGTATACGCTTGAAAAACGCTGGGGAATATTGCGACATTACTTTGAAAATCATGGTAATGTTGCAGAATGTCATCTTTTCAATGTCATCTTTTCAGATGAAGCTCATTTTGCAAACAAGCAAAATTGTCGCATTTGGGGCACAGAAAACCCGCACGCATATATTGAAAAGCCGATGCACCCAAAACGAGTCACTGTTTGGTGCGAATTTTGGAATTGGGCGATTTTTCTTCGAAATTGAGGAATGGCCGTTACAGTCAATGGCGATCCTTATCGGGCCACGTTAAATGAATTTTTGTTTACAAAAATTGAAGAGGAGTATATTGGCAACATTTGGTTTCAACAGGACGGCGCTACGTGCCACACAGCCGAAGCTACACTCGATGTTTTGCGCCCTGTTTTCGAAGATCGCATTGGCAGCCGCAGAGCTGATGTCGTTTGGCCACCTCGGAGCAGCGATTTGACACCGTTGAACTATTATTTGTGGGGTGCCGTCAAAGATAAGTGTTACGCCGACAAGCCAGGGACAATTGACGCTTTAAAGGACAATATTCATGAAGCCATTGCACACAATCGATAATGTGCTTAAAAATTGAACCGATCGTGTAGGCTACTGCATGGCCAGCCGAGGCAGCCATTCAAATGAAATTACTTTCCATTATTAACTGGAAGGATTGTACTTTCAAATAAAAAAAGATATTTGAGAAAATATTCACTATTTTTTTTTATAGCATTTTCAAAAAAAAAAAGTTATTTGGCGGACCCTATATAACAATGATTTCAATTTTTCGTCTTCAAACTTTTTGGGTTGACCCGGTCGTTCCTTGTCTTCAAACTCAAAATCACCTAATTTTAAAGCGATCAAACTACCTCCGGCACGATTGTTCCAGAAAGATTCGATGACCCTAAGACGCACTTTTCTTCAGTTATCCAGTACAATATTGAGTATTCTTGTTTACATTTCAACAAAATCAAACAAGCTGCCAAAGACGCTCATTCACAATAGGTTTTAGCGGAAATACATATAATAAAAACTGGAACACTGTGTTGTGTGAAACGCTTATTATTTATTCAAGGTCCCAGATAGCCAGATTTGTATGGTTTTGAAAGGTCCTATCTTAATAGGGCCTCAAATAGAATACCATTTGAGCTCTTTTAAGGTAGCATCTTTTGATGGAAGATATATCTGAAAGTGAACTGACCAGTTTCAATAAAGTTCATCGCTGGGTCAAGGAAAACTCATATGCAAAATTTTATCTGAATATTTTTATAATTGCGACCTATAGTTTGATTACACAGTTTACATCAAGAAACGGACATCGCCAAATCTACTTATAAACTAAATTTGCGGTCAATTGGAATACTAATGAGGATCCGTTATTATTGGTAGTTACAGCAATCAGCACAAACTTATTACACCCTCTCTAATGTATAACTATTGTATTTTTTACACCAAATATATTCAATAGAAATTGGTTTTAAAATTGTAAAAATTCTGTTACAAATGTGGATAATAGAAATAAAAAATTAAATTTTTGTTCTTTTTTTTTTGTTTGTACTAATAGAGTGGCATTTTAGCCTTAGAAATATAATACAGATATAATAAAAAATATATTTTGATTATATCGTGTTGCACATCGTTCCTGAGAAAATTTTGTATGCATAACCTGAATATAAAAATGGTTTTCAAAGCGCTGGATGAGATACCTGAGGGGTACTGAATTCTTGAAGTAAACTGGAATATTTGTTCTAACGGTTTTAGAGAGCGACACAACATGACGATTTTCTGGCATAGGTGTATGGCATCCTTTCTCTTTTCGACCTAACCTTATCTGAATTAAATCGCTCCAATAGTTTTCAAGATATCGTCAAAATTTTATTGTTTTTTTTTTCCTTAATTCTGCAGATTAAAAAAAAATATATATATCCCGATATCTCGATAATTCTTTTTTCCAGCGATTTAAAAATATTTTCATATTTACGTTCAGTACACTAAATTTTATTAGAAATCATATGTCATAAGACTTAAATATTTTTATTTATAATTTGTTTCTATATCTCTAAACATGAAAAATTTCACGGCTTAGAGTTATCCGATTTATGGAATAATTTATAAATTTATTCCAGCTTTAAGACTGAAACTTATATGATAAAAATTTTAGATAAATTAAAGAACTCTAAAGCGTGCATTATAGACGCTAAAATTATATTTTTTTTTGTTGAGGAAACTGTTTAAAATTTTTTTTACTTGAGAAAATTTCAGCCAAATCCAATGACTTTAAATCACTATATTTCGTTTAAATACTATTTAAAAGTAAAAATATTTTATATTATTTTATTGTAAAATTTAAAAGAAAATTGGAATTTCTGCTTAAAACTATTGAATTTTAAATACTGTTTTGAAAAAAAAAAGATCAAAAACCGTAAGAAAAATTAATATTTGATATCTCAGCACTGCCCAGAATGGCTTAGATTTAGTTGAAGTTTTCAGTAACTGAGCTAAAGGAATAATAAGTCTGATCAATTTTCGTACTAACTCTTTAACATTGTTAATTTTTTCAAGGTTTAGAGTTCTTCGCGTAGACCCAAATATCTTTTATGTAAGTTTTTACACAAATGCTACAATAAATTGATTGATATTTTTTTAAAAAATATTGCAAGAATAATAAGTCTGATCAATTTTCGTACTAACTCTTTAACATTGTTAATTTTTTCAAGGTTTAGAGTTCTTCGCGTAGACCCAAATATCTTTTATGTAAGTTTTTACACAAATGCTACAATAAATTGATTGATATTTTTTTAAAAAATTTTAAAGCCGAAAAAAAACTGCCTGCCTACTGTAACTACATATGCATATGTTATATATAAGTGTATGTATGATTTGATTGCATACACAGAAAACAAATATTTGCAGTTGTTGTTGCATTTTAAATAAAAAGTTTATTATAATAACAAAAACATTAATTGCATTTACAAATTTGGAAATATTCAATTTATATTTTAGGTAACTAAAACAAAATATTTTAATTGATCTAATAATTAACTATTACAAATTATTATATTTTTTCTGTGTAGATGGATTTGTATAAATATATTGCATTTGAAATTTGTTTACTAATTTTCAATATCCCTTTTATTGCTATTTAGTTTGAAAATATTTTTAGCTTCCTTTCTACATATTACACTCATATAGTAAATGCTAATACACTAAGAGAAATACCAATACTTAATAAAGTTAAATAGTGACAAATTGTATAAAATATCTACACTCAAAGCAATATGTATGTAATTTAACAGAGATTGCTTTTAATTTTGGCCAACAATTAAATCGGAAATTAGGAAAAATAAATAAATCAACAAAATTTTAATAAAAACTTTGAAATTCTATTTAGTGGGTACACAAAATAAAAAAAAAAAACTACAAAAATTGAAAGAGGTATATATTGAACAAAACTAGATTATTCTTGAATATTCCATGAGCCATTGAATAGTTACACTCTATTAAAGTGAAATTTATTTTTATACCCTCCACCATATATGGTGAGGGTATATATCAGTTTGTCATTCCGTTTGTAACATGTCGAAATATAGGTTTAAGACCCCATAAAGTACATATATTCGTGATCCTTATGCAATTTTAAGTCGATTTAGCTATGTCCCTTTGTCTGTCTGTCTGTTGAAATGGCGATCACGAGCCGAAGACGGAAGCGGGGTGCCTATTTTTACCCAGATTATTGAACGTCCTCCCGAGCAGTTTGGTATTGAAAATGAACAAAATCGATCCAGCGGTTCAAGTTATGAGTGAAAATGTGAAGGTACCTCTAAGTTTTCCATACAAATTGGTACAATTTTTCTGTGTCTATTTTCAATTTGTATATATATTTTTTTTCTGTTAAGCTTTGTTGGTTTTTCGTTTCATTTCATAAAATGTATTTTTTGTTTTTGTAACCAAAGGCATTTATATATGAAGAAAGAGCAAAATGCATAACTGCTTTAGTGCCACTACTTTTGAATAGGTGGCGCTGAATTAACAAAAACAATACCCAGCCCCATGGCAGGGTCGATATAGCCTTGGATTAGGCTTTCAATTAATTTATTTACCAAAAATATTAAATTAACTACATACGTCAAATTCTAATTCATTAAGATGTTACTTGTAGACTTATTACATAATTTTAAAGTAATTTTTTTAAATGTTTGACGTAATAAAAGCATTTGTTTCACATTTTTATGTCAAAAAAGAAATTTTCATAGAGGAAAATGGTATTTTTTTTATTCCATTTGTATTTGTATTTTTGAGAATTGAGGGATTGGCAAATGTATATTTATGTTAATTTTTTCTTTCATAAAAAAATACACATAAATAAAGTGCAATATTGTGCTATTAAACATCTAAATGGATATTGAATTAAAAAATTACACATAAAACATATATTGTTAATAGTCTTTGGCAAATATTCATGTATGTTACAAAGAAAATAGAAAATCAATAATACTTTACTGCATATTGTAGCACAATATGGCTAATGGAGTCTAGTTCTGCAGCAGAATATGCCTAATGGAGAGAATGCACCTTGTGATGGGCCATCTATTGACAAATAGTTACAACTCATGTTCTTTCTTTAATAAATTAATTTATTTTCTGTATTCTCTCCATTAGGCATATTGTCCTACAAACACACTTTCATTTTTTAGAAAAAGAACATTCGTTGCAACTATTTATTAAAACTTGGTGAAGTAGAAAATGCATTCTCTCCATTAGGCATATTCTGCTGCAGAACTAGTCCCAATTAGCCAGTAACAAAATTGAGTATTTGCCTAAAACTATGCTTTAAAATGTGTTTTTTGTGCAGTCCATGGTTAAAAAAACTAGTGAAAATGTAAAGATGCCTCTAAATTGCCCATACAAATTTAGTACAATTTCATAGAAGCGACTGGTACATAACATATTTTCTCATATTTTTTTCACCAGTCGCTTAACAGTAAATATTTTGTATTCACCTCAAAATTTTTTTTTTCCACCAAAAAAGTTCTTTTCACATCTAAAAAAGTTTTTCACCTCAAAAAATTTTTTCACCTACATAATTTTACTTCAAAAGTTTTTTTTTATATTATTTGTATCAAAAACAGTGAAGAACATCTTTCAAGGATATTGGTGGAGGGTATTCAAAGATTCGACACAGCCGAATTTAGCCTTTTTTACTTGTTTTTTTTACTAAATTTGAATTCACGAGCTTAAAATTTTAATGTTTTTTTTTAAACAAGAAGTAAAACTTTTTCTTGGTGTACAATTGTATAAATACCCGCGTAAAAACTCATACATATATATCGTTGACGCAGAGAAAAACATGGCGGCAACTTAGTCACTGCTACCATATTATACTTGCTGCATTTGGGTATGATAGTTACAATCACGCTATTGGTTTATAAAAAGGTTCTAACCATCAATATGGTCGCTACCATCATTATTGTAGTAAATATGTTATTATTCCATGATTGTCAGTTTCTATTTTACAACATAATTGGCTGTAACCATACTGTAAAAAAAATTCTGACTATGAAAAAAATATGATAATTATGGAACTTTAAAATACTGACAACAATCAGTGAATAATTATAAATCAAATAAAACATTCCTTTGACATTTACAGTTATAATACTGTCTTGTTTATAAAAAAGAAAAAAAAAAGAAATGTATCATTTCAGTTTCCCATGAAAAAATGATAATATATGATAATTTTCAGCTGGAGGGTTTTATTTTCGAAAATGCCTTATTCGTATAATATTATAGTTTATAGTTATCAATTTTTTGTCGAAAATATTTATTGTCAAAAAATTAAAATATTTCTTTTCAATAAAAACAAAAATAATTTCTTAATTTATGTATATTATTTGATCTATGATATGATTTATCAGGCTCAAGAGCATACACAGCAAAATAAGAGCTGAGGAAGAAGTAGTTAAACACTACATCTACTGAACACGAAGTTGTGAAAATTTTGGTGAATCATTAATGATTTAAACATTGGCGTGTCATTGGGAGGAAAATAGTGTGTTTCGGTGCTATGAAAAATCGCTGAGCAGATGGACTTTTTCATTAGTTTACGGAATTTGTTAACTATAGGGACTACAAAATAAATATAGGGCGTGGCTTTTTTTCAAGTTAAAAATGTGATTTTGAACACGCCAAGAACTATTATTCCGACCAGGATAAAGTGAATATCACTGGTATGCAAAATATGTTTTAAATAAGGCCTTACAGGAATTAACCATTTTTGGACCAACTAAATAATTGTTTTTTTACTAGTACGGGTTAATATCAACATTTTGGAAGTTGTTTAAAATGACTTCTTACAAATCGAAAAATTTGCACTATTAACTTCTTTGGGTGTTATGAAAAAGAGATTCTTATATAATAACATCCATTTTATTTTGCTGGTTAGTTTAATATTACTAACGAATTGTAAACACTAATTTTATATATGGAAAAAATTGTGATGATCAGCTCTAGAGGGAGTGTTCACTTTCGATCTGAGCGACTAGGTCATCGTCAGCCTCCTTATGAACCGCTTATTTAAAAAACTAGTGTTTACGACGTTTATGTGGAAAAGGTACTTAGAATATTAATAAAATATTTTTTTTTTTATATAAAAATAGTCTGTACAACCCATGAAACCTAAGGTTTCTTATTCAAAATTCTAGATTTTTAGAATCATTTCTGATGGAAACATTTTTAGATTCTATGGACTTTTCCTAAAAGTAAAATTCTCAGATTCTGCAAGTTGTTCGTTAGATAAAAATTCATGTATTCTTAAAAAAATCTAAAAAATTCTTAGATTATGAGGACTTACGATCATCAAAAATACTTAGATTCTAAGGACTATTTTATGTAGAATTATTATAAGGACTTTTTATAAAAGAAAAATTCAAATACTCTAAGGACTATCTAAAAAAAATATTAAAAACGTCCTTGGAATCTAAGAATTTTTCTATTAGAAATAGTTCATAGAGTCTTTGTTGTTTTTTTTTGTTAAAAAAGGTCTTTAAGATTTAAATTTTTTCAAGTATTTTCCCTTAAATATGAAAATTATATTATCATAATATTATAACTATATTATAGTATAACTGTGGTTGGCATAATCATAATCTCAATAATATATGATGCTCTTTGAATATAATTGCCCCCATCATGTTTTTTCTCTGCGTGTATATTTCTGTTGCATATCACATCGAAATCACAAGCTTTAACTCTAAACATTGAAATTGCATTAATTTCCGGTGATGCTCATCATTTGATTGACAACTACGGCAGTTTTACTGTGTATCTAAATGTCGTTTTTCTTTCCAAATATATCGTCAGAAGAAACTTAAAAGGACGTAAAAAAATATATATAAAATAGAATACAATAGAAAATTAGTGAGACAAAACATTAATCTCTAATAGTTATTAAAATTTTTCGAAAGATATTGATTTTTTATAAAAAATTTAAAGTGTAGTTAAACAGTGGCGTCACAAATAATTCACTTGTTCATATACTTAACACAACTAATAGTTTTCATAATCAACAATCTATTTATCCGTTGCATATATTTAAATTATATTGTATTTTGCTACTGCTGATAACTTAATAATTCTCATTAAGTTTATAAAATTTATTACTTAATGTTCCAAAGTTTGGTAGCCTAATGTGAGCTAATCTTCTCTGTTACCGACACGTAACGTTGTTTGAAATAAGTAAGTTTATCCCCACTAACCTTCCGACAATAGTCGTGAGTTACTTAGAAATGCTTAGTTTAGGTTTTTTAAAAATATTTACTAATCGTAGTTGGAAACCTTTATAATTTTTATTTTAAACCAACATAAAGTGGATATGATTGGATTATTTACTACAAACGCATAAGATCTGACTAATAAGCAAGTCGAACGAAATGAAATTTAGGCCCTCGGTGTTAGTTCACAGCAGAACACACCCTATGGTTATATCTATAGAACAGAGTTTCAGAACCCATGTTCTGTCGATGCTTACCAATGCACGCATATTAGAAGCTCCAAAATAGCATTTTCGGCATTATGTAGGTCGTATATATAGTGAGAAGTTCCGATTAAGTTAAGTATTTCATACACCGGTAAATATACTTGAATGAAGTGATCTATCAAACTTATTGCCAGAACATTAAAAGTATTCGAATCCAGTAATACCTCCCATATACAGAAGACTATGTTGACTCCACGGCTCTATGTGTCAACATTGTATCTAGCATGCATTAAAATCAAACCTGTTTACAAGACCACATTCAGATACTGTAGAAAGGTCGTGATTGGGTGTGTAATTCATAATCTGCCTTTTGCGTCAAACAACCACAAGGCTTTGCCTCCGAACGAAAAAAAATGCATCGCAAATGCCGCTGTTATCTGCAAAATAGTAGATAACATTGATAGTCCGACCAACGAAGTTGTTAAGAAAAATAAGAAAGAGGAAGGAGAAAGGAAGGAATCTTGTGGTATCCCAGCATTGAACTGAAACTTACTTGATGAGATCTAATAACAATGTGTATAGTACGATCTCTGAGAAAACTCAAGACAAATGGTACAACAAGTATATCGTGCCACATACGATACGGAGCAACCACTTTACTCTCACCAAAAAATTGAATGGACCGACTTCAAAGTTCCGAAAAAAACCATCAGATCTCCCGTAGAACGCGTTCTACGAAAGTCATACTGTCGATCACTAATACGTGTGTTGCTCTCTAGATAATTAACAAGATGATAAGTAACCATGCTCTCCATCTCCTAGCGATGAGCAAATTTTAATTGGAAAGCAATTTTCAGGGTGAATCTGAGTGCGGTGTTATCTCTTACAAGAGTTGAAATAGAAGAACGAGCATTATTCCATACTATTTTAATAAATTATCAAAACTTTTACAACCCCAAAGAGCGGACAGAACTTTATTAGCACAAAGAAGCTGATCATACGGAGACATTTCACGATTTAGTTCTTTAGCACAAACCGTTCTCGACTGCTTGAGAACGAATTCAGTATTGACGTTTTTATTCCCACGTCGATTTCTAAACGCCTCCTCTCTGGATCTGAATTCAGTACTGCAAATCAGGTTTAATCAAAATAAAGGCCGGGCATTTCACATGGGTGACTGTACTGATAAAATTTGCTTTCCCATGTAAAAATCGAAATATATATGAACATACATGATCATACATGGGCTTGTATTTGGTCATACATGGGCATACATGGTCATATACGTCTGTACATGATCTCATATATGATCATATATCTTCGGATCCGAAATTTGAGGGTATATGGTGATATATATGCATATATTATCATACATGCTCATATATTATTCATGTATGCTCGTATATGATCATATACGTCCATATACCCTCAAATTTCGGATCCGAAGATATATGATCATATATGAGATCATGTATGGTCATATATTGAACAATGTATGGACGTATATGACCATGTATGCCCATGTATGATCATATACAGGCCCATGTATGATCATGTATGCTCATATATATTTCGATTTTTAGATGGGTTATGAAAAAAAGACAGTATTATGACAGTAAATGTCAAAGTCATGTTTTATTTGATTTATATTTATTTATTTATTTATTAATTTATTAATTTATTAATTAATTTATTTATTTATTTATTTATTTATTTATTTATTGATTGTTGTCAGCATTTTATAGTTCCATAATTATTATATTTTTTCAGTGACAGTTTGGTTACAGCCAACAATCATGTAATAAAATGAAAAGTGGCAGTCATGAAATAATAAAATATTTACCATATTAATGGTTAAAACCTATTTATCAACCAAGAACTTGATTCTGACAACCATACCCGAATACAGCAAGTAAAATGTTGTAGCAGTGATCAAGTTGCAACCATGTCTTTTCTCTGCGTGTATCTTAATCCATAAGGAGTTGAATTCTGTATCATTACATTTCAGGTGTTGCTGATAAAAGGCTCCTCTAAAAAGAAAAAAATATTAGATAACCTGGTATATACTAATCCTGAAAGATCAATGTTTAAAACTATCTGCGTCTCACTTAAATATCTGGAACCTAATCGTGCTTAAAAGCTTTTTCCTCATTCCATGCTATAAGCCGACCAACCAAATTCTCAACCTTATCGTCTTTATAACCTTTTTCCCTATATTACGATTTAAGGCGACTCACCTTCCGATCAATTTAAAATCATTTTTTATAATTTTATCATTAAACCCGACTTACTTGCCAATTGTTATCGTCATATAAAGGGTGTCCCAAGAAGAACGCAATTTTTAAATCTGGCAACATTCGAAGTGTCATTGTTTGACATTTGAACAATTGTTATTGTTTGCTAGTAGAAGGTACGAGGTTAGTAAAAATGGAGCGCTACACGAATGAACAACGCATTCTCATTGTGAAATTGTTTTACCAAAATGGTGAAAATTTTGCGGCTACAGTTCGCAAATTGCGATCAATTTGAGGTCACAATAATGCTCCAAAAGAGTCAACTGTAAAGAGATTAATGGATAAGTTTGCCGAAACTGGGTCTGTTAGTGATGTAAAGACAACAACGCGCCATCGACCAGGTCGATCGACCGAAAATGTCGCAGCTGTACGTGATGATGTCGCTCAAACTCCATCCACCTCAATTCGACACCGAGCTCAGCAAATTGGTGTCTCCAAATCCACTTTGCAGCGAATTTTGACGAAAGATTTGCATCTTCATGCATACAAAGTTCAATTGACTCAGGAACTGAAGCCAGCTGACCATGGACAAGCGAAGGGAGTTCGTTAATTGGGTATTGGAGAGACAACATGAAAATGCTGAATTTGCCGATAAAATCATCTTCAGTGACGAGGCCCATTTTCATCTTGATGGCTTCGTCAATAGGCAGAATTGTCGCATTTGGGGTGAGGAAAATCCTCGAGTGATTCACGAGAAGCAAATGCATCCTCAACGTGTCACTGTATGGTGTGGTTTTTGGGCTGGAGGAATCATTGGACCTTTTTTTTATGAAAATGAGGCAGGTCAAGCGCAAACAGTCAATGGTGTTCGGTATCGTGAAATGATAACCAGTTTTTTCTTGCCTAGAATTGAAGAAATGAATGTGGAGGGCATGTGGTTCCAACAAGACGGCGCCACATGTCATACAGCCAGAGAAACAATTCAATTGCTGCATCAGTCATTTCCCGGTCGTGTTATTTCGCGTTTTGGAGATCAGAATTGGCCGCCTAGATCGTGCGATTTAACACCATTAGATTTTTTTCTTTGGGGTTTTTTGAAGTCGATGGTTTACGCGAATAAGCTGACGACGACTCAAGCCTTAAAAGAGGAAATTGGACGCTGCATTAATGAAAACGGTCATTTAAAATTTCATTAAAAGATCGCGTGCATGCCAGCAAAGCCGCGGCGGCCATCTGCACGATATATTGTTCCATACATTCTGTCTACTTTACGATATAATAAAGTTTCACGATTTTTTTTTGAATATCTGTGTTTTATTTAAAATTTAAAAATTGCGTTCTTCTTGGGACACCCTTTATATCAAACACACCGTTCGTACGAACTTGAATTATAGTACCGAATTTATTAAATTAATTTTAATTATTTCCCAAAACAAGTTTTATTTTTAAATTTCAGCTAGCGATATGTATATAAGATAGGTGGTAATGACATTTTATTGCAATTTAGTATTGAAAATAGAAATTGAATTTCGGTTTCCATATATTGCACGTTGGGGCAAAATAACAATGAAAAAGGGAACAATCTTTATATTATAAATATGTGAAGATTAAGTGTAATTATCTTGAAGAATTTAGTGAAAGTGCAATGAAAAATTAAACAAAAAAAAAAAAAAAAAATATATAATATTAATTGAATATGAATTTTAGAATTTAACTTGTGTCATGTTTTTCAAGTGTAAAATTTATTTGTATTATGAAAGCAGAAATTACTTAAAGTTAACAAAGAAAATTATTAATAACCAATTTCATAATCAACAACCCCCAAAATTATTTGTATAAATTATTTGAAACGAATCAGTTAATTTAAAAATTTAAAATTAATTTTTTACAAGACAATTTTTTTTATTCCCCTTTATGATCTAAAATTTAAAATTACTTTAAAGCCTTTATAAAATAAATTTTTTTAATTTATTTAATGTTTATAATTTTTCTTTGATAACTCGGCAACAAAAAAGGGAAAATTTAAAATTAAAATAATACGGGGCCATATGTAAGCAAGGATAGACTTTGGTATGGGCATCAATGAATTTATGAAATTCGTAATTTCTAAAATTAAAAAAATCACCTTAATCTACCTCAATGTGCATTGGCTTCTGTGCATTTGGTGTGAAACATTTATTCCATTTATTTATTATGTTTCACTAAATTTTTAATAAAAATAAATGGGCAATACAGAAAGTGCAGTGATTTAAAATGCCAAAATAAAGTGTTTGAAAACAAAATTCTATGAACATATATAAAATTTAATTAATTTGTTTTTTTTCTTAACCCTCTCACTACTTGTGGATACTACAGTGTACAAATTATAACAAATTTAAAATATGATAATGCAAAAAAAAAAAAAACATAAATACATCATTGGGGAAAAAATATAACTGTTTACCAGGTCATTGAGGTCACGATTTTTGATAACAAATTCTTATATTTTAAATCTACCAATGCAGCTGGAGTCATAAAACTTTGTACGTAGTTTTAATTTATTATTAGGACATGACCAAACGAACGATTTTTGGCTTATCGAAAGTTTTAGTGGTAAAAGGTGGTGAGAATTATAAAATATCTATTTTTGAATGCACTACAATATATATAAATTGGTTACTTTATATTTTCAAGACCCTTAACAGGAATATAATGCCAATAATATTAACACACAAAAAGTGGGCAGTGAAAGTGTTAAAACAATTTAAATTGATAAATTTTATAAACTTTCTTTTGGATATAAAAATATGCTGAATTCTAAATAATAAATTTTTTCCTTTTGCAGCATAATTTATTTGCGCAAACATACATATACACACATATATATTTGTGCAAGCAGCTTGTGTCATATATTGATATTAAAATGTAACACAACTTTATTAAATTAAATCAAATCAAACAGTTGTTCAATTCACAACGGGTATTGTATCTGTTGTATCGGGTATTGTATGTATAGTGTAAAATTGTTGTTGGTAATTTACACCTAAAAATCTGATACAACTTTACAACTTCATTTGCTGTGTTTATTAAATGTTGTATTGTGTATCATAACATATCAGTCTCAAGTGAATGTCACTTTTTTCACTTTCACCTTTATTTTGCATTTTATTTTTATTTTTTCTTCTTGTTTCTATAAATTTATAAATATTTTTATTTTTCTTCACTATTTGACAATACCGGCTGTGAATTGCCCAAATATGTAGTTCCAGTACTACTAGACGTATACGTAATATTTTTAGCAATTCCATATAACTCATACGTAGGGGGGTGTACAATGGCATATTTGACAAAATGTTGGCATATAATTCGGCCATTTCTTACTTAGCCATCCGATTGCGATAAAAATTTTAAACGGACGTAGCTTATGTAGTATCGAGCTTAAGTGTGGACGTTGGACCACACAGACCCTACAGAAGCAGCAATATGAACCCCCAAAGTATGGTACTTTTTATTTATTTATTTATTAATTTATTTATTTATTTATTTATTTCAGTCTATGAATACAATATTTCCTTACAGACTAGCATTAGAAAAAATAAAATTAAAATATATTATTTAATAAGTTTTTAAATAGAGAATGAGATATACTTATGTCTTATTGATCAGAATACATATTAAATAACCTCATAGATCTATTAAGTGGTTCATTTAAAGCATAATCAGTTGCATGTATATCAATATGAAAAAATTTATTAACATTTTTAAATGTTCTTGGAGGAACATGTATTGAAATTAAATCTAATTCGGTCGAATCAATAACACCACAAATAATACCATGCAAAAATGTTAAGGCAGCAATACTACGACGAGTTTTAAGAGTTTTCAAAGAAATTAATTCACATTTATCTTTATATGAGAGAATTGAAAAAGTGGGAACATTATAAGAATTATAATTAGTAAATGGTAGCACAAACTTAATAAACTTTCATTGTATTTTCTCAATACGAGCTACATGAATAGCTGCAGTTGGACTACAGATGAAAGAAGCATATTCTAATCTTGATCTTACAAAAGATGTATACACAACTTTTTTTTTGTAAAACGATCAAAACATTTGTCTAAATTGCGGCGTATAAATGCAAGAAGAGAATATGATTTAGGAATAATAAAATTTAAATAACTTGTGAACTATAATTTAATATCAAAAACCACACCCAAGTCCAAAATTTTATCCACAGATTTTAATAGATATTCATTCATTCTATATTCAAAAGGAAGAACATTGCGACGTCTATGAAAAGACATTCGAAAACATTTTGCACAAAAATTTTTAAGTTCTCACGATTTTTTTGTTTCTTATTCGATTTTTAAAAACAATTAACATATTTGTATTCTGCTGGTAAAACCTACAAAAAGAAAAAATATTCTCACTTGAGTGAGTTTACTTCTTTGTTTCCCAAGATATTCCTATTTCAGATTTTTAAGACGAGCCCAATGGAATGGAATCCTTTCCATTTAAGAATAGAATTATTTCCGTTACAACGATACCAAAAATTTATACCATATGTTTATAACTCCTTAAAGGAAATCTGAAGAAGTTACCCTTTATTCAAGAATTTCTTATTCAAATATTTAATTTTCCTATAGACGACAGGAAGTGATCAGATTCAATAGTTTATTGAAAATATCTTTATTTTGTGATTGCCTGTGTAATGGGGTTTATCACTTAAGCATATTTATAATCTCAATTCTTCATAAATATGATGAAACTTCTTATTTTCATAAATCTACATTTAAAAAATTCTTTATGGTCACACATCCGCGGACCAAAATGAGTCGCTTTATTCTTGATATTTGGTTTGTTTCCATGCAATAATTATTTATTCACACTGTGTTGAATTAAAAAATTACAGAATAGGTTTCTTTGAATTGTATTTATATTTAATAAAAATAAAAATGAAAATAAAATTTTTTTTCAAGTCTCACAATTGTTGCTGAATAGAAAACACCACGATTTTTTAACTGACATTTATGCTTGAAAAACGTTTGTGGGCGCAAGTTTGAACAAAAAGTTCGTGAGACTGGCTTGTTAGTGGACGTTGCGTACCGATGAGAATATCATTACAGAAGCTCGAGTCCAACATGGAATTTGACCGAAAAATCATCTTTTCTGACAAGGTGCATTTTCATATCGGAAGCTATGATCGGCGGTATGCTTTCTAGCGTTTCGGTGACTTATCTTGGCCATCAGATTTTTGGAACTTTTCATCTACCTTGAAGGAGTTAAAAAACAACCCGTACCTTGAACGAGTTAAAGAACAACATTCAAGTCGAAATTCGTGATACCACGACGACGGCGGCCATTTGTTGGACATAATTTTCCACAATTAATTAAAATAAAATTTACAGGTGCGAAAAATATAATCAGTTAAAAACCAATTAAGTTTTCGCCTTAAACAATAACTGTACACAGAGGCAACAGATTCATTGTGACAACCGAATTCCTTGCCAACTGAATGATTTGGTTGTGGTAAGCAAATGTATTCCTGACACAATTGAAATATTTTGCTTTAACCATTTGGTTGGCAAAAACTGAATATGTTTTCTCTGTATAGCGAAAGAAAATCAGATGATTGTTTTTGACCCCACCCTATATAAAATAACCTTGGAAGCATAAATAATATGTACTTTTAATGAATTTAATATTGAATATTTTAATTATTTAATTTGGTCTATCAATCGTTTATTTGCTTTGCAATCACAAAATCCTTATAAGATTGAGATGATGATGATGACTCAAATAAACTATCTTATTATTCAAACAAAATGAATTTTATTTGTATATTTTAAATTAAACAAATCGTAAATAATGCATTCATTGTATATTGTGGTAATATTGTATGTTTATAAAACAGTAAAGCCTTGCAATAATGAATGCTTTTACTGGGTGATAAATCAGTTTATTCGACTAAAACAAAAAATTTTAATTAACGAACAGTTTTTTTAAATTGCTTTTGAAAGAAAAACCTAAACCATATTAAACTTTAAAAAACTACAAATCAACGCCTGTTGAAAGTTGACAATTTAGCTATAAAAATATGCACTTTCATAGATTGGCACATAAACTTACCTTATATGGCAAAAAATTAAGGCAGCTTTATAATTCCTTTATGTCTGTTAAATTTCTCAACCAACTGATTTTATTCTTCTGCTTCTTTCTGTAAATGATTACATTAAAAAAAATATTAAGTAATTAATTACAATATTAATTTCCGATTGTCTTTGTACCAGTTACAACGACAGTTACTTATCATTATAAATTTTGTCAAATTTCTGTGTTTTCAACTTGATCATACAATTTTAAATAATTTTTAAAAACCTTTCACTGTTCCTGTATAATTTTAAACACTTCAAATATAAGCATTTCAATAACATCACACTGGCCAAAAATAATAATAAACGAATGACAAATCTACACTTTATTGAATACTTAAGCCACAAAGACAATAACTAACAAGAAATTGATAAATGATTGAAAATCAATCAAATTAAAACAAACAAATGAAACAGAGGACAACAATATAAAGCATACTCTACACAAACTAATAACATAGAAATAAATTACTGTAGTCTGACCGATATAAATTTTACCCAAATATTCATATTCGGGCTAACCGAACAAGAAAATATCTAAAGGGGGGTTTAGTAATTTTGAATGAGAGGGATTATAAGGGGACTATTTGGAATTTTTATGTTTAGACGGTTACCGGGTTGTATAAATGCGACATAAACCGGCATATAAACAATAAAGCTGTTAGATGCTGTTAATAGTGTCGGCATATACGACTTAAATATGCACTACACACATCGACTTATTTAAATTAGCTTTTGAAATCAGATTTTTGTTTTTAAATTATGATCTTATTGAAATTCTTGCAATACTCTAAGATAATATTTTATATATTGCAATACTTTGCTAACGAAAATGCAAATGTTTCAAGAAAGTGGAAATCCCTCTATAGATATTCCACAATTTATCAGTTATATCTCTAACGCAGCTCAGAAATCTACTGTGAAGAAAAGTGATAAAAACTATTAAAAAATGAATTAAAACCATGGATAAACACCAATCTACAAGCTCTTATATTATTTAAAAAAAAAAAACTTCTGAAATTGAGAAAGAAATGTAGAAGTAATGATGTGTAGGAGAGATTAGAGAGAATAAGTTATATTGTTAAAAAAATCATGTAGAGAATCGATGAGTAATTATTAGCATAAAAACCTAGAAAAAATTCAGTAGGAACCAAAAAAAATGTTGGAAGTTTTTAAACGAGAACCTTGGTAGAAAGTTAAAAAATCAGATAAATTTCAAAGATTCCAATGGGGTGCTAGTAGCAGACAATACAATTAAGAGTGATATGTTAAATCAATATTTTCTGGAAATTCCAAGAACCTTAAAACAACAAATTTACTGTTCACCTAGAGATTTATGTAATGCTTCCAGATCTTTAACAAATTGTCAATTCGTATTTAACTTTTCTCATACCACTATTATAGAAATTAAGTAAATTTTTTCTGAATTAAACTTATTAAAAACATGTGGTTGTGATAGAATATCGCCAAGAATGTTATTTGAATGTAAAGATATTATATCACTCTATTTTGCAAGATTCTGTGACCGAATAGTGGATACTTCTATATATCCAGATGAATTGAAAATTGCCAAAATTGTTCCTATACCAAAGGAATATAATGCTTTAACAGCTGAAAAGTTTTGCCAATTGCTTTGCTTCCAATTATTGATAAAATATTTGAAAAATTATTACATTATCAGTTGTCTTCATATTTGTATAGTAATGGTTTATTATATAGGGTGATCCAAGTAGATGTACTTTTTTCAATAGATTTTTTTTTGACAGATCACGTGTGAGTCGTGTCATGCTGTCATGTTATTTTTGTTTAGTATTGTTTGGCATTTCATAATGGATAGACTTACGCCTGAACAACGTTTACAAATCGTTCATTTTTATTACGAAAATTCTAGTTCTGTGCGGAATGTGTTTCGTGCACTTCGCTCAACTTATGGTCAACATAATCGGCCTACTGAGCGTACTATTCGCAACACCATCACCCATTTTGGGACCCAGCATTCATTATTGGATAATATTCGACCACGTCCAGCACGCTGTGAAGAAGATGTAGCGGCCGTAGCTGTGAGTGTACACGAAGACCGGTGCGAACAGAACCGTCAATGGCGCCCGTTATCATGCCATGATAACCGACTATTTGATGCCTGAAATTGAAGCTCGTGATCTCGGCGACATTTGGTTTCAACAAGATGGCGCCATTTCCCACACATCGCATCAATCAATGGATTTATTGAGAGAACACTTCGGTGAGCACATAATTTCACACCATTATACTTTTTCCTTTGGGGATATGTAAGGTCTAAAGTTTATGCGGAGGCTTTGGAGGAAAGCATCACGCGTGTCATTCGCCAGTTACCAGTCCAAATGCTCGAACGAGTCATCGAAAATTGGACTCAACGAATGGACCATCTGCGACGTAGCAACGGCCAACATTTGATAGACATAATCTTCAAAAAATAAATGCCAAAGAATGTTCTTAAACATTTCCCATTAAATTTGAATTTTCTGTGTGATAGACTACAAATCAATGCCTGTTGAGAGAGAATCGAGAAAGTAATTGAACTGAATGTGTGTTAATTTTTTGTTGGCGAGTAGTAAAATTAACTAAATTTTAGAAAGCCATTTCTAAATTCAGTTTTAAAGTCTACCACTTTCTAATTTTTAAGAATTTTTCAGGCAATTAAAAACAAAAAGTAATACATCATTTCCTATGTAATAATAAAAATTTATTTGATTTTAGAAACTGACTATTTTGTTGAAAAATTTTCATTCAACTTTGTTCAGATAAATTTAAATTTTTTTTTTTTCAAATAAATGTTTTCTAATTTTTGAGACAAATTAAACTTAGGTATAAGATTTTTTTTTTTGTTGAAAGACGTTTAATTTTTTTTCAAAATTTTATTGTGAAAAAAAAGAAATAAACTCAAGACAAACTTGTTAGTTTTCATTATTTTAAAGAAAAAATATTATTATTTGAAACAAATTAAAGTAACCATTTAAAAAATTTATAATGCATGATTTAAATTTTTGATTAGTGACTCATGTTCACCCACCATGAGTCAAAAATAGATTACGTGCCCATTTCTAATGTTTACAGTCCCTTTTTGTACTTCTGTTAGCATAGAAAATGTTTTATATTTATTAGAAAGTTTTTATAAAATCTAAGAATAATTTTCACTTAAAAGATGTGCTTTTAAACTTGATGTTAAAAAATATTTTGTTATTTTTAGGGAGTTATGTCCCAGTTTTTAGTAAAAAAAAAAATTATCTAATGTACTTAAATAAAATAAAATTTTTCTTTAAAACCAAGGAAACATCTCCTAACAGTTAAATTTGAGATGATTTATGAACTAATAAGGAAGAAATTTTACTGTTTTCTAATAAAAATTTACTTCTTAATAGTAAAATTTTTCTATAATTTTGAAATTTTGACCAAATTTTTAGTAAAATTTGTTTCTTTATTTTAAGGAAAGTTCCTGGTGCATTTTTTTTTGAGTGTAAGAAAAATACGTTTAAAGTTTAAATTTTGTTCTACACTCATCACCAATTTTATTTTAAGAAATTTTTTATATCGATATTTTTGGGACATAAAGAAAGAATAACGATTCATCGAAATAAAATTTAAAAATAATTCCTTTTTTTTTAGAGTAGAAACTTGCTCCACTTGTTAAAAAAAAATACTTTAATTTAATCAACTTAATATTCCTCTATGCCACTTACAAAGGAATCCCAGCTACGGTTGGACATTTCTAATGACATTAAAATCTACTACAGCTGACACAAATTATAAGAAATATGATTTGACCAAATGAAGGACATACACAGAATGAAAATTTATGAATTACTTTATTGTTATACATAGTTTCTATGTAGAAGAATGTCTGTGGGGCAAAGTGCGACTTTTAAATTTATATCACAGAACATTTTCATAATGCGACAAAATATGTAACGACATAAGTAAAACATTGAGTTATTGAATGTGATATTATCAGTAATATTTTATGACTTCTTTGATGATATTGAAAAATAAAAAAAAACATTAATATAAATTTTGAAAAAATGTTAAGCGTAAAGTTTTTGTTTTAACATTAAGTATCCCAGCAAAACCACACATTACCAAATAATGGGTAAAGTAATGTATAGCCATAACGGCCGATGGATTACTTTACACCTTACTTCATTGATGAATTTTATAGGCGATGAGCCTCAAAGTAATGCATATACCCATTACTTTAGAGGTGATAATGTAAGGAATTACTTATATGGCTACGAGAATGGAAAAAGTAATGTGTCTTAAAATAGATTTTTAAAAAAGAGAAATTTTTTATTCAAAAAAATTATTACAAATATTTTATTTAAATTATTTGTAATTAAAAATAATGTGGTCAAGATGGAAATCGAACCAGGGTAATCTGGTTGCCAGCCAAGAACTCTACCCACTGAGCTATCGACGCATATAGTATTTGATTGCATTAAGCTTAAATGAATTGTTGCGCTTCGTTTTTTTCGCTAGTGTTGTCAAACCAAACAAACATTACCCTTTTGCTTACAAAAAAACACAAAGTAATGTATTTAAAAATAGATTTTAAAAAATATTTTAATTATTACTTTTCATTTATAAATCATATATTACGTAATCAATAATAAGTAACTTATTACTTTATGCTTGCAAATAATAGAAAAGGTAACGAGCTATCATTACAAGGTAACGCATAAGAATATCGCACCCATTACCAAAATTTTGCTGGGATTTTATATATTAAAAACTCTGCATATTCATTTAATAAATAAATGCTTCTACTGTACAAACGAGTAGTTATTAAATGAATTTTATTTCTAAAGTTGATTGGAAATACCAATGGTTGGTTATTGGTATTTCTCTGTAAGATATTTTTTTCTTTATCAATTAAATGTAGATAATTTCATATACGAGGGCGGATCACTAAATCCGTGACTTTTTAATGAAACACAGTGTTTTTTTTTTGCAAAAAAAAATATATATTTTTCAACATAATCTCCTTTTAGCTCAATACACTTATACCAACGTTTCTACAATTTTTGTATGCCTTTCAAAAAATAGGATTTTTCGAGGTCCATAAAATAGGCATTTGTTTCATCAATAATTTTATCGGTGCAGCTAAATCTTTTTCCACGAAGGCTTTAAATTTGGCAATACGAATACTGGGGGCTAAATCCGGAGAATATGGCGGATGAGGGACCAATTCGTAGCTCAATTCGTTATGGCCAATTGAGAGCAAACGCGGCACCCATCATTCAGACAGCTTTCTTAAATCCAACTAATCATTTAAAATCGAAGCCACACTGCCATATGAAATGCCTATGGCATCAACAATCTCAGGCACTTTTCCTCTTCGATCGGCTAACATTATATCGTGGATTTTTTCGACATTTTCGGGTGTATTGACCTCAATTGGCCATCCAGAACGTTCATCGTCTTTTGTACTTGTGCGCCCAAAACGAAAGTAAACCACTTTTTTACCATTGAAATCGATGGTGCAGAGGCCCCATAGTATTTATCAAGATTTTTCTTGGTTTGATTGACGGTTTTTTTTTCGAAAAAAATAATGTTTAATAAGCACTCGAAATTCACTTTTTTCTATTTTTAAAAAAATCCACGAGGTTGTATGTATGTTTTGAACAGCTGTTAGAGGCAAAGTAAATTACGCAAAGTAAAATGCGCAAGATTTGACAGTAATCTATTAACAGGTGGTACTTGATGCGATCAGTGTTGCATTTTATATAACTACGAGGGAAGTTCGAAAAGTCGAATACAGGTTGGTTGAAAAGTTCCTGCGCTCAAAATGAAAGAATACTGTTTTTGTTACGAAATATATTTTTTTATTCAATATAATCTCCTAGAAGCTCAATACACTTGTTCCAATGATCCTCCAATAATTTTATCCTATCCTTATAATGGTTTTCCGGAAGCTCTGCAAAATAACCGTCTACGGCTGTTATGGCCTCTTCATTCGACGATAAATGCTTTCCACGAAGGAATTGTTTGAGATTTCTGAAGAGATAGTAGTCACTGGGAGCCAAACCTGGTGATGTTCAAGCAATTCGTTCTTTAATTCTTTGAATTTAGCCATCTTCAAAACACTTTTGTGAGCAGGTGCATTGTCTTGATGAAAAATGATTTTTTTCTTCTTTAAACCAGGTCTTTTCTCACGAATTTTTTCATCCAGCTGATCGAAAAGGCTGCAATAATATTCAGAGTTGATTGTTTTACCTTTCTGAAGATAATCAATCAACAAAATTCCTTTTGCATCCCAAAAAACTAATGCCATAACCTTCTTTGCTGATCGTTGTGACTTCACCTGCTTTGGAGCTGAACAACCAGCTTCAGTCCACTGTAAACGTTCTTGTTTCAATTTAGGATCATGGTGGTATATCCAAGTCTCATCCATAGCTATAAAACGACGCAAGAAGTCGGTTTTATTCGGCTTAAAACGCTCCAAATTACGCTGAGAAATTTGTTTTCGATCCAGTTTTTGTTGAATTGTTAATGTGTGCGGCACTAACTTTCCAAACAGTTTTTTCATACGTAATTCTTCATGTAAAATATGGAGTACTCGTTCGTCTGATATGCACGCTTAGTCAAACTTGGATCTTCACTAACCATATTATGTACCTGCTCAAAGATTTCTGTTGTGGTTGCAGTTTTTGGTCGTCCTTCGCGTGGATCGTCTTTAAGGCTGGTACGACCACGTTTAAATCCACCAGCCCAAAATTCAACGGTGCGTTTTGAAGGTGAGGACTCCTTATACACTTCTGACAATTGTTCATAAATTTCCTTTGCTTTTAAGCCCTTCAAAACAGAGAATCTAATGACTGCACGATATTCAATTTTTTCCATATTAAAAAAAATCAATGACACGTCAACTTCAAATGGCTTCTAAACAAAGAAAGAATTGACAGAATGACTTGCAACTTTGCATGTGTTCTCAGGACAGTTGTACCAACTTGCGAAAAAAAAGTTTGGAGCTAGCAGTGCCATCTCTTGGTGAGCGCAGAAACTTTTCAACCAACCTGAAGTCACGGCCTTA
The DNA here is from genome assembly GCA_949748255.1 of Eustalomyia histrio. Lineage (NCBI taxonomy): Eukaryota > Metazoa > Arthropoda > Insecta > Diptera > Anthomyiidae > Eustalomyia > Eustalomyia histrio. The sequence continues at coordinate 37,483,024 of OX456525.1, read as the reverse complement.
TTCATCCGCCCTCGTAAAATAACGTCGTAAATAAATAGTAAATTTCAATGGTTTTGATGATATACCAGCCAATCTTTTCTCTGTGTGTACATATAGTGAACAAAAATGTTTCATTTTATTTTTTATTAGAAGGCAAAAAATATAAGTTTTTTATTTAAAAATTCCGCATTGTTTTGTTTTTGAACAGCCAACCTAAATATATAAGGGCGAATTTTTTCCGCTGATATTTGCTTAAATTCCAAAACTAGTACAGAAACACACAAAAAACCGCTCTTAGACCTTTTAAGCTTCGATTTCTCAAAACAATTTTTTTGTTATATATTTTTGTGTTCCATACTAAGGTTAAGCACCCAAAGTAAAAATATTTATGTGTTACGAGTATTATGCTTAAAGTTTCGTTGGTATAAATGCTTAGCATTGGTTAGTTTCCTATAGTAAAGTTAAAGTAAACTGTTCCAGAAAAGTTAATGGGCTTAAGTAAAATACACTCAGAACAGTTAAAGTTTTAAATTTTCAACAAGCAAGCGGTAATATACGGTTTGATCGATTTTAACTTGATTGGACACCCTGGCGTATACTTAATATTTTATTACAATCCCACAAATAACTCATACGTATCCCTAATTTAATATACACAATGAAATATGGCAGTAATGGTCAATTACTACTACACAGTTATTCTACACTCAGAAAAAAAAGTTAGTATAAAAATTTGTAAACAGTTCTCAATCCCACTTTACTATTTTTGTTATAATTTTTAGTAAAAAAAATATTATTTAGTAAATTTTGTTTACTAAATAATATTTTTTTTGCTAACTTCAGAAATCATTTTAAAAATTTTTGAAAACCGATTTGCTTTAATTAGCAAAAAAATTGACTAAAAAAGTTTATATTGAAGAAAATTTCATTTCTAATAATTAAAACTTACAAAGGGTGGTTAAATTTTAAGGGCCGATTTTGATTTTGAATAAAACAGAAATTAATAAGGAAATTATTGTCATTTCTTTTTATTATGATAATATGGTATGCTTCAATTATGTATGGAAGAAAATATCGGCCAAATAGCCGCCGCGACCTCGGCGGCACACCTCCATCCGATGGTCCAAATTTTCGATGACGCTGAGGCATAATTCAGGTTCTATACCGTTAGTGTGCCGAGTTATATCATCCTTTTGCGCTTAAATTGTTGCTGGCGACGTAAACATTTTCTTTCAAATAACCCCAAAGAAAGAAGTCCAACGGTGTCAAATCACATGATCTTGGCGGCCAATTTACATCGCCACCACGTGAGATAACACGGCCAATGAATTTGTTGCGCAAAAGAGCCATTGTTTTGTTAGCTGTGTGGCAAGTGGCACCGTCCTGTTGTAACCACATATCGTCCAGGGTCATATCCTCAATTCCTGGCCACAATAAGTTCGTTATCATCTCGCAATAGCGAACACCATTCACGGTAAATGCTTGGCTTACCTCATGACACACTATCGCGAACAACAGCAATGTTTTTCGCAGAACAAACTGGGCGAGCATGCACAGGTGTGCTGAATTTTGCCCACAATTCTCTCGATTGTGGACACATTTGGTCGATTATGCTGACCAAAAAAAATCATGAAGTGCACGAAATGCATTTTGATTTGAACGGCCATTTTCATAATAACACGGAATAACTTTAACGCGTTGCTCGATTGTGTATCTTTCCATGGTTCAAATTGAGTTAGTCTGAAATTGAGAATTGTCAAATGAAATGCAGAAAAAAACTGGACGTTCACATTCAACATCGGCCCACCTTTTACATACAAACTTAAATTGGTTTAAAATGTTACATAGGTTGAAAAAAGGGTTCGGAAGTGAAGATATTTTTCACAACCGACTCATGTCCAAAAAGAGAGCAACCATTTTTTAAGTTCTAAAAATCAGCCCTTAAAACAATTTAAAATTTACCTTCAAATCTTAAAAATTTACTTAAAATATTTTTCAAAATAAAATTTAGGAAATGAAAATAAAATGACAAATTCGTTCATATTTGTTTTTACTATTTTTTAGGCTTTGATTTATTTTTAATTTCGTCTTAAATATTTTTTGAAAAAATAAAAAAAATAAAAAATGTTGCTCGATAAAAGAAATATAAATTTGTATACTCGAATTTGTAAAGCTGCTCGACGTCTTGTTACATGTTGATGGGGCAGTGCGCGAACAAATCACAAGAAATTAAAAAATCTCAATTTCTTGTGATTTGTTCGATATGTTAGTTGGCTTGTGCGTGAACATTAGACAATTTTTTTAATTTTAGTTTACAATGGAGATGGTTATTAGCAAGCTAAAAAAAGTTTAGAGTTCTGGAGTTGTAATTTTTATGTTTTTTATTAATATTACATGATAACTTCTATTTCTTTTTAAAATTCATCCACTTGCTCTTTTTAATAAAAAAAAAAAAAAATTACAAGAACTTGCGAAATGACCTAGTGTAGGTTGTAGGCGTAGCTGAGTGTATTATATAACCGGTTTTATAAGTTGCAATTTACCCTCAAAATTTCGAAATACGGGGAAAAGAGTATTTTTTTTTGGATGACTGAGTTAGAAATTTTGAGGGTATATTGCAACTTATAAAACCGGTTATATAATATACTCAGCTAGACCTACAACCTACACTAGGTAATTTCGCAAGTTCTTTTTCTGTGTAGCACCGTATTATCCAAAGAGCAATTGCATCATCCAATTCTCATTTCATGTTTTCTCTTTGAAGTTTAAGGACTTGTTCAGTTAATTTGTGCATTTTAATAATTTTTTTTAGAAATTGAAATGTTGCTACATTTTACAATACATTGAGCTTACAGCAATTTACTAAAATTTAGTAGCGCTCACTAATTTTTTATACTAATTTGATTGTACTAATATTATTAATATTTATTAAATTTTTTTTGCGGCTACCAATTTGTTCTTCTGATTTCATTGTACTACACGTCAGCAGACATGTCTGCTAAGATTAGCAAAAAAAAAAAAAAATATACCGCTGGGCTCAAATTAGCAAAATTTCCCGTAATAGTAGCAAAATTTTTAGTTGACATTACAGACTTTTTTTTGGAGGCTGTAGTAACTGCTAATAGTGGCGACTAAATATTTTAAGTTAGAACAAATAAGAATCTTACGAATTATTTAAAAATTTATATCAAACTATAGACTGCATACAATTTTTCGTAAGCCACATTGCATTATAATACTTTAAAGTAATTTAAAATGAATCTGAAATTGTAAACTAAAATTTTACTTTTTAATTGCTCATTTTGAACAAAAATCACTGATGCAAGTTCTTATTTCCAGATCACTGCAAAAGAAACCTAAATCAGTTATACCATCCAGTTTGGAGCTATCAGTGTGGAAATGAATTCCATTGGTATTTACAAGCAACTACTGTTGCCATATTAAATTTTTGAATAATCCTCTTAAACTAATAAGATTTTTAAAAAATTCTCTTTAACCATGAAATATTCACATACGTTTGATGCACTCACAATATATTTTCCGTTACCGACTGTAGTTTATTTAAAAAGTAATACGTACAGTTTGTTTTAAATGAAGAATCATTTGAAATACATAGAAATATATTTTTCAACTATTTAAAGCAGTCATTCAAAAAACAAGCTATAAAAATTTACAGACATTCAGTAGGAGTTGATATTTTCAGTTAAATGTAAAATTTTATGTTTTCTGTTTTTAAAAATATAAATTCATACACTCACAATATATATTCCGTTACTGACTGTAGTTTATTTAAAAAGTAATATATAAAGTTTGTTTTTAAATGAAAAATCAATTGAAATTCATAGAAATATATATATATAATTCATAGAAATATATATAAAAACCAAACTATAAAAATTTACAGACATTCAGTAGGATTTGATATTTTCAGTTAAATGTAAAATTTTATATTTTCTGCTTCAAAAAAAAGAAATTCGTATAATTCCTTTTTGTTTTTTTTACCAAAATAGTTTGCATATATACAAAATTATTTCAGTAAAAATTACAAGAAATTATTTAAATATACATACTCACAAAGCCAATAAAAATATATACATACATCTGCATGTGTTGTGTTCCTTTTTTGTAATAACATACAAATAAAAAAACCTTCAATTTGAAAAACAAACCACAAAATAGTTTTTTCTAACTTTCGAAATACGGGGAAAAGAGTATTTTTTTTTGGATGACTGAGTTAGAAATTTTGAGGGTATATTGCAACTTATAAAACCGGTTATATAATATACTCAGCTAGACCTACAACCTACACTAGGTAATTTCGCAAGTTCTTTTTCTGTGTAGCACCGTATTATCCAAAGAGCAATTGCATCATCCAATTCTCATTTCATGTTTTCTCTTTGAAGTTTAAGGACTTGTTCAGTTAATTTGTGCATTTTAATAATTTTTTTTAGAAATTGAAATGTTGCTACATTTTACAATACATTGAGCTTACAGCAATTTACTAAAATTTAGTAGCGCTCACTAATTTTTTATACTAATTTGATTGTACTAATATTATTAATATTTATTAAATTTTTTTTGCGGCTACCAATTTGTTCTTCTGATTTCATTGTACTACACGTCAGCAGACATGTCTGCTAAGATTAGCAAAAAAAAAAAAAAATATACCGCTGGGCTCAAATTAGCAAAATTTCCCGTAATAGTAGCAAAATTTTTAGTTGACATTACAGACTTTTTTTTGGAGGCTGTAGTAACTGCTAATAGTGGCGACTAAATATTTTAAGTTAGAACAAATAAGAATCTTACGAATTATTTAAAAATTTATATCAAACTATAGACTGCATACAATTTTTCGTAAGCCACATTGCATTATAATACTTTAAAGTAATTTAAAATGAATCTGAAATTGTAAACTAAAATTTTACTTTTTAATTGCTCATTTTGAACAAAAATCACTGATGCAAGTTCTTATTTCCAGATCACTGCAAAAGAAACCTAAATCAGTTATACCATCCAGTTTGGAGCTATCAGTGTGGAAATGAATTCCATTGGTATTTACAAGCAACTACTGTTGCCATATTAAATTTTTGAATAATCCTCTTAAACTAATAAGATTTTTAAAAAATTCTCTTTAACCATGAAATATTCACATACGTTTGATGCACTCACAATATATTTTCCGTTACCGACTGTAGTTTATTTAAAAAGTAATACGTACAGTTTGTTTTAAATGAAGAATCATTTGAAATACATAGAAATATATTTTTCAACTATTTAAAGCAGTCATTCAAAAAACAAGCTATAAAAATTTACAGACATTCAGTAGGAGTTGATATTTTCAGTTAAATGTAAAATTTTATGTTTTCTGTTTTTAAAAATATAAATTCATACACTCACAATATATATTCCGTTACTGACTGTAGTTTATTTAAAAAGTAATATATAAAGTTTGTTTTTAAATGAAAAATCAATTGAAATTCATAGAAATATATATATATAATTCATAGAAATATATATAAAAACCAAACTATAAAAATTTACAGACATTCAGTAGGATTTGATATTTCCAGTTAAATGTAAAATTTTATATTTTCTGCTTCAAAAAAAAGAAATTCGTATAATTCCTTTTTGTTTTTTTTACCAAAATAGTTTGCATATATACAAAATTATTTCAGTAAAAATTACAAGAAATTATTTAAATATACATACTCACAAAGCCAATAAAAATATATACATACATCTGCATGTGTTGTGTTCCTTTTTTGTAATAACATACAAATAAAAAAACCTTCAATTTGAAAAACAAACCACAAAATAGTTTTTTCTAACTTTTTGTCAGTAAAAATTTGATGGTTATTTTAAAAGAATCTTGTATTGTTTTTACTTTTGCCGATTAATAAAAAATGATTAAAAATAAACAACAAAATGGGTTGAATATAATGGGAAATCAGTAGTCCTATTGTTGATTGTATTTTGGATTAATTTAATATGTATTTTAAGTTGTTTCTAACGAGTTAATATTGTGAGTGTATAACTCCTTACTGTTTTTTTACGAAAATAATTTGTTTATATACAAAATTATTTCAATAAAAATTGCAAGAAATTATTCAAATATAGATACACACAAGAAAATAAAAAAATATATACATCTGTGTGTGTTGTGTTTTGTAAAATTACATACAAATAAGAAAAAAATTTCCATTTGAAAAACAAACCACAAAAATCGTTTTTTTCTACTTTTTGTCAGTTAAAAATTGCTGGTTATTTTGAACTACTTTCGATTGCCTTTACTACTTATGTCGATTATTAATCAATGATTGAAAAAAAAACAACAAAATGGTTTGAATATAATGAAAAATCAGTATCAGTGATTGTATTTTCGATTAATTTAATATGTATTTTAGATTATTTTTAACGAAATAATATTGTGAGTGTAGTATTGCATTTTGTGTATGCAATAGATAAAACATTTTAATTTTTATAAAATCTTAACCCATTTAGTACTACTACTAGAGGGCGCGATAAAAGTACAAAAGCAATACATCTTTCTATCAAATTTTGTCAAACAAATTCTCACGGTATCGATGAGTGCTGTAAAATGGTTTAATAATTTTAATGGAAATTATTATAAATAGAAACATATAAAATACATAACTATTTTATAGTTACTATACAATTTTATTATTTCTATTTTACATACATAATGAAGCTATTCAATTATATTAAATGCTTAATTAACAACAATATTGAATCAATTTCACCTAATATATCATGCATATAACTCATATAATGAATTACTGAAATAAAAATCTAATTGTACACATACAATATTCATTTAGTATTAAAGTAATGTTAATATTTTATAAGTTGGTATTAAAAAGTATTTGTAATTGTAGGACTTAGTGCAAAAACATGATAAGCCAAAATAAGTCAAAATATTGAAATAATCGTATTTAAGGTTTAAAATAATCCTTTAATAGTCATAATAAGTGTTTAACACCCTAATGCCCAAGGCTGCCAAAAAGCGGTTAACAAATATTAAGTGGCTTTTGGCTAATAGCCTGTTCCTCGATTTCGATTAGAAAACTTGTCGAACGAAAGCAAGTCACTCGAATTTAAATCAATTTGGGTTTCTCTATTCCGAAAACGTTCGATCGTCTTTACTTACGTGTGTCAATTTTTATTTCTTACGCATTTACAGCGATGCCAGATCATATATTTTGAGAATTTGTTACAATTTTCTTTGAAAGTACCAAAAATACTACTAAACTGCTTAAAGATAAAAACAACTCTGTTTAACAGTGATCAGCTGCATATGACAAATGAAATAAAAAAATAACAATAAACAAATCAATTTTTTTTTGAGAAAGTGTTTATATGTGAAATTTTTTGTTATGGATTGGTTGAGCGTGGGATTGTTGTTCGGAGGAGATGTAAATATGATCTGCTTGGGGCCTTTTACCACTCAGCAACAGCATAAAAAGGGGTGAAGCTGAGTTAAGTTTTCTGGTAAAATTTTCCTCCTTTGCGAAAAATTTTTGTGCTCCGAACACCGGAATCCGTCTGACAAAATCAGGCCCTTCTTTCTTATGAAATACAAGCGTCTTCGGCTGGTCCATAATTGTTTTTTTAAACTGAAATTTAAAGTTCTTAATAAAGTATAAACATTTGTATTATTTTGTACTAACCTTTTGCTATTCATTGTTTTTTTTTACTTTATTTTGTTTTTAAAAATATCAAATATATATTTACTCGACAAAAAAATAGCAAGTAACTGATTTTGACATTTGCATTCGCCGTGTTCGAAATAGAGAAACCAAATTTTTTATGAAAACAGTCTATAAAGAATAAAGAATAATTTTTTATTAAAGCGATTACTTGATATCGATAGAAGACATAATTTACTATTTTTTCTGGCCTAAAACTGTTTTTCTGCAACAAACGATTTTCAAGCGAGAGGCATGTAAACTCAAAATTACGTGAATTAGAAAATGTTTATAAAAAAAAATATTTAAAAAATCGTCAAAAATATATTTAATTTTTGTATTTATTGATAACAACAAAGAAAGTTAAGGATCTCTACTGGAAAAAAAAGTTATTGTGTTTGCTCTTGGACTCACATCACATCGTCAAGTACATTTTTCGATCATCCCTCTAACACAAAAATCAGTAAGCTACTGCACTAAAACCTTGAAGTTAGCGTAATAAATTTCCGTTAAATTTAATAAAGTTTAATGGTAATTTCGCTAAATTTCGCTAATGTTCAATATGCGAAAATCGCTGAAAGTTTTAAAATACTAACACTAGATCAACAATTTTTAAGTATGTAATTTTATATCATTAATAGTGTTATTTATAGCAAAAATCTAAATTATTTGATTACTGGATTTCTTGATTCGCCTTCAATATTTATTGTGTTATATCGCCTAAATAAAGCAATAAATCAAAATTTTAATATATTTTCCATAGTAAGTTATCAATGCCAAATACTCGTATATATTGTAAATACACTCACAATATTATTTCGTTAAAAACAACTTAAAATACATATTAAATTAATCGAAAATACAATCAAAAAGAAGACAACTGATTTTTCATTATATTCAACCCATTTTGTTGAATATTTTCAATCATTGTTTAATAATCAACAAAAGTAGTAAAAGCAATCGAAAGTAGTTAAAAATAACCATCAAATTTTTACCGACAAAAAGTAAGAAAAAACTACTTTTGTGGTTTGTTTTTGAAATTGAAAGTTTTTTTTATTTGTATCTAATTACAAAACAGAACACAACACATGCAGATGTATATATTTCTATTGGCTTTGTGTGTATGTAAAGGGTGTCCCAAGAAGAACGCAATTTTTAAATTTTAAATAAAACACAGATATTTAAAAAAAATCGTGAAACTTTATTATATCGTAAAGTAGACAGAATGAGGTTATGTATGGAACAATATATCGTGCAGATGGCCGCCGCGGCTTTGCTGGCATGCACGCGATCTTTTAATGAAATTTTCAATGACCGTTTTGCATGAATGCTGCGGTATTTCATTAATGCAGCGTCCAATTTCCTCTTTTAAGGCTTGAGTCGTCGTCGGCTTATTCGCGTAAACCATCGACTTCAAAAAACCCCAAAGAAAAAAATCTAATGGTGTTAAATCGCACGATCTAGGCGGCCAATTCTGATCTCCAAAACGTGAAATAACACGACCGGGAAATGACTGATGCAGCAATTGAATTGTTTCTCTGGCTGTATGACTTTGGCGCCGTCTTGTTGGAACCACATGCCCTCCACATTCATTTCTTCAATTCTAGGCAAGAAAAAACTGGTTATCGTTTCACGATACCAAACACCATTGACTTTTTGCGCTTGACCTGCCTCATTTTCATAAAAAAAAGGTCCAATGATTCCTCCAGCCCAAAAACCACACCACACAGTGACACGTTGAGGATGCATTTGCTTCTCGTGAATCACTCGAGGATTTTCCTCACCCCAAATGCGACAATTCTGCCTATTGACGAAGCCATCAAGATGAAAATGGGCCTCGTCACTGAAGATGATTTTATCGGCAAAATCAGCATTTTCATGTTGTCTCTCCAATACCCAATTAACGAACTCCCTTCGCTGTCCATGGTCAGCTGGCTTCAGTTCCTGAGTCAATTGAACTTTGTCTGCCTGAAGATGCAAAGTGGATTTGGAGACACTAATTTGCTGAGCTCGGTGTCGAATTGAGGTGGATGGAGTTTGAGCGACTTCATCACGTACAGCTGCGACATTTTCGGTCGATCGACCTGGTCGAAGGCGCGTTGTTGTCTTTACATCACTAACAGACCCAGTTTCGGCAAACTTATCCATTAATCTCTTTACAGTTGACTCTTTTGGAGCATTATTGTGATCCCAAATTGATCGCAATTTGCGAACTGTAGCCGCAAACTTTCACCATTTTGGTAAAAAAATTTCACAATGAGAATGCGTTGTTCATTCGTGTAGCGCTCCATTTTTACTAACCTCGTACCTTCTAATAGCAAACAATAACAATTGTTCAAATGTCAAACAATGACACTTCGAATGTTGCCAGATTTAAAAATTGCGTTCTTCTTGGGACACCCTTTATATTTGAATAATTTTTTGTAATTTTTATTGAAATAATTTTGTATATATACAAACTATTTTGGTAAAAAACAAAAAGGAATTATATGAATTTCTATTTTTTGAAGCAGAAAACAAAAGATTTTACACTTAACTGAAAATATCAACTCCTACTAAATGTCTGTAAATTTATATAGTTTGTTTTTTGAATGACTGATTCAAATAGTTAAACAATATATTTCTATGAATTTCAATTGATTCTTCATTTAAAAACAAACTTTACGTATTACCTTTCAAATAAACTACAATCGGTAACGGAAAATATATTGTGAGTGTAGAACAGATATCTGAAGAAGAAGCAGTAAAGGGTTCAACATGACTACTATCTCATATCTAACAATGCGTACCACAAATAATTGTTTTGTTTTTATAGTCTTCTAATATGATAGAAATCTTATTTTGGCACTAATTTCTGGAATAATTAGTATAAAAGCCCTTTATAAACATCAAATAAGTCATTAAAAAAGTTCGGCAAAAACTTGATAAGCCATATTTTTATATAACTGTTTTCAGTGGCATTAAGTCGTTCAATATAATTTTGCAAAAAATTTTCTCTTCCGCTTTAATATTTGTCAGGATTAATCGTTTCGCTTAGTGGTGTAACTTTTTAATACCGAATTGCTCTTGATCAGAAATTAATCGTAAAATAGCTAAAATCTCCTCAGTGGATGTTTTTACGCTATTAGGTGGTAGAATGAACACATAAAATTAATTTTTAAAATCATGTGACTTATTATGTTTTTGCACTACGCCCTTCTATTGTACCTTTAAAATTAAAATTCAATAAAATCAATTTGTTTTCTTTTTAATTAATTGATATAAATTTATCTCTTTATAATTGATTGTACATTTAAGCAAAATTCTTGTTAAATAAATAAAACATATTTGCAATTAATATTGAACTCATTTCTCACATTTTCGATAATCATGTTTGGGAGCAAAACTAATACAAGAACATTACAAATGCAAAATTGATAATAAATATTTAAAATAACAAAGTTAAAATAAATTTTTGTATATGATAATATAAATGTTAAGTCATTTACATACAATTGTACAATAATAAACGAAAGAACGAATCAAATTGGATAAATTGAAAATTTTTGGTATTTTGAATATAAATAAATATTTGAGACATGTTGACTTAGGGAAGGTATTAATGCTTAAATACAATTGGTTTAAGTGACTTAAGTTTTTTTTTTTGGTGTGAAACGCAATGGAAATACAATTTTTTTTTAAAAAAGTTGAATTATTGTTTCATACTTTAGGTGAACAAAATTCTTATTATAAATGAGGTTCTGGTAATGTGGAACAACCATTTTGTTTTTATACACTCCATCATGTGTGGTGATCCTTATAAAATTTAAAGCCGCTCTAGCAATGTCCGTCTGTCTGTCCGTCTGTCTATCTGACGCAAGTCAAAATTTTTTTCTCCACATAAATTTTTTTTCCACCACAACATTTTTTTGACCTCAAAAAATTTTTTTCATCTTAAAAAATTTTTTCACCTTAAAACTTTTTTCCAACCACAAAAATTCTTTTCACATCCAAAAAAGTTTTTCACCTTAAAAAATTTTTCTCACCTTTATAATTTCACATCTAAAGTTTTTAACATTATTTGTATCAAAAACAGTGAGAACATTTATTTTAAGGACATTGATGGAGGGTATTCAAAGATTCGGCACAGCTGAATTCACACCTTTTTTATACCCTTCACCACAGGTGGAAGTATATATATAAGTTTGTCATTCCGTTTGTAATTTCTACAATATTGATCTTAGACCCTATGAAGAGCGAAGTTGATTTAACGATGTCCGTCCGTCCGTCTGTCCGTCTGTGTGTTGAAATGGGTTTTCCAAAGAACCCAGACATGATGAGGACTTGATTGTTATTTATTTCTGTTACATGTGATCCACTTCTGTTTGCTAATGAAAATCAGACAGATCGGTTAATAAATGGCTGAGATATTAGCAAAAAACCAGGACTACCTCTAATTTTTTCCGTAAAATCCCTTTGTTTTGATATGTATGTAGAATTTCACGCATAACAAACACATCCATTTGTTGAAATTATTTTCTTTCATCTCCACCTTTTATACACAAACAACAAACACATACAAATATTTGTCATAAATAAAAACCAAACAAATCTCTAATGAACGAAGACTTTTATATATGTACCTCTATTAACGATGATTTTTTGTGAGCTTCAATAGCTCAGTTGCCTAAACGCTTTGTCACAAATACTTTTTTTTTCTCTAAGGCCGCGGGTTCGAATCCCGGTCAATTCACTTTTTTTGTACATTTTTTTTTTTATTTTCTTAAGACTTTTTTTTGTTTATTTTTTGTTTTTTTTTTAACATTTAATAATTAATTTATATAAAATTTTATATTAATAATTAAATAATCCATAAATAGGCTAAAAACATCAACATTTTTATAAAAACTCTCTGATACAAACAAAATACAAACGTTTTTATTTCTATTTTTTGCTCCGATTTAAAAGAATTTATAAACAGATTTTTAAACCATTTTATTTCTCATATATATTAAGAAAATTTTATACATAATTTCCCTTTGAGTGTAACTATTTAAGGTCATAATTTATAATAATTTATAAAAAAAAATTATAAACTATTTTCCTTCAAATTTTTAAAATTAAGCAAAAGAAATTAAAAATATTTTTTTAATAAAAAGCGAAATAAAATCCCAAATGCAAATTTGCCAGCTAAATCAAACGTTTTTGTAGAAATAAAACACATGCAGTTCTAGTGATTTCTTTTAACGATTTGTTGAAATTCTTTTCTTTCACCTCTTCAACTTTTATACACAAACAACAAACACTATTCTAAAGCTGTAATAAGACCTATGGATTCGTCTTATATAGCAAAAGATCGAAAATCTCTAGTATAACATATTTGCTGAAAAAACTCAGATACAAAAAAGTTATACATAAATTTTTTTTAAATACCTATTTTCTGGAACCATAAATCTTCCCGAGTCCAAGTTTTATCACCAAACTAAATGGTTAATTTCCTCTTAAAGGCGTCCGTATATAAATCTGTCCATTCCATATATGTCCATATATAAACTTCAGTTTTTTCACAACCATGGTGAAGGGTATATAATACTCGGCATAGCCGAATTTAGCTGCTCTTACTTGTTTTATTTGTTTTTTTATATTTCTGTCAAAGCTTTAAGGTTACCGTCGTCTTTAATAAAATAAGCGATATATATTTATTTAAAAACAACATAAAATTACACTATCAAAGTAAGGAGGTTGTACAGTAGAGTGCCTATATTGTGTTGTTACCAATTGTATCAAGTAATATCACCCAAACGATTTGTAGGTGTAAAATAACAGGAGTAAAATTGTTATTTAGAACTATTTTAAGTTTTTGTTTTTAATTGGTATCAAAAATTCCGTAATGAGTTAATTATAAATAAAAGAATATAAAAAAATTTTTTATGAAGTAATTTAATTTCACCATTGCATTTTTAAGATGCAAATTTTTAAATTTTAGGAAAAATATTTAATAGGTATGCGTGCTTAAAAAAACAAATGATTAATCAATTAAAATGTTAAAATTTTACCTACCTATTCAGTAAAAAATAACTAATTATTCATTTTTTAATTTTTTCCGTTTTTGTATTTTTGTTTGTTTTTTTAATCTATGAATGACCATATTTGTGTATGTGTGTGTGCTTATGAAGTTGTTGTAATAATGTGAATTGAAAAAATTTTGTATATAAACAAAGAATTTAAATAAAAAACAGATTGTATTTTTTTTTTTAATTTTTTTGAAACAGCAAACAAAATTTAAATTTTTGTATTAAAATAAATTAATCACAAATTTACGTTTTGTGGGTAAATTTTTATTAAATTTCAAACAAATCAAAAAACTAGTGACAGTAAATCAGTTTGATCAAATGCATAAACAAGTTTAAATAAATATTTATTTAAAAAATAAATGTATGTAGTTCATGTATTCGAACGATTTTAACGGGTAACAGAGCAGATATTCACTGACAGGGTTGCTAAGGTCATCCTTCTGTCGGAACTATATATTTGCTGTAAATTAACTCCTACCGGAATGTAAACCACCATAGCCATAGCTCGAAACTGTATCCCATACTATGTCTAAAATTTTTATTAAATTTCAAACAAATGGAAAAATAGTGACAGTAAATCAGTTTGATCAAATGCATAAGCAAGTTAAAATAAATATTTATTTAAAAAATAAATGTATGTTCTGTTATTTTTAAATTAACTGAAAATATTTTTTTATTAAAATAAAAACAGTAAACTACATTATATTTTGAGTGTAGTTCATGTATTCGAACGATTTTAACGGGTAACAGAGCAGATATTTAATGACAGGGTTGCTAAGGTCATCCTTCTGTCTAAACTATTTGCTGGAAATTTACACCTACCGGAATGTAAACGACCACTGCCATAGCTCGAAACTGTATCCCATACTATGTCTAAAATATACTTTTGCGCTGCAATTCTGGCGAATCTCCACAAAAGAAAGTCAGCGGACCCGGATGGCATGTTGGTAATAGTAAGGAGAGCATGGTTAATTAATATCTTGTTAATTATGCAAAGACCAATTTACTTATTAACGATCGACAGTAGGGCTTTCGTATACCGAGAAAACAGATAAGTGCTGACAACTTAATTTGTTATCAGTTGCCGTAACCGAGTTCTTTAGTTGTGACTACCGAATTGTTATTGGGACAACCGAATTATGTAGTGCCGGTCAAATTACTAATGTCTCAATTGTTTTTATGTTCCCACAACCGAAATATTTGGTTATGCGAAAATTGGGTACAACCGAATCATTCGATTGGCTACAACACGAATCTGTTGGCAACATGAATCTGTTTACTTTGTGTTCTCGTTCTAAGAGAATTTATTTTTTTATATTTAAATTAATCATATAATTACAAATTATATATAAATACCCTAAACGAGCACTAGCAACAAAGGCCATCGGTTCGTTGTAGTGAAAACAGACCGGAGCCTCTGGTGGGAATCGAACCCACGACCCCCGCACTGATAAGCTAGCAAGCTACCAACTAGCCTACCGGGGCTCGCGTTCTAAGAGAAGGTATCCAGTTTAGTTATCGTATTTCTTTCGGAATAATGGAGTAGGTCCGATCACCGATTTGGTGAAAAACCATACATGGGACAATTTAATTCAATAGACTAATTAATTGATAATTTCATTAGCATTGCATTGATATCAATTTTAGATTTTTTCATTAATTATTGGTAAGTTTTTTTTAATTCCATTGCAAGTAATAACACTGTCCAACAAATTAAGACTTTTTGAATGGAACAGCCCCATAATTCTGAAAGGGTATGTTGAGTAGATCATTTTTGTAGAACAAACTTATGGTCCAGCACGTCTGAATTTTTTTTTACAGTGGGTCAAAGTTTTCATTTTTCGGTCGAAGGGAGCATTATACTATATGAAAAAAAATGCTGTAAGTTAATGTCTGAGAGAATTCTTATGGTCAGAGTTGTATTGTGGAATTGTATGAGGATTATTTTTGTGGAAGATCTTAACCCTCTAACTGGTCTCTTTATGGGTTAATTTGACCATTTTTTTCGAGAAAATCAAAAAATATCCTTTAAAAAAGGACATTTAAGGATTAAAATATTCTACGAAAATGTTTGCCGGAAAATTTCAGTGGGGGTCACAAAAGACACCAATGTTGTAAATAAAGCTCTTTATGCTTAATTAGTAAAATTATACACCAACATATACAAAACAGGTAAAAACGTCGTCAAGTCAGCTGTGACTTACAAATCGGATGTGATATTTATTAAAATTAATAATAAAAAATAAAAAATAAAAGAAAAAAATTCAAGCATAATTAAGCTACTAAGCAGTACATAGGGGTGTGATTTTTACTAAAATTAATATATAAAAAGAAAAATTAAAGCTTAAATAAGCATGGCGGATTCTGTTTGCAAATTAAGAGATTGGTTTTGTTTTATTCGTGGACATTTTACGCACCATCAAAGCAGAAGAAAGATATTCCCTACAATTGAAGAACCATATTTTCTTTTCTTTGGAATACGATTTTTATCTAAAGCTTGGATACCAAAAACCGTATGTACTACTTGCGAAAGTGGTCTTTTGACCTGGTACAAAGGCGGTACTAAGGCGCTGCCATTTTCTGCGCCTATTACATGGATTGAACCTGAAGATCACAAATCAGATACATGCTATTTCTGCGTAAATTACAAATTTGGTAGAAGCCAAAGGCACTACGCGATATTGACATACGAAGCAACAAATAATGTCATTTTACCAGAAGTGCGCTGTGAAGGTGTTCCGGTGCCTCAACCGCCTACACATACATTTTCGGCCAAGATGACAGTCGCCAATACAGATATAACAACGGCGGTTGAAAACATATCAGATATAAGTTACTTGCCTCTTGATGGTTTAAACATATGTCCTCATTTGATAGACCAAGCTTATTTTGAAGATCTTGTAAGAGATTTAGGACTAACAAAAGAGAAAGCTGAAATATTATGTTCCAGATTGAAAAACAGGAATTTGATAAAAGCCGATGTAAAAGTTACATTTCCAAGAAAAAAACACGCCGATCTGGAAAGTTTTGAAGCAAAAAAATAAATATGTACATACTATAATAAACCACTATTAAACCAAAATTATAATTTTTTTATAGAAGTTGGCGTGTAATTTTGCCAATTAATCGTAAAGAGCTTTATTTACAATAATGGTGTCTTTGGTGACCCCCACTGAAATTTTTCGGCAAACATTTTCGTAGAATATTTTAATCCTTAAATGTCCTTTTTTAAAGGATATTTTTTGATTTTCTCGAAAAAAGGGTCAAATTGACCCATAAAGACACCAGTTAGAGGGTTAAGGTCTTCCACAAAAATAATCCTCATACAATTCCACAATACAACTCTGACCATAAGAATTCTCTCAGACATTAACTTACAGCATTTTTTTCATATAGTATAATGCTCCCTTCGACAAAAAAATGAAAACTTTGACCCACTGTAAAAAAAACTCAGACGTGCTGGACCATAAGTTTGTTCTACAAAAATGATCTACTCAACATACCCTTTCAGAATTAAAGGGTCGCTATTCTGTTCCAAAAATGCTGTTGGACAGTGTAATTAATCAATTAAAAACAAATTATAAAAAAAATATAATATTATTTTGATATTATACTACAGCAAAATTTTGTCCGTTTTGCCATGTCTCTCTGAGTTTTTGAGATACCTGCCATTTTATAAACTGGCAAATACCTCTCGATAAATAATCGAGATAGCTCAAAACAGGTGAAATTTTTGCTCTCCTATCCTGTCAATATAATGCAAAAAAAAAACAGCATATGTAAATCAATTTAAAAATCGCCCTTTTTTGTAAACACATGTTTTCTTGATCAATTGTAAATAGGAATTGAGGCATTAGTACGATTTCATTAGCATTAGCGGGACAAGTGCTAATGTCAGAAAATTTCAATACCATGATATGGCATTAGCATTACTAAACTGATGCTAATGAAATTACAATTCCATTGAAAAAGTCCAAAGTATGGTGAAAAAAATGGTTGCCCTGTATATTTTAAAGTTCTTTGAGCGTAATATGGCAGATTTTTCGTGGCTTCCCAATAAATTTTTGTGTGTATAGGAAAATGGCTTTAAAATATTTGAAAGCGGCAACAAGTCATTTAGTGCATATGGTCTGCAATTTTTTTGAAAGTGGATAAACATTGATTCTATGGACTTTTTCTAATAGACAACTTCTTAGATTTTAAGGACATTTTTTAGATTTTTAGATAGTCCTTAGAGTATCAAAATTTTTCTTTCAGAAAAAGTTTTTAGAATCTAAGTATTTTTCATGATAAAAAGTCCTCAGAATCCAAGAAATTTTTAAAGAATATATTAACTTTTAACTAAAAAATAGTTTGCAAAATCTGAGAATTTTACTTTAAGGTAAAGTTCATAGATTTTATTTGATTTATAATTATTTATTGATTTTTGTCAGCATTTTATAGTTCCATAGTTATCATATTTTTTTCATAGTCAGAATTTTTGTTACCACAGTATGGTTACAGCCAATCATGTGATAAAATAGGAAGTGGCAATCATGAAGTAATAAAATATTTACTATAATAATGATGGTAGCGATCATATTGATGACTAGAATTTATTTATAAACCAATAACTTAATTGTGACAACCGTACCCCAATGCAGCAGGCATTATATGATAGCAGTTATCATGTTGCAACCATGTTCGTTCAGAAAATATACTTTTTGAATTTCAAATTAAGGGTAAACAAGTAAGAGGGGCTAAATTCGGCTATGCCGAATCTTATATACCCTTCACTATGGTTGGGAAAAAACTGAAGTTTATATATGGACATATATGGAATGGACAGATTTATATACGGACGTCTTTAAGAGGAAATTAACCATTTAGTTTGGTGATAAAACTTGGACTCGGGAAGATATATGGTTCCAGAAAATAGGTATTTAAAAAAAATGTATGTTTTGGGCATAACTTTTTTGTATCTGAACCGATATTTCCGAGTTTTTCAGCAAATATGTTATACTAAAGATTTTCGATCTTTTGCTATATAAGACGTATCCATAGATCATATTACAGCTCTAGAATAGTGTGTGTTGTTTGTGTATAAAAGGTGAAGAGGTGAAAGAAAAGAATTTCAACAACAATCGTTAAAAGAAATCACTAGAACTGCATGTGTTTTATTTCTACAAAAACGTTGGATTTAGCTGGCAAATTTGCATTTGGGATTTTATTTCGCTTTTTTATTAAAAATATTTGTAATTTCTTTAGCTTAATTTTAAAAATTTGAAGGAAAATAGTTTATATTTTTTTTTTTTATAAATTATTTTAAGTTATTACCTAAAATAGTCGCACTCAAAGGTAAATTATGTATAAAATTTTCTTAATATGTGAGAAATAAAATGGTTTAAAAATCTTTTTATAAATTCTTTTAAATCGGAGCAAAAAATAGAAATAAACCCGTTTATATTTTGTTTGTATCAGAGGGTTTTTATAAAAATTTTTGCTGTTTTCAGCCTATTTATGGATTATTTAATTATTAATATAAAATTTTATTTAAATTAATTATTAAATGTTAAAAAAAAAACAAAAAATAAACTAAAAAAAAATTTTAAGAAAATAAAAAAAAAATGTACGAAAAAAAAGTGAATTGACCGGGATTCGAACCCGCGATCCTTCAACCTGTGGTGAAGGGTATAAAAACGCTTGTATTTTGTTTGTTTCAGAGGGTTTTTATAAAAATGTTGATGTTTTTAGCCTATTTATGGATTATTTAATTATTAATATAAAACATTTTATATAAATTAATTATTAAATGTTAAAAAAAAACCAAAAATAAACAAAAAAAAAAAGTCTTAGGAAAATAATAAAAAAAAATGTACAAAAAAAAGTGAATTGACCGGGATTCAAACCTCGAACCCGCGGCCTTAGAGAAAAAAAGAATTTGTGACATAGCGTCTAGACAACTGAGCTATTGAAGCTCACACAAAATCATCGTTAATATAGGTACATATATAAAAGTCTTCGTTCATTAGAGATTTGTTTAGTTTTTATTAAAATGACAAATCTTTGTATGTGTGTTGTTTGTGTATAAAAGGTGGAGATGAAAGAAAAGAATTTTAACACATGGATGTGTTTTTTATGCGTGAAATTCTAGATACATACATATTAAACAAAGGGATTTTACCGGAAAAATTAGAGGTAGTCCTGGTTTTTTGCTTATATCTCAGCCATTTTTTTAACCGATCTGTCTGATTTTTAATAGCAAATAGAAATGGATCACATGTAACAGAAATAAAAAACAATCAAGTCCTCATGATGTCTGGGTTCTTCGGAAAAACCATTTCAACACACAGACGGACAGACGGATAGACGGACCTCGTTAAATTAACTTTGCTCTTCATAAGGACCCAGAATATATATACTTTATAGGGTCTAATATCAATATTGTAGAAATTACAAACGGAATGACAAACTTATATATACCCTTCCACCTTTGGTGAAGGGTATAAAAAGGTGGAAAATTGTCCCAATCCAAGTTGTCTATATGTTCTTTGAAAAAAAAAAAATGAAGGAAACCGAAAAAACGTAAAATTGGGCCTTTTTTACTTTTCCTTTTATTCACACCTTAATTTTGCGATAAAATTCAATTTGAAAAGCTTTTTCTCTGTTAATTTTGCTTGCCAAACACATTGTTTGAGTTGCATTGGATACTTAAATTAGTGCATTAGAGGCTTAACATAATGTCATACTGTAACAAGGTATGTGCCTAAATTTCTATATCTGCTGTTGGATAAAACTGTATGTACGTATGTGTATAATATGACAGTTGGTCACATACAGATTATAAAGGAAACGGATATTGCGAAAAACATTTACTGATATAATATAAAATTTAATGAATTTGTCTACTTAATGCTCAATTAAAATGAAATTATCCAATAGTTGAAAATTTTACTTTTGTTCTAATAATGACAAATATTAAATGCTTAAGCTGATTTAAAATAATAGAAAACAAAAAAAAAATCAAATTAAATTATATTAACGTACACTCATATACTCACACTCTCTTGCATACAAATGCATACAAATACAATTTTATCAATGGTTTTATATTGATATTGGTATTGATGTTGTTGCTTAAGTTGTTGTTGGTGCTGGTATTTTAAAATTACAAACATAAAATAGAATTGGGAAATCAATTTTATAACTTTGTTTTACATTTTGTTGAAAATATTTACAACAATTTTATGATGTTGTAGAATTTGCAGATGACACGTAACTTTTGAATTTTTATTACTATTGCTGCTGTTGGAGTATGGGTTGGCCTCAGTGGTAGGAGACACAGTCTTTCACAAACACATACACACACATACAGACGCACACTCACTCACATCTTAATATAGCAATTTCTGAAAAGCATTAGCAAAGGGTGAAATGTCACGTGCAACAAATAAAATCTGTGGAAATGTTGCCATTTATATTTTCTCTCTCCTCCATAAAATTTTTACTTCAATATGTTTTTTTTATTTGTTTGTTTGTAGGTATTTGTTTGGAAAGTATTTTTGTATTATATATTTATGTACATATATATGAATGTTTGTATGTATTTTGATATCAATCTGCCTTATTTGTGGGTTTGTGTGTCACCCATAAATAAACACATATTGTGGTTTCACTGTATTTATAGTATTCTTTGTTTTTTTGGAGTCACGTAGTTAATATTTATTTCCGGTTTATTAAACAAGTTCATTTTACAGAAGAATTTTCATGTATTGTGCAATTATAACAAAATGTCAAACAATGAACTGCAATAGATGAATTAATTAAACACTGCCTGATTATATCAGTTCTTGACTGATTAACTGAGTTTTTTTTCGGTGTGTTAACATCTGCTAAGATGAGACTTTTGTAAATTAATATGGCGATTGGTAAAAGATGTGAAAAGTCAATGCGAAGCACTTGAAGCCAATCCTCTTTTGCTAGAAACTGGAAATTTAAAATACACTTAAAAAAGTTTGTAAGTTAAAATAACTGAAAATATCATTTAAATGAAATGATATTTCATTTAATAACCTGTCTACTTAATTTTCAAATAAATTAAATGCCATTTGTTATTTATTTTTAAATGTTGATTAATCAACTGACACATCCGTAAGAAATAAATGATATAATCAGTTAAAATAAATGTCAAAATTTTACCTAACAATCCTTAGAATATAAATGTTTTTTTCATTTATTTGAAATTATTTCCGTTTTTGTATTTTTTGTTTTTTTTTAATATACTCGTACAATACAAAATATATGTATGCATAGCTATAGACACTTTTTATGTGAATGTGTTTGTGTAAATATGTGTGTTTATGAAGTTCTTGTAATTTTTTATTAAAAAATTTTCTATATATACAACCAATTTAAATAAAAAAAAAAACAAATTGAAATTTTTTGAATATATTTTTTTTTTAAAGAGACAGCAAACAAAACTTAAATTTGTAATAACTGTTACGGACACAAATAAACCACAAGTTTCCATTTTGTGGATAAATTTTTATTAAATTTCAAACAAATGGAAAAAATAAATGAAACAGAAAATAATCGGTATATTATAGAAAATTATTTCGAATAAATGTATAAAAAAGTTCATATAGATATTTCTTTGAAAAATAAATGTATGTTCCTTTATTTTTAAATGGAACGGAAAACTTTTTTATTTAACTACAAACAGTTAACTACATAATATTCTGAGTGTATGAATTGCTTTGAGTATGGATTAATCCACTGATAAAGTACTTTTGCTACGAACACGGAAAACACGAGGGCACAAAAGAGGATGTCTTCTCCTTGATGGCCTGCCGAAATCGTCTTGGTTGGACCCTAAAATAGAAAATACAGGTTGGTTGAAAAGTTCCTGCGCTCACCAAGAGATGGCACTGCTAGCTCCAAACTTTTTTTCTCAATTTGGTATAACTGTCCTGAGAACACATGCAAAGTTGCAAGTCATTCTGTCAATTCTTTCTTTGTTTACAAGCCATGACACGTTAACTTGTGTCATTGATTTTTTTTAATATGGAAAAAATTAAATATCGTGCAGTCATTAGATTCTTTGTTTTGAAGGGTTTAAAAGCAAAGGAAATTTATGAACAATTGTTAGAAGTGTATAAGGAGTCCTCACCTTCAAAACGCACCGTTGAATTTTGGGCTGGTGAATTTAAACGTGGTCGTACCAGCCTTGAAGACGATCCACGCGAAGGACGACCAAAAACTGCAACCACAGCAGAAATCATTGAGCAGGTACATAATATGGTTAGTGAAGATCCAAGTTTGACTAAGCGTGAAATTGCTAATGCCATAGGCATCTCAGACGAATGAGTACTCCATATTTTACATGAAGAATTACGTATGAAAAAACTGTTTGGAAAGTTAGTGCCGCACACATTAACAATTCAACAAAAACTGGATCGAAAACAAATTTATCAGCGTAATTTGGAGCGTTTTAAGCCAAATAAAACCGACTTTTTGCGTCGTTTTATAAGTATGGATGAGACTTGGATCTACCACCATGATCCTACATTGAAACAAGAACGCTTACAGTTGACTGAAGCTGCTTGTTCAGCTCCAAAGCAGGTGAAGTCACAACGATCAGCAAAGAAGGTTATGGCATCAGTTTTTTGGGATGCAAAAGGAATTTTGTTGATTTATTATCTTCAGAAAGGTAAAACAATCAACTCTGAATATTATTGCAGCTTTTTGGATCAGCTGTATGAAAAAATTCGTAAGAAAAGACCTGGTTTAAAGAAGAAAAAAATCATTTTTCATCAAGACAATGCACCTGCTCACAAAAGTGTTTTGACGATGGCTAAATTAAAAGAATTAAAGTACGAATTGCTTGAACATCCACCGTATTCACCAGATTTGGCTCCCAGTGACTACTATCTCTTCAGAAATCTTAAACAATTCCTTCGTGGAAAGCATTTTTCGTCGAATGAAGAGGCGATAGCAGCCGTAGACGGTTATTTTGGAGAGCTTTCGGAAAACCATTATAAGGATGAGATAAAATTGTTGGAAGATCATTGGAACAAGTGTATGGAGCTTCTAGGAGATTATATTAAATAAAAAATATATATTTCGTAACAAAAACAGTATTCTTTCATTTCGAGCGCAGGAACTTTTCAACCAACTTGTATATATTAACTGTCATATGCATAGACATTTCATTGATTTTTATTATACACTTATAAATCAAATTAACATGTAAAACAACAACAAGTTCTCTTTATAAGACTGTTATAAGAATCAAAAAAATGTTTATGCATTTGGCTGTAATTATATACTTTATGGAACAACGAGGGTTAAAAGCCAAAACATTCTCTTTATAACGGCCTGTTCGCAACGATTTGGCTAGAAATCTAAAACCTAAAATATATGCTTCATGTGACAATTCACTTAAGACCCATGTAAAAAAAATTTGATATATGGTAATATATGAGCATACGTGACTTTAGGTAAGATCAGACATATTTCGTGCCATATATTAGCATATATTAAAATATTTGACATATATCGAGACATGAAATCATACAACCCATGTAAAAATTAAAAAAAAAAAAAATGAAACACATTGGGTGGTATATGAACATTCATGGACAGACATGATCATATACGTCCATGCATAGTTCAATATATAATCATACATGATATGATATATGTTAGTATATTTTTGGATCTAAAATTTGAAGGTATATGGCCTTATATTTTCATATATGATCATATATGAACATACACGAGCATATATGAACATATACCATATCATGTATGGTCATATATCGACCTATGCATATTCCTCTATCGTCATATATGCCCATGTATGATATGTATTTCATATACATATATTTCAAGTTTTAAATGAGATGCGAATAAGAGGTTCATATAAGGTAATGTATGATATCATGTATTGCAATATATGCTGTATATTGTTACATATATGACAAATATTTTATTTCTTGAATTTATATATAATTATATATGTTCCTCTTTTTCATTCTTTACTCATACATGTGCTTATATCACTGACTTTTATTATTGTTATATTTTGAAAGTTATTGAATGACACATTTCAAGTTTGCTGATTTATTAGCCACAAAATTTCAAACTGATTTTGTTTTTTTTTTTTTATAATCCTATTTAAAGAAAAATTCTCAGATTCTGCAAACTGTTTCTTAAATAAAACTTAATAA
Organism: Eustalomyia histrio; assembly: GCA_949748255.1. NCBI lineage: Eukaryota > Metazoa > Arthropoda > Insecta > Diptera > Anthomyiidae > Eustalomyia > Eustalomyia histrio. The sequence goes on along the minus strand of OX456525.1, from coordinate 37,458,076 downwards.
ACTCTTAAAAAAACTTAGATTCAAACTTCTTTTTTTGAATTAAAATTCTTAGATTCTAAGGACTTTTTGTCATGAAAAATACTTAGATTCTTAGGACTTTTTCTAGTAGAAATATTCTTGAGTCTAAGCAATTTTTCTAAAAAAAAAAAATTCCAAGACTCTTAGGACTATCTAAAAAAAATCATAAAAATGTCATTAGAAACTCAGAATTTTTATATTAGAAAAAGACCCATAGAATCTATGTTTTTGTTATTAAAAAAGTCCTTAGAATTTAAAGTTGCTTTAACTATTTTTCTTTAAAAAATTCCATAGAATCAAATTTTTTTCTTTAGGAAAAAGATTTATTAAAGAAATATTATTTAATTTAAAGAACTTTTTTATATAATATAAATGTAGAGATTTTCGTATGCTAAAATTATGTTTTTTTTTTTAATATCATAATGTGATAAATATATTTTAGTATGACTATGGTTGGCACAATCATAATCTCAAAAATATATGATGCTCTTCGAATATGATTGTAAAAATGTAGTTCAAATGGGGGATACGAAAAGGTAAAAGTGTCTTCTTTAAAGGCCTGCCCAAATCGCTATGACTGGAGACCTGATATCGAAAATATGTATTTCTTAAAGTGTGAGCTAATGCCCTGATAAGGTGTAGTTTAAAGAAAAATATCAACAAAATTATAAATTTTTTCTTATTTAATAGTTTTAACTTACAAAAGACTATTAAACAAATGATTTTCTGCCATAATTTAAATCCTTTCATTTCAAAGTAAATTTCCTTTTATTTTAAACAAATATATAAATCACTTATTTGCTTTTATTATATTTTTTGTTTCCATAAAAGAACTAGAATAAAAAGTTCAACAAAAAAATTTCAATCATTTTACTTAAATTATTCCGCGAAATCTTTAAAAATGCGTTACCGTTTTTTTAAATTATTACATTTAAGATTATAAATAATGGTAAATTATTATTATGCTAACATCGCATTACATGTTGGGGGGAGGGGGAGTTGCCCTTAACAAATTACTTTGGTGTTGCTTTTTTGTTTTTTGTTTATGTGTTTGGTCTATTGTCTTATTAGTTGGAGCGCGTAACGAAAATACATTCATTTCATAAATACTTTGTTTATTTTGTACTTAATTTTTTGCTGTTCCTTAACATCTTTTCTACATCTTTTCTACACATTTTTAAATTTTTATTTACCCTGAAAGTTAAACCAACAAAATTTTTGATTACATTGAAAACAAAATAAATGACAAACCATTTGAAATTATAATATGGTAATTATTTTTATTCGCATAAATTGTACACAGAAAAAAGTATTACAAAATTTTAAGTAATTAAAAATATATGTTAAAATTCAAATTCGATTTCAAACAATTTTTTGTTCGAAATGTTTGTAAATTGTTACTTTTCATATAAAAATTTTTTGAAAATAAAAATTGAAGTTACAAAAAAATAAAAAGGTTTTTTTGTATTTACAAATTCCATTGTTGGTGCCTTAGGCATCTCAGACGAACGAGTACTCCATATTTTACATGAAGAATTACGTATGAAAAAACTGTTTGGAAAGTTAGTGCCGCACACATTAACAATTCAACAAAAACTGTATCGAAAACAAATTTCTCAGCGTAATTTAGACCGTTTTAAGCCGAATAAAACCGACTTCTTGCGTCGTTTTATAACTATGGATGAGACTTGGATCTAGCACCATGATCCTAAATTGAAACAAGAACGTTTACAGTGGACTGAAGCTGGTTGTTCAGCTCCAAAGCAGGTGAAGTCACAACGATCAGCAAAGAAGGTTATGGCATCAGTTTTTTGGGATGAAAAATGAATTTTGTTGATTGATTATCTTCAGAAAGGTAAAACAATCCACTATGAATATTATTGCAGCCTTTTGGATCAGCTGGATGCAAAAATTCGTGAGAAAAGACCAGGTTTAAAGAAGAAAAAAATAATTTTTCATCAACACAATTCACCTGCTCACAAAAGTGTTTTGACGATGGCTAAATTCAAAGAATTAAAGTACGAATTGCTTGAACATCCTCCGTATTCACCAGATTTGGCTCCCAGTGACTACTATCTCTTCAGAAATCTCAAACAATTCCTTCGTGGAAAGCATTTTTTGTCGAATGAAGAGGCCATAGCAGCCGTAGACGGTTATTTTGAAGAGCTTCCGGAAAACCATTATAAGGATGGGATAAAATTATTGGAAGATCATTGGAACAAGTGTATTGAGCTTCTAGGAGATTATATTGAATAAAAAAATATATTTCGTAACAAAAACAGTATTCTTTCATTTCGAGCGCAGGAACTTTTCAACCAATCTGTAAATTAAATCACAAGAACTGTAAAATCGACTTAAATTTTATTTATATATATTTTCTAGCAACATCTACTTTGAATATAGATCTTTGAATAACTTGTTGAAAAAACATAACTGAACCGAAATGCTACAGAAACAACTAACCAAAAGTGACTGTAATTATTTTTTGAGTGTGCTTAATATAAAATAAAAAAATAGTTTGAAACCTTTTCTAAAAAATTTCATTGGGTTTATATTTATGTTGATGGTAAATGCAACAAAAAAAAAAAGTTTGTTTGAAAATTAGACAAGAGCTATATCTAAAGTTACAACATAATCCACAGCTTCCTTTTGGTTTAAGTTTTGTATGAAAGTTGGGGGGAAAAAATAAATAAATCTTAAATCGTTGGTGTTTCTTGATTCTTTTTTTGGTGTTACTTTTCACTAAAACTGTAGTCCATGTTATCTGAGGTATACAGTAAGCAATCAAGCGCACGCATAAATCTAACTTGAGTTTGTTGTTCATGCAACATGAGTTTTAGACGTGTCTTACTACTGCAAATACATACGAATTAGTGCATGTCTACTTTTCACATCTCAACCAATGTTTACTGCTATTTTATCATTTTTTTTCAAAGCACTGTGGTTTGTTTCGAAACTTTAAAAAATATCAACTTGGAATATTTTCTTGCAATTATATCTCTGCGGGAAATGGACCTATCCCAGGACACGTCACATGAGAGGTTCATCGTGATAGGGACCGGTCAGGGTACCTGTATTTTTATGTGAAATGGATCGGTCACTTTAACATGGACTTGCCCTAGGAAGGACCCTTTATGATATGTCACAGGACTGGTCTAAAATAACATGTCACACAACTGACCCCAAAGAACATATCACAGAACCAACCCAAAAGAACATGATAAGTGATAGGTACTTTTAAACTGGTACTAGGTACTTTTAAACTGGTCACGTGATAGGTACTTTGGAAACCGGTCCTCTTTTTAACTACATTGTGATTGGGACCTGTCACGACACAGGCCCCAATCACCAACTGACCCCTTTTTTCCCGCAGGGATATTACAGCAGTATTAAGTAGTTTATGTTTAAATTATCTTATTCGGCGTTACTTGGGAAAATATGAAAATATTCAGTTTTTGTGTCACAAATTTTTTTTTTTTAAGTTGCTGAAATATTATCGGTAAGATAAAAAAATTGTTTGAAATATTTTGTCATGTTGATCAAAAACAAAATGATAAATTGGCGATAAAAACATGAACAAAAAATTCCCGAATATTATTCCAGACAATAATTTGGTTACAAAAAAATACTCTCAAATGCCACGAATTTATACTGCAGATGAATATTATTGATAATAATTGTCTTATAATGTCTCGAATTTATTTTCCAGATCATAATTTTGAGATCAAAATAATTCCCGAATTGTTGCGTATTTATATACAAAATGATAATTTGTAAATAAAAATCGCGTATTTTTCTACCGCACGGCAGTAATTAATACATAAAAATGTCACGAATTTATCCTCTAAAAGTGTTCCTAAGAAGTATCGCTATATAGCGAAAAAGTCTTCCACTTACTTTCAAATGGGAAAATTTAAGCAATACGAATACGATTAAATTTTTCCCAAGGCAATACGATTTCGCAACATTTTCGTACAAGAAAAAAGCAAGTATTGGGTTAAGAGTTTTTTTGTGAAATTATTTTGAGAAAATTTTCCCAACAATACAAAAGCAACTGCCGTAAAAAATAAATTTGTTTAACAAATAAAAAACAAAAAATTAATCAACCAGCTTGGTTTGAGACTTAAGTAAGAAAAGGATTTTTTTTTAGAAATCCTGTCTTGCATAAATAACAAAACTAGCAGAAAAATTGTTTTTTTTTATTAAAAAAAATTACTGAGTAAAAAAAATGTGAAAAAGTAATTTAAAGCTTATGTCTTAAGAAAAATCTACTTTAAAGTTTAAAATTGGAAAATCTAAAAAAACAGAAAAAAACAAATACAAAAAAAGGGAATTTTTTATCTCGGGTAGTTATTCTTAAATCAATACTTCTAAAAGCATCTTCTTTTTTTTTGGGCGTGTATCTATGATAACTTTTTTGACCTCTGGCATTTCAAACCTGACTGTGGTTTCTGTTAGGTTTCTGCATGCCTTTTCGATTCAGATTTTCAAGAAATCGATTTAGTGACGCGATTGTCTAAATTTCCAGTAGTTTTCTATTTTTTTTGTACATTTTTCAATCGCTTTTTGAGTTGTCGAAATCTGCTCTGTTAAGAAGTAAAAAATTAATAAATTTGTCTTTCTACAAAAAAAAAAAACTTAAACTAAAAGGTTTTGATATAAAAAAAGTCACTTTGGTAAATGAATGATATTAATAGGATTTTAGATGATATTATTATACCCTCCACCATATATGGTGAGGGTATATATCCGTTTGTCATTCCGTTTGTAACATGTCGAAATATAGGTCTAATACCCCATAAAGTATATATATATTCGTGATCCTTATGCAATTATAAGTCGATTTAGCGATGTCCTTCTGTCTGTTTGTCTGTCTGTTAAAATGGCGATCACGACGCGAAGACGCTAGCAGGGGTGCCTATTTTCACCCAGATTATTCTACATCCTCCCGAGCAGTTTGGTATTGAAAATGAGCAAAATCGGTCCAGCGGTTAAAAAGTTATGGGTGAAAATGTGAAGATACCTCTAAATTTTCCATACAAATTTGTGTATTTTAGTACAATTTCATAGTAGCGACTTGTATATAATATATTTTCTCATATATTTTTCTCCAATCGCTTAGAAATTAATAATATTTTGTACACTCAAATATTTTTCACCTCAAAAATTTTTTTTACCCCTAAAATTTTTTTCATCAAAAAAATTTTTTTCACCTAGAAAAATTTTATCACCTCAAAATTTTTTTTACGTAAAAAAATTCATTTCGCATCTAAAAAAGTTTTTCACCTCAAAAAATTTTTTTTCACCTCCATAAATTTACTTCAAAAGTTTTTTACATTATTTGTATCAAAGACAATAGAGAACATTGGTGAAGGGTATTCAAATATTCGGCATAGCCGAATTAAAGCCTTCTTTACTTGTTTTTTTTATAAATTGTTTTTTAGTTTACATAGCGGACACAGATTGATTGTGACAAACCGAAACCGAAATATTCGGTTATCATATATCAAATCTCAAGACATTTATTCTTTAGTCGAATATTTATTTATTTTATTTATATTTATGTTAATCATATAATTACAAATTAAATATTAATACCCTAACCGAGCACTAGCAACAAAGGCCATCGACTCGCTGTAGCGAAAACAGACCGGAGCATCTGGTGGGAATCGAACCCACGACCTCCGCACTGATTAGCTAGCACGCTACCAACTAGCCTACCGGGGCGCTCTCTTTAGTCGAATAGTTTTGCCTTATTGTTCTATTATTTAATATTTGACTGAATAGAAAAAACATACCAAACGTGCAGAATAAAGAATAATAACTAGTTATACATACATCTTTTGTGTTATACTAATCTAATTAAATATAAAGTATACGTCTAAGATTAGAGGCCAGTATTAAGAATAATTATTTAGAAGGGAATCACCCAAATACTTAAATGCCGATTTGGCTCAAATTTTGATATGTGGTACAGAATAAAAACCTTAGGTTTAAAGGTATATTCATGTGTCATCTCCGAAATATATGGTTCTAATTTTTTTGTTTTTTTTCTTTTTATTTTTCATTTATTCCAAGGAAACTGTACAAAAAATCGGTATTAATGGTAAGAAATTTCAAAGGTTAATATACAAAAATATCCTAGTTAATTTGAGTATTATTATTTTTGATATACAGAGAAAATTTTCTTGGATGAATTTATATCATGGTTGGCATTCAATACCTTTTCATAATAACAGTAGTTGGCTACCACAGCTACTTTAAGTCCGATATGAAAATTTTAATATGCCCATTTCATGAAAAGCATTTGTCTTTTTGTATAACCGGGTTTATTGCGCAATTTTACCGGTCTAATTTTGAAATATCTTAAACTACCGTTATAATAACGCTAAACTACCGAAACAGCAATTTATAACGGTACTTAGCAGATATAACAAAATTTAACATGTAATATTATGAAATAAACCCCGTGATATTAAAAGACAAATGTCACTATTGGAACCCCAGTTTCAAAATTGTCGTATTGCTATAATTCTGTACGTGGTAGACAACTACCGTTATAATGAAAAGGTAGTGCTTGCCAACCATGGTTTAAATGAATTTTTTCAATAATAGTAAATTTTTCATAATTTTTATGGAACTACATTTTAAGAAAACTTTTTCATGGATCATATGAAATTTTAAATAAATTAAAAGAAAATATTTATAAAAACTGCATTCATTTAATAAAAGGTTTCAATGAACGAGTTCCAGTGAAACTTCATCGATTTAATGCAAAACTTCATTAATATCCAAAGCAGGTAATTCTCTCAGTAGATATTGTGAATTTCATCCAGCATCCTAGATAATCCTTAAAGAAGGTTTTAAGACTCTAAATGGAGTTTTTCTTTTAAATTTACATGGATCATAAATTTATTATATTAGGAAGGAGAAATAAGTATTTGAAAGGAGAAATAAGTAATAAGTGTTCGCTATCGTGATATAATAACGGACTTTTTATGGCCCTCATTGAAAGATGTGGATGTGCACGATATGTGGTTTCAATAGGACGGTGCCACATGATACACAGCTAACGAAAGAATGGCTCTTTTGCGCGACAAATTCAATGGCCGTGTTATCTCACGTGGTGGCGATGTCAATTGGCCGCCAAGATCATGTGATTTGACACCTTTAGACTTCTTTCTTTGGGGTTATTTGAAAAAAAAGGTGTACGTCGATTAGCCAGCAACAATTTAAGAGGTAAACGATGAGATAATTCGGCACATTAACGGTATAGAACCTCAATTATGCCTCAGCGTCATCGAAAATTTGGACCATCGGATGGATGTGTGCCGCCGAGGTTGCGGCGGCTATTTGGCCGATATTTTGTTCCATGCATAATTGAACCATACCATGTTATCATAATAAAAAGAAATGACAGTAATTTACTAAATAATTTGTGTTTTATTCAAAATTAACATCGGCCCTTAAAATTTAACCACCCTTTATAACCAACAAATTGTTAAACAGAAATTACCTTGTTGTTATCTTGTTGATTGTTGTAAGTATAGGAGATCAAATTTTGGTATATTACTTTTTAAGAAAGGTCATAATATCAAGGAAACATACAAAAAAATAAAAGTAAAAGGTTAACAAGATAGCAAGCTTTAAAAATAAAATAACAAATTCATAAAGATTCTGGGAAATTTCACTCCCAGCTGGGAGTGATGAATTATCAAGTAATTAAATTGAAATATAATATAATATATAAGTTTTATAACAATTCCAAAAATAATATAAATATAAAAAAATTAGTGTTAGTAACATTAAATTATGATCTAGAGCCTGATAAAATTAAAAAAATATGTAATTAAAACACATAGATCGAAAAACATACAAAAACATAGAGCACGATGTAATTTATAGTTTAATATAATTAACAACAATCAAATATGTTGTGAAAGAAAAAATATTAGTATGTCAGACTAACAATTCGTTCCCAGAAATGGAAACATTACCATTTGGAATGGCAACCCTGTCAATTTGTGCTTCGAAAATCGAAGATGGTTGCTCATTTGTACGGGTAATCATTAAGTAACTGAAAAATGTAATTTTGCATAGTCATTTTCCTTAGAGTGTGTGATATATAAGCCTGTTCAAAAACCACGAGTTATTTGTGGATTGTGTGGTTCAGAAGGAGGCTGAAGATGACCTGGTCGCTCGGGTCGAAAGTGTGCACTCCTTCTAGCGCTGATCCTTACAATTTTTTTTCATTTTATAAAAAATTAGTATTTACTATTCTTTAGTAACATAAATTATGATCTCAAGTCTAATAAAATTAAAAAAATATATAATTAAAACACATAGATCGAATAATATACAAAAATTTACATATAAAAACAATAATATTGTTTAAGCGATCATGTAAGATCAACCTGAATTAAACATATGGATATGTTTTATTTTATTTTTGTTATATTTGTACGTGTACGTGGAGCCCAAAAGTAGAAAATCCTAGACATTGAAACATTAAATCAACTTACTGCAGCGAGATTTTTTGTATAACATAGGGACTTTCAAAATCTGATATATTTATTATTTCTCATTAAATATCATCGAATACGTATTTTTTTATTTTTCCGATTCCTGAGCCGATAGCCTTTATTGCTAGTAATTCTATTACATTTCTTCCGATTGTATGGTGTTTCCATTGCACTCGTTCCCTTGTCCAATTGGGTCCTTTTATCTAGGTTTTAAGTTCCACTGGTTTCATGTTGCACTCAATTTTGTTTACTACTTGTAGTGTTTCATTTTCACACGTTCTTTAACACATATTTAAAATGACATATTTTCAGCCGATAAAGGAAGATTTTTCAATTATAAACGCCAATTTTTACTATGTTCCAAAAGGTGCCTTATTAATGAATTAGCTCATATTCCAATGGATATATATTTTTAATTTTAGGTTTCTAGACAAATGGGGTTGGGCAAGTCGCTAAGGAGGAGACTTTATCCCTTTAAGCCCCATTGTTACCACGTGCCTGCCAAAAAATCCTAGAAGTAAGTTACTAGTGAAATTACCAATACTCGAAGGAATATATATTTTCAATTTCAGATTTCTAGCCAAATGCGTTTCGGCATGCCGTTAAGGGGGAGATTTTCTAAATTTAAAACCCCTATTTTTGACAAGTTCTTGGCGAAAACTCCAAAATATGTCTTATTAGTGAATTAAGCCATATTCCAGGGGAAGCATATTTTAAATTTGTCTGGACCTGCCTTCAAGGGGGAACTTTTCCCAGTTTTACCCCTTCTCCAAAGAATTTCCAAAAATCTCATCTTAGCGGTTGTCTGCATTAGACAAGGAACCTACATACCAAGTTTTAGCTTCCTAGCTCTTGTGGCGAAGGCTTTACCTTTTCGACAGAACACCTGTACGTATGAGTGTTATGCTAATAAAATTTAATATGATGTATACGCCTGAGATATGGAAATACTTTATTTGACATTTAAAATTCATACTAAGGGGGTGTGTTAAATGGCAGCAAAGTATGCTTCTTGGTAAATTTTTGATAGTTTTGAGGTGAATAAAATTTCATAGAATAGAATTTAATAGAATTTTTGACATAAGAATAGAAATTTTTTAAGTTTTAAAATTTGAAAGCTTCTTAAAGCAATATGAAAAAAAAGTAAATAAACAAAGGGTGGTTAAATTTTAAGGGCCTATGTTGAATGTGAACCACGTCAAGTTTTTTTCTGCATTTCATTTGACGTTTCTCAATTTCAGACTAACTCAATTTGAACAATGGAAAGATACACAATCGAGCAACGCGTTAAAGTTATTCAGGCTTATCATGAAAATGGGCGTTCAAATCAGCATAATCGACCAAATGTGTTCACAATCGGGAGAATTGTGGGCAAATTTCAGCAAACCGGGTCTGTGAAAACACCTGTGCACACTCGCTCGGTTTATTCTGCGGAAAACATTGCTGTTGTTCGCGATAGTGTGTCGTGAGGTCGGCCAAGCTTTTACCGTGAATGGTGTTCACTATCGCGAGATGATAACGAACATGTTGTGGCCAGAAATTGAGGATATGACTCGGACGATATGTGGTTTCAACAGGACGGTGCCACATGACACACAGCTAACGAAAGAATGGCTCTTTTGCGCGACAAATTCAATGACCGTGTTATCTCACGTGGTGGCGATGTCAATTGGCCGCCAAGATCATGTGATTTGACACCGTTGGACTTCTTTCTTTGGGGTTATTCGAAGGAAAAAGGTGTACATCGATAAGCCAGCAACAATTCAAGAGCTAAAGGATGAGATAATTCGGCACATTAACGGCATAGAACCTCAATTATATCTCAGCGTCCTCCAAAATTTAGACCATCGGATGGAGGTGTGCCGCCGGCGGCCATTTGGCCGATATTTTATTCCATACATAATTGAACCATAACATGTTATCATAATAAAAAGAAATGACAATAATTTCCTAAACAATTTGTGTTTTATTCAAAATCAACATCGGCCCTTAAAATTTAATCACCCTTTAAATTCGATTCTTTTTCACACATAAAAATTTAAAACTTTTTCACCATAATTTTTACCATGCCACTTTGCTACCGTTTCACACACATCCTAAGTAGAGTGGTGGGTATTTGAAAAAAATAATGCTTATAAGTATAGAACTTCTCATCTCATCGGTATGCATCAAATTAGAAATTTCAAGGGAGGTGTCAGCCTTTTAAAATATTGTAACTGGGTTATCCAACTTCAGTATAGGGTATATTTACTGGGTGTAGAAGTTGACTACCTCATGTACGAGTAACTTTTTGAGGCGTGTAATTTTTGAAAATTCAACTACCATATTTTTGGGCCTAGACATAACGTGCTTGCGTTGATTGGTTATTCTCGACTTAAAATGTTATTAAACTTTATTATAATATTGTTTTTCCCCATGACTTTGTTTTATCTACAAAATAAAATTATATATTATGTAACGGTAAAAATTACAAATATTGCCAATACTCTTAGGAGCACTAGGTGACAAACCTTTTTTAATTACCCTAAATATTTTTGTTGTAAAAATCCTTAAAATTGAAAATTAAAAAAAAAACTTGTAATTTGTGGCCTAAAATGTAACCTTCAGTACAATTTTCTTGAAAGCTGTTTTAAAAATCAATGAAACTTTTGCCTTTGCCTTTTACCTAATTTTGCTAGTTTTTGTATATCTACAGGCATTGGGGGGAAAAAAACCCATAGTTGAAAAAAAAAATAATTTTTTTTTTTCAGATTTTAACAAACGCCATAAAGTCATTTATTTCAAAATTATTAATTTTAATTTGCAACAAAAATTCTTTTCATAATTTACTTACATTAATATACTCTAAGTAACACATTAAATAAATATCAACTTAAACTAACTAAAAAGGAAAAACAACTCATTATTTCATATATGTGCCTTTTTTTATAACTTCGGTACATCTGTGCGGCAAAGATTACTTATTATGGCTTCAGGAATACGTTTCCTTACAGGTTATAAGGGTTTCAAATGTGGTTATAATCGGCTTATTGCACCGGAGTTCAAGGACTTGAACTCCTTTCTCTTCTACAAATTCTGTGACGAACCTAGTTATATGTTTCGGGTCATTATCATGTTGAAATACTCATGAAAGTGACATATTCAACTCAGCATGTGGAATATTTTTTATTTCAAGTATGTTTTGTACATGATTGTGTCCATTTTTCCATATTTTTTTCGGAATTGTACAACTCCATTTGCGGAAAAGCATGTCCACACCATCATTTTACCTCGCCCATGTTTAAAATTCATTTTGCAATTCCGGCGTTTAAGTCTCCTGGCAAGATATGATGCTTTTTTGGGTTCGAACAAAAAAAAATTGTGTGGTGTAGTCATTTTTAAAATATATCTTCACAAACTAAAGTGATGTCCCTTAAGAAAAATTTCAACTCCTTTCACTCCATTTCAGCGGCAAAAATGCTAATTTTGTGTTCTTTTTTCTGTAGAGCAATAACAGCTTAATATATTTCGAATCTTACTTTACCATTTGGTTACATAAAAAAAATATTACAATGATAGCCAGCAAAAAAATAAAAAATTGTAGTTATTTTCTGGCTATAACTTCTTTCAGTGCTTCCTAAACTTCAGTTAACGTTCCTTTAGGATTTTTTGGTGTTATTATTAGTAACTTCCAAAAGAATTTACACACTCACAATATTATTTCGTTAAAAATAATGTAAAATACATATTAAATTAATCGAAAATATAATCAAAATGAGGACTAATGATTTTTCATTATATTCAGATCATTTTGTTGTTGTTTATTTTCTATCATTGTTCAATAATCGACAAAAGTAATCAAAATCGAAAGTCGTTTAAAAGCATCATCAATTTTTTACTGACAAAACATAGAAAAAAAAAACAATTTTTGTAGTTGTATGTAATTTTGTAGTTGTATGTAATGTTACAAAACACAACACACACCGATGTATATTTTTTATTTTCTACACTCATAATACTCTGTAGTTTACTGTTTGTAGTTTAATAAAAAAGTTTTCCGTTCCATTTAAAAATAAAGGAACATACATTTATTTTTCAAAGAAATATCTATTATTTTTTTTATACATTTATTCGAAATAATTAACTATAAGTTACCATTTTTTTCAGTTTCATTTATTTTTTTCATTTGTTTGAAATTTAATAAAAATTTACCGACAAAACAGAAATTTGTGGTTTATTTGTGTCCGACACAGTTCTTACAAATTTAAATTTTGTTTGCTGTCGGTTTCAAAAAAAAAAAAAAAAAAAAAAATTAAAAAAATTTCAATTTGTTTTTTTATTTAAATTGGTTGTATATATACAAAATTTTTCAATTCAAATTACAAGAAATTCATAAACACACATAGATACACAAATACATTCACACAAAAAGTGTATATAGCTATGCATACATTTTGTATTGTACGAGTTATATTAAAAAAACAAAAAATACAAAAATTAAAAAAATTTCAAATAAATGATAAAAACAGTTATTTTTTATTGGTAGGTAAAATTTTGACAATTATTTTAATTGATTATATCATTCGATTCGTACGGATGTGTCAGTTGTTTAATCAACATTTAAAAATAAATAACAAAAGGCATTTAATTTGACATAAATGAAAATTAAGTAGACCGGTTTATAAATGAAATATCATTTATTGTAAATGACATTTTCTGTTATTTCAACTTACAAACTATTTTAAGTGTATGTGTGTATCTTTATTAAAATAATTTCGTGTAATTTTTACCGAAATAATTTTGTATATAAACGAACTATTTTGGTAAAAAAAAAACAAAAAGGAATTATATGAATTTCAATTTTTAGAAACAGAAAACATAAATTAATTCTTTATTTAAAAATAAACTTTACTTATTACTTTTTAAATAAACTACAGTCGGTAACGGAAAATGTATTGTGTATATTTCAAATGTAGTGATTTGAATATAAACCTGATGCATATTTTGAAAAATCAACCTTCATTGCTTCTAAAGCATAAGTTATATTATATCTGAATCTGAAGCGTTTATAGAAAATAATGTCTCCTGATCATTCAAAATCAAAAATTACAATGAGAAAATGGTTCTGAGGAACTTGAATAATTTTTTTATTAAATCATTTTTAATATTTTTGTTTAAAATTTCATGCAGGTTAAAATTTATGCATTTTTGCAAATTTTAATAGAAGTAGTGAAAAATTAAGTAAAACTGATTTCTATAACCTTTAATTGAAACTATCTTATCCTGCCATTTGCATTTTTTCAGCCTTGAGTAGATATGACGACACAATCTGTGTATTTTATTTAACACTACACCATATCCACTTTTAATTAAAAATTTTCCCAAATAATTTCAAAATTGTGCAAAAATGTATTAAAATTATCTAAAATAATTTTTGAATTGTGTAAAAATTATTTAAAATTGCCCAAAGAGGTTTTAAAATTGTCCAAAAATTATTTTAATTGTTCAAAAAATATGTGTATAAAAAAGTATTTTTAATCTGGTTCGAGATCATAGAATACACAGAAAAAGTTATTAGATACAAGATGAATGGAATACATTTTCTGGTCCGCTACGACCTTCATCAACATTTTTCGTGCCCTTGAAAGTGCCAATTATAAATATCTCTATTTAACTTACAAATCAACGGAGAAAGCTATTTATGCTAACATACAGTTGATTTTTTAACCAGACTAAAAATACGTTTTCATACATATAAGCATTAAAAAGATCAACTTAAAATGTAAACTTTACTATTGTTGAAAAATAATTTAAAATTGTCTCAAAATGTTTCAGTAATGCAGAATTATTTGTTTATTCTAAGTATTTTTATATCATTAAATAACGTTGGGTTCTTTAAACTTATTTTTCTGCATTCCTATGTATTAAATTTTGATCAATGCTTACATTCTACAAAGTATTTGAACATTTTCTACTCATGCATCAAAATTTCTAATCATTGCATTGCCTTTGCTTCCTTTCCTTCTATCCTATGACACGCCAATATTAAATTCAGCGATGAAACCATTAAAAAAGAAGTTATGCCTTTGCCATAGTAGTGATGCTTTTATTGTTTATTTAGAAGATCCTTTTTGGTGAGTAGTTTTTTAAACACTTCTAAGAGGTGCCAATTAGTCACTAGAGCGATGAGAAAAGTAAATTTTTTAAAACCTTTTGAAATTTAATTATTTTATAACATTCGAAATTTAACAATTCCATATTTATCCTTTATTTATATATTTTTTATATATTTTTTATTTATTTACGATTTATCATTGTTAGAACGATAAGAATAAGATTCTTGTATAGTTCAAGTAACATGCAAACATAATAAAATAGAGTTTAAAGAATGCTGAAATGCATATATATATATATATATATATATATATATATATATATATATATATATATATATTCATTGCCCATACTTCGAAGACATCTGTATATACAGTCAAAAAAGTCCCTATAATATGCGCCGTATCCAGTAAAATGTCTTCAGTGTAAACAGTAGAATAATTAAAAGTTTGAGAACGGTCCCTAAAGTACTAAAATGTCTTCATAGTAACTTGTGGAACGAAAACCCGTCCCCGCAACATGCGCTCTGCACATATATATATATATATATATATATATATATATATATATTCATTTCGCATACTTTGAAGACAGCTGTATATACAGCCAAAAAAGTCCCATAATATGCGCCGTATCCAGTAAAATGTCTTCAGTGTAAACAGTAGAATAATTAAAAGATTGAGGACGGTCCCCAAAGTACCAAAATGTCTTCATAGTAACTTGTGGAACGAAAACCCGTCCCCGCAACATGCGCTGTGCACATATATATATATATATATATATATAATAATATATATATAATTTTCTTAAAAGTAAAATTCTCAAATTCTGCAAACTCTTTCTTAGATAAAACATCTTAATAAAACTTAGATTCTAAGGACTTTCTTTAAATAATAATTCTTAGATTCTGAGGACTCTCCATCAAAACTTTTTCTAATAGAAATTGTCTTAAGTTCTAAGGACTTTTTCTGAAGGAAACATTCTGAGAGTCTAAGGACTATCTAAAAAAAATCTTAAAAATATTCTTAGAATCTAAGAATTTTTTGTGATAAAAAGTCCTCAGAATATAAAAATTTTTATTAAAAAAGTCCTTAGAGTTTAAAATTTCTTTTGGAGTATTTTACTTTAAAAAAGACTATAGAAATAAAAAAGTTTTCTTAAAAATGTCCGTAATATCAAATATCTTCTTTAGGAAAATATTTCTTTAAGAAATATTCTTAAATTCAAAGAACTTATTTTTTTTTTCTTTTTAATTTACATTGAAATTTTTTGTTTGTTTTTTTTTTGTTTGCTGATTTGTAAAAAGCTTTCACATTCGTATATTAAAAATAACAAGATCTCTTTATAAATCGATGTTTTAGATGACCTAGAGCCTTCAGAAGAAGGCAGGGTTTAAACAAGAGAAATGTATATTTTTCTTTATCCTTATCTTCTTAGCTATCAAATGCAAGAAAGAAATAATTAGAAGATAAACAAAAATCTAAAAATAGGGTGTTGGTCACTTCTGAGTAAAACAAAATACAATAATAGGAAAAAAAATGCCAGAAAATTACATTGAATTTGTTGAGGTTAAATGGTTAAGCAGACGCACTGTGGTACAGTTACGCTTGTAATGAAAGGTTAAATGCATGTGCGATTCCTATGCGGTATACGGGTTGTTGAAAAAATTATCATTATAGACAATCTGGCAATTATAATATAAAATATTTATCACAATTTAATGGAGAATCGCTGATGACACCTGCCCATAAATATAAAAAAGGCAGAAACTCTTCTACTCTGATTTAAAAAATTATAAATTTTTTTTTATTTTTTTTTTTTTTTAGAGAAAACGTTCATTCTACTTCTCAAACTTAACTTTACCTAAAGGATAAATTTTTCTTTTTTTTAATACAATCTTAGGGAATATTTTCATTAGTACTGTAAGTCTATATTTTAGTGTATTTTGTTTTTCTAATGACTTGTAGAAAAAGTTAAAAGTTATCTTTCCTTCCAAATTTACTATTTTTTTTTATTAAAAACAGCCTGAAAACAGCTGGTGTACAACCAGCTGACTTTCAGGCTTAAGTGTAAAAATGTAAATTTTTTTACATTTTCTTCAGCAACACCTTTCACTGTACATATATTTTCCAGCTAAATTTTTAAGAACTGGTCATCTTTGAGCCTATTCTAGAACAGGTTATTTTACCCTCGATTCCATGTAATGGCTTGTAGAACTGATTACCTGGAGTGAAAATGTTAGGTTCCACTATACAAGAACCAGTTTTATAACATGATCTAGAACCGGTTCTAAAGCAACCTTTTTTAGTTTGGATGAACCGAACCTATTGCTAATAATGGTTTAAGATCCATAAAAAAAGAACCAGTTGTTGAATATAAATTACAACTTATGCTAATGCGATATAAGTTGCTCTACAACAAGTTCTTAAAATTTTTACTTTTTACTGTCAACCATATCATGCCTTTAAAATAAAATTTTTGTTAATACAAGTTAATAACAAATTTTACACTTTACAGTATTTCTCGAAATAACTTAAAGCAATTAGTATGAAATTCATACCACTGTGTTTCCAATCACTGTTCATTATCGCTGTTCTTTTAGTTTACTTATGTCGCTTACAAAAATCAGAAACTTAAGTTGCATATTTATTCTTTCTAGCATATCGCCTCTTCTTTTGGCACAACAATTTTAATCCGTTGAAAATAAATTGTATAGTAATATTTTTCACTAAATCTACGATGTGCTTTCTTTAAGTATTAACGCTGTACATAAACATTTTCATATTTTCGATTTATTTGTTTGCTGCTGTTTTGCCCCTTTTAAAAAACAGACGACACGGGTGGCTTTTTAAAAGTTTCCTTTTCTCTCTCTCTCTTTCTCTGTCGTCTTTTTATTACTATTTGTTGCAAAAACACTATGTTTGAAAAGAAAACGGCAAATAAGTAACACATTTTTCTCAGAAAAGTAAAAATATTATACAAAGGAAATTGATGAAATGCTGCTTACGGATTAAATTATAAGGATGTAAAAAGGGATGGGGTGCAATAACGCCTTACGAAATACGGCCTTAAAGGCTTTATTTCTCAATGGAAAGTGAAATAAGGTCTTTATTTCCAAAAAGGTTTTATTGCACTTTGAAAGTGAAATAAAGCCGTAAAGGCCTTATTTCACTTAAATTTTTTTTTTAAATGATATATTTTATTGAACAATTATAAAAAAATTTCATATTAACAAAAATTAATAGAACATTAATAATTAATCCCACTTCTGGAAACGAAATAAATCCCACCAAAATGAAAAAAAAATCTCTTTAATCATTACACATTTTTGCAAATATGATGATAAGCAAAAATTAATACAACATTAATAATTCAACAAAAAATTTTCATATTAACAAAAATTAATAGAACATTAATAATTAAAAAAAAAAAATGCAAAATAAACAGAAGAAAATTAAACAAAAATGGTTCTACACACTGGACATAAAGTTGAGACAGAATTCTTTTTTTTTCCGCGTCCAATTTTTCATAGCAATCACTGCAAAGCTTAAAATGACTACATGGCAATAACAATATATTTTTTTTTCTTTTTCGTAACAAATAATGCATGTCAAATTATTTTCAATGGTGCAAGGCACAACAGATGGTAAAGTATCTATTATTGGATCAACCTCATCATTCTGATCACCTGTCGTCGTCGTAATACTATTTTACTCCAGAATCTCGTTCAAAGACAAGTCATTATAACTTAACTGGTTAAGACAGTCGTTCACACTGATTATCCCATTTTCCAATTTTTGTTTAAGATAGTTGTAATTATGCTTTCTCTCGTCTTTTGCCTTTTTAATTTTGCTGCACATATTGAAATACTGCCGTCCAATGATTTTTTAAAATCAATTGATTTTGTCACATCTACATCTAATAAATGGTCTATGAATTTATAAAAACTTCCGTTTTTGGCAAGGCATTTACTCAATTGGCCATGGAACGATTCTATTAAGCTTGTTGTTTTAATGGGTTCGTTATAAACGGAGAATTTTGATGCACCTTCCTAAAAAAAAAGTCATATATATATATTTCATTTCTTAAAAGGAAAATATTAAATATTTTATCTAATTTACCTTTTTAATCCACTGTCTCTCGAAATATGCTATGAATGGTTCAACAATACTATTAAAATTCTTACTCATAGCCTGATTTTTGAGATTTTGATATCCAATAGCTATGTCGTTTGGTTTTAATAGCGGTAATATTAGAAATTTCCGAAACAATTTTTTCGCACCATTATCTTTATTTAATTTCGACATGAAGTTAGGAAATGTTGAAGCATTCCTTCTAACAGCTTGTGTAAAATGTAACCCACATGTCTTTAATTTTGTTTTTGGGTAAACCTGTGCTAATCCTTTTCTTAAGCCATACTCAAAATCCGTGGTGAATGTTGTGGGCTTTATGTCAAAAATATTACTTTGAATATATTGTAGTACGTGGATATATGCTTTGAAAGATTTGCTTGACATTAAAATGTACATAAAAGGAAATGTCTGGAAAAAAGCATACACAAATATTAATTTAACTGCAACAATATTAAAAATCTTTGCTTTATAAAGTTTTTCCGCGTGGCGGCCTGTGGCCGCTCTTAGGAGTTTTCTCCTCTTTGGGACGCGGCAGGTGGCTTCGCTGAATAAAGTTTCCCTGCGCGTGTCACACTAGGGAAGATAAGGAGACGCGCGCAGGAAAACTGTATTCAGCGAAGCCACCTGCCGCGTCCCATGGAGGAGAAAACCCCTCAGATCGGCCGCAGGCCGCCACGCAGAAAAACTGTATTAAGTGAAGATTTAGCTGGCTTTTTCCTACGTAGTGCATAAAGTCCATGGACATTATGTCACTATTTGTGTGTCACAATGTTCATGGACATTATGACATGCCACCGAAAATATATACTTACATGTTCATTATGAGCAATATGTATTATTAGCAGTTGTTTAAAGATATTGGAACTACTAATCGGTACTACATTAAAAGTCCCATCCATCAAATAATGACATTTCGATTATTGAGTTACATATTGCAGGGGACACAAAAATTGAGTAACCAAAATCCTCTTCAATCACCGTACCCCGGTAGAATGGCAAATCATTGTCATATCTTGAATTCGTATAATTCTCGCGAATTCCCTGGGTTTTAAAAATTGATATTATATGATGAAAATTTTGAGGTGCTTTTGGTAAGGCTTCTGATTTTATGTTTATTAATTGCCTTCGCATTTTTCCAAATTCAACCAAATCAGCACCCTCTTTAGCCTTTTTGCAATTCTCATCATATACTTCGCGAATACTTGATCTTTTCAACGACATTTTATTAGCGCATTCCAGAATTAATTAAACTTAATTTCTTTAAAAATTCATTTTGGGCCTCATGGTTGTGCACCAAGTTTTTTTTTGTTTTACGGCAATGTATTGCATTGTTCAAATCCACTTCAATTTTAACGGGACACCCATTGTGATAACAATAATAATATTTTGTATTATTTTGACAATATTTAAATTTATAAATTTGTGCCTCTGATGGATTATGTAATAATTTGCTGGATTTCCTCAAACCCGGAATTATATTATAAACAAGTATCTCAGCACTTTCCATTTTCACGATTTTTAATAATTAATTGGACAACACACGTGGCTTAGCAAATTATTGATGATGCCATACTAACACGGTTTTGTAAGTTATGCTGTTATCAACAACAACAAAAAACAATAAATTGAACAGTGTAACAAAAGAATTAACAAATATAAAATAAAGGCTTTATTGCACCATTGGCTAAATTTTAATAAATTAACAATTAAAAAAAAAAAATTTCATTTCAAATCAATAAAGATTTTAGCTGATGAAATTTCTTTGCAAATTAATACATTTGAAACAAATTGGTACGAATTTGTAAATGCATATTTTTTGATATCTTGCTGTAAATACATATTTTTGCATACACTCAATAAAATAAATTAGTAGACAAATTAGTAAAAGGCTAGTATACTTGATATATATTTTTTTTTTGCCGAAATTGTGTTTTTAGTTTTAGTTATATTTTTTCAGCAATAATCTAAATTTAAACTAATTTTTAACTAATTTATTTTGCTTACAAAATTGTGTTGATGAACACATCAAATAAATATACAAGAGGTAGATGTCGCAGCTAAATTTTGGAAAGACCGAAAATTAACACTAAAACTACAACTCTTCCAAAACATAAAAAATACATCCGTGGAAGATCTCTCTTTCATACATACACTCAGAAAAAAAAAGTTATTAGAAAAATTTGTAAACGAGTTTCAATCCCACTTTACTATTTTTGTGCTGACTTTTAGTAAAAAAAATATTATTAAGTTATTTTTTTTGTTATTTATAGAATATTTACAAATTTTTGTTGTTAACTTCAGAAATTATTGTAAAAATTTTTAAAAACCGATTTGCTAAAATTAGCAAAAAAAAATTACTAATTTTAAAAGTAGATCTTCAATATCTAAAACTTCAATTTCTAAAAACTTAAATTTCCTTAAAATATTACATAGGTTGAAAAAAAAAAATGGATTGGAAGTGAAGATACTTTTTACAACCGACTCATATCCAAAAGTTGGACATCCACTTAAAATAGCACTAAAAACTTTTTTCCTTTGAAAAATCAGCCCTTAAAACAATTAAAAATTTAATTAAAATATTTTTAAAAACAAAAATCACCAAATTAAAACAAAATGATAAATTAGAAATGTTTAAACTATTTTTTAAGTCTATGATTTTTATACCCTTCACCACAGGTGGAAGGGCATATATAAGTTTGTCATTCCGTTAGTAATTTATACAATATTGATCTTAGACCCTATAAAGTATATATATTCTGGGTCCTTTTGAAGAGCGAAGTTGATTAAACGATGTCCGTCTGTCCGCCTGTGTGTTGAAATGGGTTTTCCGAAGACCCCAGACATGATGAGGACTTGATTGTTATATATTTCTGTTAAATGTGATCAATTTCTGCTTGCTATTAAAAATCAGCCAGATCGGTTGATAAATGGCTGAGATATTAGCAAAAAACCAGGACTACCTCTAATTTTTTCCGTAAAATTCCTTTGTTTTTATATGTATGTTGAGTATTACGCATAACAAACACATCAATTTCTTTTCTTTCACCTCTTCACCTTTTATACACAAACAACAGACACATACAAAGATTTGTCATTTAAATAAAAACCAAACAAATCCCTATTGAATGAAAACTGTTCATTTAACTCTATAAACGATGATTCCATATAGCCTTCATAGCTGAGTTGTCTTAACGCTATGCCACAAATACTTTTTTTCTCTAAGAACGCGAGTTCGAATCCTACTGAAGACACAATTAAACTTTTTTTTTTGTACATTTTTTTTTTATTTTCTTAAGACTTTTTTATTTTTTTCAACATTAAATAATTAATTTAAATAAAATTTTATATTAATAATTAAATAATCCATAAATAGGCTAAAAACATCAAACGAAAACTCTTTATTTACTTCTATTAATGACGTTTGCTTATGTCCTTCAATGGCTCAGTGGTCTAAGCGCTTTGTCACAAATACTTTTTTCTTTTAGTCGCGCGATCGAGCCCCGTCTATTCAACTTTTTTTATTTTTTTATATTTTTTTAACACTTTTTTTTTATTTTCTTAAGACTTTTTGTTATTTTTTTTTAATAAAACTAATGCGTCCAGCACAGTTGTCTTAACGATGTTGATCAGCTTTTCTGTATAATTGGAGAACGGAAAGAGGAAAAGTTTCCAAATAAGGTGCAAGCATCTTGGTTTTCAATACACAACATCTGACCAAATGTGGGCGGGATCCTTGAATTGGGCGTGGCACAAAATAGATTAATTTATATCTTAAGAACGGTAAGACCGTAATTAAATACTCCATAAATGGGCTAAAAACATCAAAATTTTTATAAAAACTAAAATGTAATATATGGATACGTCTTGTATATCCAAAGATCGAAAATCTTTAGTAGAACATATTTGCTGTAAGTAGTTACGACCAAAACATACATTTTTTTAAATACCTATTTTCGGGAACCATAAATCTTTCAGAGTCCAAGTTTTATCATTAAACTAAATGGTAAATTTCCACTTAAAGATGTCCGTATATAAATCTGTCCATTCCATATATGTCCATATATAAACTTCACTATTTTCCCAACCATGGTGAAGGGTATATAAAATTCGGCATAGCCGAATTTAGCCGCTCTTACTTGTTATACCCTCCACCATATATGGTGAGGGTATATATCAGTTTGTCATTCCGTTTGTAACATGTCGAAATATAGGTTTAAGGCCCCATAAAGTATATATATTCGTGATCCTTATGCAATTTTAAGTCGATTTAGCGATGTCCGTCTGTCTGTCTGTCTGTTGAAATGGCGATCACGACGCGAAGACGCAAGCGGGGCTGCCTATTTTTACCTGGATTATTGAACATCCTCCCGAGCAGTTTGGTATTTAAAATGAGCAAAATCGGTTAAGCGGTTCAAAAGTTATGAGTGAAAATGTGAAGGTACCTCTAAATTTTCCATACAAATTTGTACAATTTTTCTGTATCTATTTTTTTTTCTGTTAAGTAAGTAAAAATGTTATTAAGTCTTCTTATTGTTCGATTACATTTATTGTCTTACATAGAGAATAATAACATTCTTAGAGCTATATGTGTGTTACTCTGATAACTATGTTAACGTAAAAATCAACAATGTTAAAGTCGCTAACAGAGCAGACCTCTGTAAATAACATTGCTAAAACTAAATAAATAACATTACTAAAACTAAATAACAAAAGTTCGTTACATAAATTGGCAAAACATATTCATATTACAGTTCATGCAAAATTTAGTATGTACGTATATCATCTTCAGCCCCTATGGTGGAGGGTATTCAAAGATTCGGCACAGCCAAATTTAGCCCTTTTTTACTGGTTTTCTTTAATTTTGTCTAAAATATTTTTTGACAATTAATAAATAAGAAAAATATAAATTTACATATTCGAATTCGTAAGGCAATTTCAAAAGAAATTAAAGTGTAACAAGTGTATCTAAAAATAATTGAATTAATTTGTGCATTTTAATATTTTTTTTTTTTATAAATTAAAATTTTGTTATATTTTACAATTAATTAGGTTTACAGAAATTTACTAAAATTTAGTAGCGCTTACTAATTTTTAATACAAATTTGATTGTACTAATATAAATTAAACTTAGTAAATTTTTTGCTGATTTTATCAAACCGATTTTAAATTCCACTTTACAAAAGGTTTACTATAATTTAGTAGCGGCTTCTATTTTCTACTAATTTCATTGTACTACACGTCAGCAGACATGTGTTGCTAAGATTAGCAAAAAAAATACCACTGGGCTCAAATTAGCAAAATTTCGCGTAACTACAGCAAAATTTTCAGTTGCCATTACAGACATAATATTTTCAGATTATTAATTAAATACAACTATAAACAAGTTCTTAGAGCTAAAAATATAGAAAATAAATTAACTAGAAATATTTTGCATATTATTTGAGTTTTTTCTGTCTACAAAAAAAAAAATGATTTGGTTTAGCAAGGTTATTTATTGTTTACAACTGAATAACTTAAAATATGTGTTCTCACAGTGTGGCTAATGCACTCATGATTATTTGGATTTGGGGAAAAGTTTTCCCATTAACGGATTGCCGAAACCGATTTGTCATGCCATATTAGTACAGGGTGGCGCAAAAATAACCTTCCGATGTCTTTTGGCTGTAATTAAAAAAAAAAAAAATGAAAAATGTTGATTCTTGTGGATTATTTTTATTTGGTCTTTTAATTTTGTTTACATCAAGTCGAGAATATGATGTCATGTAAATGGCCGCCGCCACAGTTGATTGTCATTTGAGCCCTTTTTATGGCATTTTTCATCACTTTGGCCAAAACTTCCGGCGATAGGTCCTCACATTCTTGACGGATATTGTCTTTAAGAGCTGCAAGAGTCTGAGGCTTGTTGACATAAACCCGCGACTTCAAAAAGCCCCACAAAAAGAAGTCTGGAGCGGTCAAATCAGGCGATCTTGCTGGCCAGTGCAAATCGCCAAAACGGGAGATTAGGCGCCCGGGAAATGCATCCTTCAGCATATCGGTTGTGGCACGTGCAGTGTGTGGCGTTGCACCGTCCTGTTGGAACCACATGTTTTCCAATCCCAATTCATCAAGTTGAGGCAAAAAGAACTCGTTGATCATTGCTCTGTAGCGCTCACCATTCACAGTAACCGTTTGGCCCGCGACGTCTTCGAAGAAAAAAGGTCCGATGACTCCTCCAGCGAAAAGAGCACACCATATAGTGACTTTGAGCGGGTGTAATGGCTCTTCGTGGGTTACACGCGGATTTTCAGTGCCCCAGAAGCGTAAATTTTGCTTATTTACGTACCCGCTAAGATAGAAATGGGCCTCATCACTCATGATTATTTTTGATGAAAAATCATCTTCATTATTGCTCAAATAAATAGTCACCAATATTCCGCGTTCTGGAGCAGTGTAACATTGTTTATTAACGTGTATTTCGCATGTGTTTACTACACAAATGTCAAAACAGAACTGACATTAGGGGCCAATCGCAAAATTTATAGCATTTTCTGATAGGAGGATTACTTTTGCGCCACCTTGTAGTATGGAATGATTATGGAACTGAAAAATAAATGGGAACGTGTGGAATTGGAACACTACATAAAGAGTAATGTGTTGGAAGGTTGCCCAGCTAATCTCTAAAAAGGGAGCAGCTAGCAACACTGACATTTGCAAGCTGCTTTGCGCTCTCAAAAGTTGTGGAAAGCTTTCTTAAACACAATTTTTTAATTATCGAGAGACCAATTCACTTTTTAACGATCCACAGTATGGTTTTCGTAGAAGACTTTCTACGTTATAAAACATTGGAGATTGACAGATTTGGCGAAAGCAAAGTTGTTGCCCTGTATATTTTCAAGACGTTTAACCGTGTGTGGCGTGAAGCACTGTCTTGAAAACTTATTTCCTTTAGTGACATTAATCTCATCTCTCGATTTATATCGAGTTTTCTAAGAAATGGCACTTTAAGACTTTTTCTACTTTCCTTCTTAACGACTTTCTCGATCAGATGACATTTGTCATTTATATTATTACGATTATAAGTCTAGCCTTGATGTTTTAAACCAGGACCCAAAAACAATATGGTCGTGTAAATACGGTCGATTTTCGTTGACGTAAGACCCAATATTTCTTGTTAACCCATAGGGCATTGGCCCCTCAATGTCATTTGTATTCATGTTTGGTATTAATATTGAGGAATCTAAAGCTTTTTATATATTATGTGCAGACAAATTCAATGTTATATTAGCTGTTCAAGTGTCAAAGAGCAATTCAAATGCTTTGGCTTTCTTAACCAGTGCTGACAATACTTCGCTTTTTTCGAACCTCTTACTATTTATACCATTTATATTGTGGTATTTGTATTGAAATGGTTAGCACGTTGGACTGTTACACAAAATTTTGCATGTACGAGCCTCAGCAACGTCAAAATCAATTTAGAAAAATAATATGAGATTTTATCTTGCATATATATCGCTGTGTGCTGCTTCAGTGTTCTGATTGCACTTAACCCTACAGGGCTATGAACCAAAAATCTTCAACAATTCCGCCAATTCTTCATCAGATGGCGAGAAACAACCGATCTGAGAATTATCATCTCGCGCAATTACGGTGTTTCTATATTTGAAGTCCTTCATCTTTTTATCACCTTCCATCTCTTCCGTATCACCTTTCCAAATAAAACAACAAATTAATTAATAGAAAGAATTTTAGGAGTGTAGCTACTCTTTTCAAACATAATAACATGGACCTAATGATTGGGTATCCAGTTGAAATATAACTAGCAAATAAATTAAAATTTTACATGGGGAACAACAGAAAATGGGTCCTCCAGAATATCAGTTAATAGCTAATAGGACATTTTTTAAATAACGCTTAGTGATCTTCATAAACTATAAATTTATATATGTTCGAAAATGTATTTTTAGTCTGATTTGAGATTATAGAAAATGTTTTCTTATTTTTATTTGGTAATCATGAAGAATACACGGAAAAAGTTATTAGACACAAGCTGAATGAAATGAATTTTCTGGTCCGCTATGACCTTCATCAACATTCTTCCTGTCCTTGAAAGTGCCAATTATAAATATCTCTATTTAACTTACAAATCAACGGAGAAAGCTATTTACGCTAACATACAGATGATTTTTTATTGAGTTTAGATGAACATTTTATTACTGTATGTCCAAATCAGTAATAAGCTAATATTAAAGATATGTTCAAGCAATTCTTTTTACCTTGCCAAGTTAAATTTAATACAAAAGTTTTTATTTTATAGTTTATCTTTTTAATACTTATACAGGTTGTTTGAAAAGTTCCTGCGCTCACCAAGAGATGGCACTGCTAGCTCCAAACTTATTTTTTCTCAAGTTGGTATAACTGTCCTGAGAACAAGTGAATCTTTCAATTCTTTCTTTGTTTACAAGCCATTTGAAGTTGACGTGTCATTGATTTTTTTTAATATGGAAAAAACTGAATATCTTGCAGTCATTAGATTCTTTGTTTTGAAGGGTTCAAAAGCAAAGGAAATTTATGAACAATTGTTAGAAGTGTATAAGGAGTTCTCACCTTCAAAACGCACCGTTGAATTTTGAGCTGGTGAATTTAAACGTGGTCGTACCAGCTTTGAAGACGATCCACGCGAAGGACGACCAAAAACTGCAACCACAGCAGAAATCTTTGAACAGGTACATAATATGGTTAGTGAAGATCCAAGTTTGACTAAGCGTGAAATTGCTAATGCCATAGGCATCTTAGACGAATGAGTACTCCATATTTTATATGAAGAATAACGTATGAAAAAACTGTTTATAAAGTTAGTGCCGCCCACATTAACAATGCAACAAAAACTGGATCGAAAACAAATTTCTCAGCGTAATTTGGAGCGTTTTTAGCCGCGTCGTTTTATAACTATAGAGTCTCATCCATGATCCTAAATTGAAACAAGAACGTTTACAGTGGACTGAAGCTGGTTGTTCAGCTCCAAAGCAGGTGAAGTCACAACGATCAGCAAAGAAGGTTATGGCATCAGTTTTTTGGGATGCAAAAGGAATTTTGTTGATTGATTATCTTCAGAAAGGTAAAACAAGCAACTCTGAATATTACCGCAGCCTTTTGGATCAGTTGGATGAAAAAATTCGTGAGAAAAGACCTGGTTTAAAGAAGAAAAAAATCATTTTGCATCAAGACAATGCACCTGCTCACAAAAGTGTTTTGACGATGGCTAAATTCAAAGAATTAAAGTTCGAAATGCTTGAATATCCACCGTATTTACCAAATTTGGCTCCCAGTGACTACTATCTCTTCAGAAATTTCAAACAATTCCTTCGTGGAAAGCATTTTTCGTCGAATGAAGAGGTCATAGCAGCCGTAGGCGGTTATTTTGCAGAGCTTCCGGAAAACCATTATAAAGATGGGATAAAATTATTGGAAGATCATTGGAACAAGTGTATGTGGAACAAGTGGAATGCTTTTTTGGTCCACTATGACCTTCACAAACAAAGAAAATTTTTTCGTTTGAAACAAAATTTTCTATGATCTCGAGGTAGAATAAAAATACATTTTCATACATATTAATTATTAAAAAGATCAAATATAAATTAAAAACTTCACTATTAAACTTTTATTTTGTTCATTCTTATTACGAATACTTTTCAAACTAATTGTATTTGAATATAACCTTCCTGTTATTTAAAAAAATAATTTTGTTTATTTATCCCAACACGATATAAATGACAGTGTGAGAGGAAGAGCTTTAGCACAACAAGTGAAAATACTAAAAAAAAAAACATTATTGCGCCCCATTGTGTCTCACCAATGGAATATTTAACATGTTTTCTTCAAATTTTTACTCAATTTCCGCCAAAAACTTTACCAAACTACCAGCCAGCCTGACAGTCTCCAAGCAGTGTTATTTAACACTTAAATATTGTGTGTTTGTATGTGTGTGTGTGTGGATTTAGTTGGCCTTTGGTTTTCTTTTTTATTTAGAACAACTTATTAGTTTAAGCTGAAACAACTTTATTAAACTTTATGCTCCTTGTGCGTCTTTACAAAGAGTAGTAGATGTAAATGAATTTATATTATAGAAAGTATAAATTTTGCGGTTGGCAGTTTTGTTTTTTTTTTTTTTCTTCTGTACACTGATTAATCAGGGGATTAAGATAAATAACACGAAAAAAATGCTATTTTGTTTAAATAGAAAAAAGTTTATTTAAAATAAAAATAAGTTATTTAAATCTCTTAGTTTGTGGTTAAGAAAAAAAAAAATAAAATTTAATTTAGCAAAATATTTTGTTTACACAAATCATGGCTTAAGGAAAATTTGTAATAAATTTGTCAGCAGATCCTAAAAAGTGTCTTACAAGAAGTTTTTCAATGTCATGTGAGTTCCAATTTTCTTAAGTATGGATTGAATTTTAATTAAATTCAAAGCTGTATATATATCTTTAAATTTCCTTTCAATATTAGATCATTCCTACAAAATACTGCAATTTTTCTTTTATAGAATCGTGTACCTTGTTTAATAACAATAAACACACACACACACAAAGCAATCAAGTTAAAACCAATAAAATGACTTTTACGATTTTCCATGATTTGACTAAATAAACATAAATTCTTGTACGTGTCAAGTAAATTTGTGTTTAAATATTTTTTTTAAAAAAATGGAAAATATTAAACAAAACCGAATGTTTCCAATGCAAACTGTTAACATTTGTATACAATTTAACGTTATTGCATTTCCTGTTAAAACGATAAATATGATTTATATTGTCAACGTGTAAACCATAAACTGTACACGACTTATAGTTTGCACAAACATTTCCACTAACTAGTTTACACAATAAAATGACATAAAAAAAATAAATGTCATTACAACACAAAAGACTATAAACTGTGAAAAAGATTGTTAATAAATAAGTGAGTATAACGTTAAAAGACTTCAAATGAATTCAATAAAGGAAATTATTGTTATTTTGTATTGAATTTTAATATACAAATATATATACATAAAAAAATACAATATTGTTGCAAATTTATTGCAGAATAAAAAAAAAAATAAATTGCATATTAATTTATAAACTTCTGTTAACGTTGAAAGAATTATGGGTGTCTTTTTTATGGAGAATATAATGGGAATATAGATGGAGAGCACAGATCGCATTACTTGTTATAGAATCCAAAAATTCAGCACTGCATTGTGCTGAAATTAGAAAAATAGGTTATGGAAGGAGGAAAGATTGAGTATTGTTTGTGGACATTTGACTGGAATTTCTCAATATTATAGGTAACAGGGAATACCTCTGTGAGGATTTTATTCTAAATGCGACTTGTGGGACTGATAAACCAAATTTTTCTCTATCTCCTTGTGTGAGTCATTAGAAAATCGAACAAAAACGGATGTTCTTTATTAAAGGGTGGTTAAATTTTGAGGGTCGTTGTTGAATGTGAACCACACCTTAACGTCAAGTTTTTCTCTGCATTTCATTTGACATTTCTTAATTTCAGACTTACTCAATTTGAACCATGGAAAGATACACAATCGAGCAAGACGTTAAAGTTATTCAGGCTTATTATGAAAATGGGCGTTTAAATCAAAATGCATTTCGTGCACTTCGTGATTTTTTTGATCAGCATAATCGACCAAATGTGTCCACAATTGGGATAATTGTGCACATATTACTGCAAATCGGGTCTGTAGGAAATGTGAAAACACATCGCCCAGTTCTTTCTGCGGAAAACATTGCTGTTGTTCGCGATAATGTGGCAGAATAGCCGTCAACCGCGACTCGCCGTCGGTGTTCACTATCGCGAGATCAAAACGGAATTCTTGAAGCCAGAAATTGAGGATATGGATATGCACGATATGTGGTTTCAACAGGACGGTGCCACTTGTCACACAGCTAACTAAACAATCGCTCTTTTGCGCGATAAATTTAATGGCCGTGTTATCTCACGTTGTGGCAATGTCAATTGGCCCCCAAGATTATGGGATTTGACACCGTTGTACTTCTTTCTTTGGGGTTATTTGAAAGAAAAGGTGTACGTCGATAAGCCAGCAACAATTCAAGAGCTAAAGCATGAGATAATTCGGCACATTAACGGCATAGAACCTCAATTATGCCTCAGCGTCATCGAAAATTTGGACCATCGGATGGAGGTGTGCGGCCGAGGTTGCGGCGGCCATTTGGCCGATATTTTATTCCATACATAACCTTACCATATTATCATAATAAAAAGAAATGACAATAATTTCCTAAATAATTTTGTGTTTTTTTCAAAACTAATATCGGCCCTTAAAATTTAACCGCCATCTAACGTTTTTTTTTCAACTAGTGCTTATTTCGTGAATGGTAACACTAAGCTCATGTCTGATTTGACAGATAATTAGTTTTATCCTTCCGCTGAAAGAATATGGTTGTGAATACGCTGAACAACGCTGGGAAATATTGCGACTCTACTTTGAAAATCATGGTAATGTTGCAGAATGTCATCTTTTCAATATCATCTTTTCAGATGAAGCTCATTTTGATCTTGGCGGGTATGTAAACAAACAAAATTATAGCAATTGGGGCACAGAAAACCCGCACGCATACATTGAAAAGCCGATGCACCCAAAACGAGTTACTGTTTGGTGCGGATTTTGGTCCAGAGGCATAATTGGGTAATTTTTCTTCGAAAATGAACAAGGAGAGGCCGTTACAGTCGATGGCGATCGTCATCGGGCCATGTTGAACAAATTTTTGTTCACAAAAATTGAAGAGGAAGATATTGGCAACATTTTGTTTCAACAGGACGGCGCTACGTGCCACACAGCCGAAGCTACACTCGATGTTTTGCGCCCTGTTTTCGAAGATCGCATTAGCAGCCGCAGAGCTGATGTCGTTTGGCCACCTCGGAGCTGCGATTTGACACCGTTGGACTATTATTTGTGGGGTGCCGTCAAAGATAAGTGTTACGCCGACAAGAAAGAAACAATTGACGCTTTAAAGGACAATATTCGTGAAGCCATTGGTGAAATACAGCTGCACACAATCGATAATGTGCTTAAAAATTGGACCGATCGTGTAGGCTACTGTATGGCCAGCCGAGGCAGCCATTTGAATGAAATTATTTTCCATTAATAACCGGAAGGATTGTACTTTAAAATAAAAAAAGAAATTTGAGAAAATATTCAGTAGTTTTTTTTTACTTGGCGGACCCTATATAAGCGAGTATTCGGTACAAAAACCCGGACTCTAGGCATCAGTTCACTTATTTCCTCAGAAGTATTTCTATGGTAATAACGACAGAACAATGGTACACAACCCACATTTCGACGATGCTTAAGTGGGTCAAAAAAGCTGGATAACCTACTATAATTAATTTGTGTGGACGCTCTCCTTTGTACACGGTCCAAAAGCTCCAAAATAAAATTTATAGCTTCTGCCTCTATATTTAATTTGTATTCAATATTTGGTGGGATTAAGATGGTATAAATATTACTATATGGAGTAAAGTACTTCTTTTACCGTTTTAGGAAATCAGGAGACTTGAATGCTTCTTTCTACACTTCATAATTATACACAACCCATATTCCGACGATGCTCCAATGAGTAAATAGATGTGAATACCTGTCGATGATGTGTTTGGAGTACGCGCAAAAGGCTTCAAAATGGGCTTTGAAGCCTCTGCCCCTATATGAGATTTATACTCCATCTTCGGTCGCATATAGGTGCTATAAATACAGGGTGTCCGCCGGGAAGGTATACTACTTCGTTTTGCAGCCATTTTGGTAAACATATGCCTTGATAGTTCATATTTGGCAGTCGTGAAGTAGGCACGTTGCAAATTCATTATGGAGAAATATTTGATAAACCAACGTGTTTTAATCGTAAAAACATTTTATTGAAATCAATCATCGATTACTGTGACGATGAGAAAGTTACGTGAAATTTTTGGGAGAAACAACGTGCCATTAAAACGCACTATTTATCGTGTAGTAAATGATTTCGAAAAAAGAGGGCTGAAAACATTACTGCTGGTCAAGAAAGTGTTCAAAACAATCCATTAACTTCAATTCGGCGCCTTGCTCAGGAGCTTGGTCTTCAAAGAACAACTTTGGCCACAACTTTGCACAAGGATTTGCATTTGTTTCCATTTAAGATTCAGTTGACACAAGAGCTTCTTCCACAAGACCATTTATGCCGCCGTACATATGCCAATAGGATGTTAACAGCTCGCCAATGACAACCCCGATTTTCATAAAAAAATCATAATGAGTAACAGGGCACATTTTTATTTGAATGGATATGTGAATAAACAGAATAGTCGGTTCTGTGCAATGGAAAACCCTTAAATTATTAATCAGTCAGCTTTGCATCCATTCAAAGTGACAGTCTGGTGTGCAATTTGGTCAGGAGGAATTATTGGACCTTACTTCTTTGAAAATGAAAACGGCGGAACGGTAACTGTGAATGGGAAGCGATATCGTGATATGATTGAAAACTTTTTAACGCCACAACTGCATGCTTTGGGCTTGATAAACATGTGGTATCAACAAGACGGTGCCACATCGCATATATCCAGGATTACAATGGAGGCCTCTTTCCACAACAAGTTATTTCAAGAAATGGTGATGTTGATTGGCCTCCACGGTCGCCTGATTTGATTGCTCTGGACTTCTTTTTGTGGGGATATCTGAAGAGCAAGGTTTATGCAAATAAACTAGAAACGCTTGAGCAACTCAAACAAAATATTCGTTATGAAATTAATGAAATACCCCGTGAAATGTGTTAGAATGTATTAAAAAATGTGCTCAAAAAGGCTCGCATTTGTGAGGCGAACAGAGGCGGACATACATTTATCTGATATTGTATTCCATACATAATTGCCGACATTAAATAAAACATTTATTAATATAAGATCTATTCTCTTTCATTTAATCAAACATTTTATAAACAAACAAAATAGTATACCTTCCTGGCGGACACCCTGTAGTAAGAAGATCGGATAAAGTGATATATTTCTTTTCCCGTTGAGTGCATCTATCGACACTTGAAATACGTGAATATTCCAATTGACAACACACTGAATTCTCATGCCACGAACATCAAGAGTATGAGATTCCTCGACACTGACATCACCCATATTTATTTATGATATTGACGATCCCTCAGCCCTATGGGTCAACATACAACACTGGATATAGGATACATTTATGACTAAAGGCCATAATTGAGCTTATAATCTGCCGTTTGCCCCCCTTTGTGAGTGTAGGAATTTCCAAAAATCTTGTTTTAGCAATGAGTTATCTCATAATCCAAAAAGCACATATTTTGAAGTTCACATTTCTAGCTAAAGGGGCTTTAGCAGGCCGAGAGACTAACCTTCTATTTCACTATTTTCCCCCTCCCCAGAATTTCAAAAAATCATCTTTTTTAGTGAGTTAGACATACTCCAAAGGATACATGTTTGAAATTTCAGGTTTATATTTGGAAAATCTCTATTTTAGCCTACGTCTTCATGGGAGAAGGAACCTGCACACCAATTTTCGGCTTCTAAGCCCCAACGAGATGTAGAAATGTCATGTTGAGAGAACAAACAGCAATGATGGAGGAATTCGTAGTTACAAAATATTATCATCGTAAATCAGTTTTTCTATGTTTTATTCATTGTCGTGTAACACTTCTGAACGTCAGACAAAAAACTGCTAGAGATATAGCGAAAGCACATGTTAATAGCTTTAATCTCAAATTTCTCTATCTCTAGCAATTATATCTCTCGTATAGTTGTGCCAATTGAAAGTGATTAGCCTAAATATCTTTTACATTTAGTAATAGAATAATAATCTGTAAAACTAAAATGTATTCATTATTTTCAGTTTCCAATATCCCCTGGATATTTTGTTAAAAATTTATACATCAAATATATTAATCCATTTCATGTTGAAATAAATTAAGCAGAAGTAAAAAAAAGTGAATTTTTTTTTCAATCATTTTTAGTTATTTGTACCATAAAATTATTTTTCGTTAGGATTTTGCTTCTGTTCTTTTCACTCGTTTTTTTTTTTTTTGTAAACTTTGTGTTAGTGTGATTATATTTTTGCATTTTAATTTCCTGTCACAAATTACTATTATTTCCCTTTAGTATTCCTTTAATAGTTTGCTGTTTTTGTTTTCTATTCTCTTTATTGTATTGTATTCTATGTATACTAACTACAAGATTGAGACAGTCGACATGACTGACTGTGAATACTGACTGAATGACTGACTGACTGACTGACTGTTTTTCAGGCTGATTGGTTGAATGTTTTGGCTTTTAGAAATGTTATGTACTGTCTTCTTCAATGCTTTTGTATTTCACAAAAAAAAAAAAAAAACAAAAATAAATGCCTGGCAAATTCTCAATGATAGCTAATTTGTATAGAAAGAACACTAAAATATTTCAAATAAAATAAATGCATACAAATTTTTCCAAATGTCCAATCTCATTCAATCCCATACAAATATACAAATACAGCAAACAAAGGGTTTGTATATTGTTTAATACATTTATAAACATTTACTACAATACACAAGAGACTTTTTCTCAAAGATTTTTGTAAAAAAATATGTACATATTTTGTTAGAATTTAAACATGCAACAGATTTGCATGTCAAAATAAAACATGAATCTGTATAAAAAAAATTCACAAACAAAAGGATTGAAATAAATTTTCACAAATGCTTAGATTAATTGGTGTACATACTTTGAATACACCCAAAAATTACATAGTTGATAATGACTATTTTTTCAGTTAATTTCAGTTACTTTATTTCTATAAATCTACTATTAAAAAAGTTACTACTATCGATTTGGTGTTAGAATTGAAAAATGTCTTTGAAAGTAACGTTTAGCTGAAAAAATCATAGGCTTACATAGAAATAGATACAATGATTATATCGGTCATACAAATTTTCGATACCATTTTTATAGTACGAGATATATATTTAGCCTCAAAATAGGCCTAAGTTTCGGCGATTAATTCTTCATCGGCGCTAAATTTCTTTTCAGCAAGCATTCTCTTGAGGTTTGGGAACAGGATAGAGTCACTGGGGGCCATATCTGGAGAATACGATGGATGTGGAAGCAATTCGAAGCCCAATTCATATAATTTTGCCATCGTTTTCATTGACTTGTGATATGGTGCATTGTCTTGATGAAACAGTATTTTCTTCTTCTTCAAATGGGGCCATTTTTTTCTAGCGATTTCGTCTTTCAATAACGCTATGTAATAGTCGCTATTCACGGTTTTTCCCTTTTCAAGATAGTCGATAAATAATATACCATGCGCATCCCAAAATACTGATGCCATAACCTTGCCAGCCGACTGTTGCGTCTTTCCACGCTTTGAAGTTGATTCGTCACTTGCAGTCCACTCGGCTAACTGTCGATAGGCTTCCGGTGAAAAATGAAGGAGGCATGTTTCATCCATTGTCGACTCAAAAATTCTTGTTTATTACGATTAAACAGGTTCAAACACAGCTCAGATTCATCAATTCATTGCTGTTTTTGGTTGATTGTGAGCTCGCACGGCATCCACTCTGCACAGAGCTTTCGCATAGACAAATATTCATTCACGATATGTCCAACACGTTCCTTTGATATCTTTTGAGTCTCACATATCTCGATCTCGAACTTCACTTTATGGGCATTCAAAATTATTTTGTGAATTTTTTGATGTTTTCGTGCATCGTCCTCGGTGCTCATTTCGCCTTGTTTAAACTTATTAAACCACTTCTTCACGGTTAAGTTTCCTGGTGCAGAATTAGAATAATGTTTATCAAGCCAAGCCTTGTCTACAACAGTGATTATTTTCGCAAAAAAGCAATGCTGTTTTAACACACGAAATTTCTTTTTATTCATTGCTTTCAAACTAACAAAAATTGCTTCACCTAAAATACTACGATTTATCTCACAAACTAATAGTCTGACAGTTGTCAAATTTATACACGCGTCTTTCAATGGTTAGGACTAACTACAATTCAAGTGGATTTCAACATGTGAACAAATTCACATATTTAAGTAATAAGTAAATTAAATCGGATTATTAAAGTGATTCACAATACAAGGATTCGCAAAGAAATATAAAGTGCAAACAATACAAAACTTTGTGACACTATCGAGCAAAGCCTGCTACGTAGTTAGCGTAGAAAAATGTTGCCCGGGCTAAAGCACGGGATTGCCCAGAGAACCCAGACGAAATGTTTTATAGTTAAGGTGGCAGTGAAACTGATTTAGGGCACATCGGTTGGATGGTTTCACAGTCCTCCACTAGAGGAGAGTTTTTACCCCTTCCCGTAGGAATTTCCAAAAACGCCGTCTTAGGGGATGTCTATGCCGAAGGGGAAACCTACATACCAAATTTAAGCTTCCTAGCTCCAGCGTTTTGGGCTGGGCGATGTTGAGTTAGTAAGTCAGTATATCGTCACCTAAAATGCAAAAGGCCGTAACTAAGAAAAAATTCAAAATTGACTTTTTTATTGATTATGATGTAGCTAACCAAAATACTCCTACCAACATAATTTTACACGAATTTGTCAAAAATGACGATTTTATTAACGAAAAACAAAAGGCCGTAACTGTAACGTCAGTAATTTCATTAACCAAAAAGCCGTAACTACAATTTAATTGTAATTGTTTTTTTTTTTTTTTTTGTTTAAATTTTTGTAAAACAGTAACACGAAGGTTGTAAATATTAGTCCATAAATAAATAAATAATAAAATGAATGCTAATAGTGAAAATGATTTCAATAAAAAAGTTGGAAAAATTAATAAAAGATGTGAAAATAAATTAACCGAATGAAAGGAAAAAAAATACAAGGGCCTGATTAAAGGCAATGTTTGTGAAAAAGTTCCAAGAGAACTAAAAGCTGGTTGTACTTTAAAATTTTGTGAGAAAAGTGCAGTACGGTATTGTTCTATCTTTTCCGAAGAAAATCGTAAGGAAATATTTAATGG
The DNA here is from genome assembly GCA_949748255.1 of Eustalomyia histrio. Classification (NCBI taxonomy): domain Eukaryota; kingdom Metazoa; phylum Arthropoda; class Insecta; order Diptera; family Anthomyiidae; genus Eustalomyia; species Eustalomyia histrio. Next base: position 37,420,308 of record OX456525.1, on the reverse strand, counting down.
TTTCTGAAAGATGTCCTGGGATATCTATGTGTCACTCTACGAACTTTTCAGCCAAACGTTAGTCAGTTTCATCTACGTCTAATTTTAAAATGGTCTACAGATATAAATTTGCATCGGCACCACTTATTAATTTCCTATTTTCTGTTCTTGATACTTTGAAATTATTGAAAAGCTAGACCCTGTTCCACTAAGCAATTTTCCTGCAGCAATAATGAGTTTATAGGAGAGGGAGGGAAGAAGAACGGAACGAAACTTAAATTGCAAAAACGGACTATCGCGAATGCAAAAATGTTACCTTTTGCCCACTTTAATATTTGAAAAGCTGACAATTTTCCCTTTAAAACAGCTGACATTTGTAGTGTGCTTGTGTGTTTTTTTAACTCGTCATTGTTAAAACAGCAGACATTTTGCGCGTTTATTTATTATCAAAGTGATTATTGTTATAAAAAACATTAAAATGGAAAACACTACAATTTAGTTTTGTTCTTTAAATTTTTAACCCTAGAATCATAAGCAGTCGTAAAATTTACGATTTGAAAATTAAAATTGGATGCTGGCAACACCTTAAGCAATACATTGTATTGAAGGTCAGTGTACCTACTTTTTTTGAGGTGAGAATTTGTGTTGTGTACAAAAAAAGTGTTTTATTGCTATACAAACAAGCGAAATAGCGATAGAGTCGTAACTTTTACGACTGCTTAGCTTTAATGTAGTTTTTTCTCATATAAATATCTATTCGAAAAATAATAATTTTAATCGTTATCTCTTAAAGAACCGTGAATATATAGAAAAAACATGCGCTACCTCTTAAGCATAATGATCATGCAAGAGGAATTCAAAGTAGAACAGGAAAGCGGATCAGAAACTGAGGATAATATTGAAAATGATTTTTGTGCATCCGAATCATAGTATGTTTGTGCTAGTGATGAAAGTTCTGATTTTGAATGTTCTAAAAAAGCTAAAATTTAAACCAATCTTGCACGTCAGAACACTGAAGATGTCAGCATAAACCGACAATAAATCATGGAAAATCAACTGGTAAGAGAAGATATTCCCATAAGCCTACTAACTATCTATACAATCAATTTTACAACGCTCACTTAAACAAATGATATGCTTAATATTTTAATATAAAGATTGCTGAGCAACAATTGGAGTCTCCTGAACCAAAAACGACCATTTGTTATATATGTCCAGCTAAAAAACGTAGAATGACGACGCTATATTGTAAACACTGCAAACGAGCCTTCTGCGCCGAACACCGATCACGTTGCTGTATATGTATGGTGCGATGACGACAAATACTTTGATACCAAATTTTCATAATTTTTGTTCTTTAATATCTATTTATTAGTGCAAATGTAATAAATCAAAGAAAAATTAATAAATAAATGTGTTTTTGATTGCAATAAAAAAAGTCATAAAATTTACGAGTGCTTATGATTTGTGTAACTCCAAACGAAGCCTATGATTCTAGGGTTAAATAAATTTGATTAATTTGCCAATTTGTTTGTTTACTAGAGTTGTAGACGTATTGTGTATTTCAGTACTGAGTACTCGACACCGTCTATTTTAGTACTCAATACTAAAAAATAAATAAAAAATACTAAAAATAACAATTAAACAAAAATTAAAATAAAATTAAAAGTTAATAAAAAAAAAAATAAATTAAAAAAAAATCATGTGTATTGAATTAAAAAAAAACCGTTAAAAGTATTGAGTACTTTTAAGTACTCAGTTAAATAATATTGAGTAGTATTGGGTACTTAAAAAGTATAGAAAATTTACAACTCTCTTGTTTACAATAAACATCTGGTTAAAACAGGGTAGAATTTTTGCGCTTTTTCTGGCCGCAAAAAATTCAGCATTTTAAAAAAGCGATGGCAAACTGTTAAAAATATTACAATCTCACAAGGAATAATTTATTTTAGACATAGAATCAAATGCGGTTATCGGTAAGAGTAACGCTATTTTCAATTATTTTGGTAACGTTTATTTAAGGGTAACGCTATTTTCTATTATTTCGGTAACGGTATTTTAAGGATAACGATTTTTTCAGTTATTTCGATAACGGTATTTTAAGGATAACGTTTTTTCAGTTATTTCGGTATTGATGTTTTAGCGATAACGGTATTTTCTAATATTTCGGTAACGGTATTTTAAGGATAACGATTTTTTCAGTTATTTCGATAACGGTATTTTAGGGGTAACGATAGTCAGTTGAAAGGGTATTTAATCGATAATGGTATTTTAGCGGTATTGCCTGCCAAATCTGATTTCGGAAAAGAAAACACCATAAGTGAAAATAAATGACAGATGTTTACCCTCCGAAAGGCCTTATAAGTTATTGAAGACACAAATCCTGTGGAAGAAATACGCCATGTGCTGTGAATCCCGCATTTTTATGACATACACCCAATATAAACTTCCAAATGATTTCAGTGTCAAGAACCTGAAAAATCCATAATCCCTCAGGCATCCCTCCAGTATTCCCAAGTTAGCCCTCCGCAAGCACTCCAAAGACGGTATATCGTCCTCGTGCCAGTAACTTACCCTACTTCTAGCAAAAGCCGGGAAAAAATAAAGAATCTTATCCAGGGTGTCATTGTACTTCCCGCAGACACACACACTGCAAATACAGACCATTGCAATTTCGAAAGTTGCGATCGTATTGTTGAGTGACCTGTGATAATTTTCATCATTTTGGCCAGTTTCCGCATCCCCAAAATAAGCGTTTATCACCCTTTTGCAGTTCAAGGCTATCTTTCATGGACTCCACTGACAAAGCCCTAACCGCAGCATGACTATTAGTGAAGATGACTGCATCCCCATAATAATCAAAACACCGAATGCACTGCTTAATAGCCACATCCTCCGCCTAAAAATTGTGTTGTGGTCCGGAAGCCGTAAGCAAATTTCCATTCCCAGATCTGCCGTCCAGTTCGGAGATGCCAGTGTAGTCAATGTAACATTTTTACTGCTATATCTAGTATCATTTTTAACTTAGCTGCATCTAGTATTTAGATGGCGTGAATCCAAAGGGCTGGATGTGGGTTGGAGAAATATATTCCTTATTAAATTTCATCAAGCACATAGGTTTTCAAATTACGACAAGCTTTTACCCTTCTACGCCAGGCATGAGTCGGTTGTAATGTATAACGTCTTGTCTATGTATGCTGTCATTGCATGGTGCCGTTCATCCGCTTACTATCCTTCTTGTCGGATCAACTACGATTAATATAAATAAACAACAAAAGATAAACAATAGTCGCAGGAACGACGACAAAACTATGTTGCCATGCAACTTTTCTGAGGCAGATATACTCGCCTTGAGTAACCAGACAGTGGTGAACCTCCCATAGTATCGTCCACAGTACACAAGCGTGTCACCACACAACATCTCAGACTAAATGATCAAAGTTGTCTGGAAAGGACGTCAAGGTTGGCGAGTCGAAACATAAGCAGTAGAAGAAATTCTCAGGAGACGTCTGGAGATGAGGGAAGGATTCATTCTTGGAAAAGAGTAGGTTGCGTCAAATACCAAGCTGAGGTGAACGAGTACCTTAAGAGTAAGTAAACCGCACTAACTTCGTCAACCACAAAGAAAAAAGTAGATGGTTTAAAATCACTACATATTGAGAATGAGAAATCGCCGTCTCGGTTACAAGTCCACGAGCACATCTACCCCTGGAAGATACTTTGACGAAATTATTAGGAATTGTTTGCTTGTTGCTCCGGATTCCTAAAGAAATAAAATTCATGTCAATGAAGTATAACATGCAATTATTGGAGAATATTTAAAAAATAAATTAAAAAATTCTCTGAGAAATTCAGCACTCAAACTAAAAAATCAACCAATATACTTGTCTATATCAGAACAACAAAACAAGCACGAAAACCAATCAAAATTAAAGATGCCCTTATCAATAAACCATTCGACTTAATATATTTACATTACATTTAAAAACAAATAACCACAATGTTGTCAAACTTATTCTCTTTACTAGCATTCAAATTGGCTGAGCCAAAAATTATACAACTCTTGCGCAGTTAAGATTGCTAAAATATTTACTAAATAATGATGATGATGAATTTTGATAATGTATACAATAACTTACCCAACCGATTCAAAAACTACACAGGATACTGATTAATTTAAACTAGTTAATGAGTGTTAAACCACCAGCATATCATTAGTTTTATGATAATTTAGTTCAGATGAAGTCAAAGCAATAGTTAAATATGTAGCGATAAACAAATATATCGGTGTTTCCAACCAAACCATTCGGTTGTGTACAAGCAAAGGCGGTCCACAACTGACGGGACACACTAATATAAAAGCACTTAAATGACCTTGAAATGATATTTACAGTTGTAAGAACAGTTGTAGAAAACAACTCGTTTAGTATATGTCGTAATAATACTTTTTTAATAAATCAATAACCTTAATGTGGTTGATAGAGGATATTGCATTCAATAGTAGATGTTTTGGGGGATACTAAAATTTATGTTTTTATCTCTAAAATTTTGTCGGATATGTGGCTGTCATTAGGGAACAATTATCCATTAAAAAGTGATTGTTTAAAAATTGGTTCATAGATTATATTGAATAGAATATCTCGATATAGTGGCACTGAAGAGGTTAAGTGTAATGTTTGTTGTAAAGTACATACAAATAAAAAATTAATTAAGCATGTGGAAAATATATAATATAGAATATATTTTATTTAACAATTAAATGTGTGGTAGGAATAAGGCCAGATGTTAAACTTTTATAAATTTTTTTTTAATAATTTTGGCTCATAATGCGATTATTCAGTTTAAACTGTATGCATGTTGAAAATCTCATTCAAATATTATACGTGCAAGTAATTGAATTTTGCATTGAAATAGGCAAAACTGAACTTAATCTTTAATGTTTTTTTTACTGTTTTTTTTTATAGATTTTCGAATGTTATATTTGCAATTTTAAAGGGTATGTTGCTAATGCCCTTATTCAATTGAGACATTTAATTTACAATTATCATATAAAAAAAAATTTATATAAATATTATTTATATTAAAATGACAGTTAACAAACAAAACACAAATCATATAGCGACGGTGATACATTGATATCTTTTAAATGTGAATTTATATTAATAATGCTCCGATTCTGAACTTTGTTAAGACAAGGAAGCTGATTTTACAGACAATGTCTGAGCTTTTGGACTTCAATTATTTGTAAAAATTTTAGTAGAATTTTTTTTAAATTTTTTACTGGGGAATCCTCTCAAGTCCTAGAAGCATACAAGTCCTATTAAGACATTAAAAATTTATGTTTACTCGAATTTTTATGTGCCATCTCTTCGTGTTATTTATGTAATTTTTGGGATAAAATAAGATATGATGTGATGTAGAATTTTATGTAGGACTTTATACTATTATATATAATAATATCAAAGCTTTTTTCATCGGGTTTTTAAAAGTTTAATACTAATGCTAAATACATTTTTGGATTGCCAGTTCAATACCAAAAATTTGACAGAATTTGTAGTAAATAATGCACAATCAAAAACCTGCAATAAATCAACTTAGTAGAGCTTGTAATGGTAAAATATTTATTATTTATTTATTTTATTAAACATATAATTACAAATTATATCTTAATATCCTAATCGAGCACTAGTAATGAAGGCTTTCATTGTAGCGAAAACAGACCAGAGCCTCTGGTGGGAATCGAATCCACGACCCTCGCATTGAGAAGCTAGCTTACCCTGGCGCTCTGTAATGGCTAAATAAATTTACATAATATAAATATAAATTGTTTAGCGCTATTAGTATCAATTCATGACTATAAATTTCAAATTAAATTGAATTAAATAAATATGTAAATGTAATAAAATAAAATAATAAATTCAATTAATGCATAAATAAATATTATCGCCATTCAAAACTGACCACGCGGTAAAATACACCATCTGACACAGAGTTGCACACTCTAAATAATAATAACACTGTGCTACACTGAAAAAGAACTTGTGAAATGACCTAGTGTAGATTGTAGGTCTAGCTGAGTGTATTATATAACCGGTTTTATAAGTTTCAATATACCCTCAAAATTTCGAGATATGGGGAAAAGAGTATTTTTTTGGACTGGCGCACTTAAACTTTTCTAACTCAGTCATTTTTTAACCGATTTTGAAACGTCAACGGCATTAATTAGAAATGAACGCGCTCTTTCCAAATATATATACTTCCCGTGTACTATTTATATAAATGTGTAGAGATTTTTTCAATCCTATACAAATTTTTCATTTTTTTTTAGCTTTTTCTATTTTTACGAGGGGTTTTTCCTTCTGAGTAAAATAAGCTTTTATTTGTGTAAATCGGTTAAAAATTGACAAAGTTATAGTACTTTTTCTAATCAAAAGAAGGAAATTAAGTCTACAACCTACACTAGGTCATTTCACAAGTTCTTGCATTTGCAATGAACCGAAAAATTGTTTAATTTAACACAATTTTTTTCGTTTTTTTTTGGCTTAGAGTTAGATTTGTTGATTTAAACGCATTTTTTGTTGCATTGAGGAAAGCCAAACTTAAGAAAAAATTTAGTAAAACCATAGCTTTATTCGAAATTATAGAGAGGTGTTAAATTTTTGAAAACTATAGAGTCGCGTGACCTTTCCTGAAATTAGGCCAAATCCACTGAGGACATGTAAGAATAGGAACAAATATTATCTCCGTTTTTCTCTAACTCTTTAAATTTTCGAGACATGGGCAATTTAGAAAAATGTAACTTTTAAAAAGTTCAGATTGTCCAAGGCTGCACAGTCAAGCGGTCATCCAAGAGGGGGCTATATGCATCGCCCCTTGGTAACTAAATTTGTTTTTTGAATAATACATTAATAGAAAATGCGATTTATTTTTTTAAGTAGTTATTGTAAATTATTCACATTAAACAACTTTTTAATTTTGAGATTTCTTTAAAGATTCTTGAGTTAGTGAATTTGTACAGGGATGCAATATTTATTTAGTGTAATTATGTAGTCATCATAAAATGCATTTTTTTTTTCGGAAAATAAACCGAATATCAATGTTAAAGTTTTTTAATCTATAAAAACTCATATTGATGGTCATAAGTTGCGTACTCTTTACTGACGATATATTCATTTAATTTTTAGATATGGTGTGAGATAGAGAGAGTGAAATAATTTATTTATAATTTATCACTTCATTTTTTCAACATATCTTTACTTAAATTTTAAAAATCCGGAATTTAAATATAATCGGGATTTTATAGCATCACAATTTAAATTTTATTCACATAATTTTTTATGTAAAGTCCAAACTGTTGTCTTCCAAATTCCGATTTTACTTTTCGTAAATCTTACTCATTCTTGGAGAAAATGTTATTAATGCAAAGAGTGCTTGTTTTCGCAAAGAATGCTTGTTTTTGCTGTAATTTTACGGTGTATTCATTAGAATCTTAAAGTCCCATTTTTCAATTAAAGATGTTATTTTATATTTTATATTTATCTAATTTTTTCTTTGACTTATCTTCCTTTAAAATTTTAATAAATTCGCCCTAATATGAAGAAAAAATGTAGCGAAAAAATAAATACATCAAATTTAACGGACCATATCTTTGAGAAGGAATAAGATATATAGAAGTATCAGATAGATATTTCTGTTGATTTAACAATTTTTTTAATAAAGCTTAATTCAAGATATTGTAGCTTCCCAAATATAAATGAAACTACTTTTTTAATTTAAGGTTAATATATCTCGAAATCCTTAGGAGATAAAAAAATTATGAGAACAGATTTCATAACAGAATTCAGCTCACCTCAAGTAGTCAATACGCCATAAAATAGAGGTATAGTATAGTTTTTTTCATTTTGTAGAAAAAAATATCAGTGAATTTCAGAAGGATTTATCCGTGAAGGAATAATGAATTGGGAAAGTTTAACTTGAATTTTGAAGGTAGAACCAAACAATTGAAACAACCAAACGATTTTGAAGGTAAAATTAACTGACTTGAGGATTGCATTGATTATGCAACTTAGAAATTAAATATATGTAACTATTTTTGCTTTTCCAACAAAATATTTTAATTCAAATTTGGCCATCAAAATTTATAAGTTTTTGTGGAGCATCACACTTTAGACCTGAGCGACCAGGTTATCATTAGCCACATTCTCAACCATCATTCACTACAACTTGTAATATGAACAGGCTGTACATCAACCACTTAGAGGTAAAGCGATATACGAAAATACTTTCTCCAACTGTGAATTGTGAATTGGCACTAATAAATAATAACATTCTTAAAAGATTATTTATATCTCGAGTCAAGAGCAGTTTTCAATAAATCAACAGTTAAGAGTTCACAGCTTATGATTATCGATGTGATTTTTTATAGGTTTAAAAATTTTTAGAATTGTATTCGGTTTGTTTTGATTGAAATTACATTTAATGTCGTCTACACTAATATACTAAATAAATATTGCTCATACGCACCCATATACAAATTTTCTTAAATATAATACAACTACATATGCTCTATACTTAATATCCAGCAAAAATACACTCACAAGTCTGTAATGGCAATTGAAAATTTTGCTGTTAATACGGGAAATTCTGCTAATTTGAGCTCTGTATTTTTTTGTTAATCTTAGCAACACATGTCTGCTGACGTGTAGTACAATGAAAAGTTAGTAGCTGCTTTTAAATTTTAGTATACTTTTTGTAAAATGGAATTTAAAATATGTTTGCTAAAATCAGCAAACAAAATTACTAAATATTATTAATATTAGTACAAAATTTTAAATTTATATTTTTTTCCAGTATCAAAATTTTTTTATTTTATTTTTTTTTTTTTTAAATATTTTAGACAAAATTAAGAAAAAATTCAAAGGCTTAAGAATCTTAAAAATTGTTAAAACATAATTTTGTTTTAATTTGTTCATTTCTATTTTGAAAAAAATATTTTAGTCAATTTTTTTTATTTTTAAGATTAAATTTTGATTGTTTTTAGGGCTGATTTTTAAATTTAGTTTTTATTGCTATTTTAAATGGATTTCGGAATATTCACTTCCGATCCTTGTTTAATATTTGTAACATTTTAAGGCAACTTGAGTTTGTAGGTGTAAGTTTTAACTAGAAATAACATTTCCTTCAACATCCACTTTTTCAAAATTAGTATTTTTTTTTGCTAATTTTAACAAATCGCTTTTAAAAAATTTTCTAAAATGATTTCAGAAATTAGCAATAAAAATTTGTAAATATTCTGTAATTTGTAAAATGTAAATAGCAAAAAGATTTGCTAAATAATAATTTTTTTACTAAAAATTAGTACAAAAATAGTAAAGTGGAATTAATAACCGTTTACGAATTTTTCTACTAACTTTTTTTCTGAGTGTAAATGGAAGTGGTTTTTATGGAATTAATTTTTCATTGATTTCAAAGTATCCTTTAGTGGAGATTTTCCTCTTCTAAGGCAGTTCTTTTTCACAACTTCCACAAAAGTAATTTTTAATGAAATTTAACACTTTTTAATTCTATTACGGGTAAACTGTTCAATTTTTAACTTACAATTTACCAGAATTTAAATTCTTGCAAGAATAAGGCCCGATTAATGAATGTCCAGTTATAATTTAACGAAAAGTAAAACTCAAACTTTATATGGAAAACAAAAACAAATGTGTCAATTAAATTCCTAGGTATAAACTAACGGGAGATAGTGAAAATGAAGCTAAGGCCCGATTACTGATGTCATGTTCAAATATAAATTACAAATTCAATATTTATTTGAGAACATCGAAAGGTCTAATTTTTCACTAAACCATAAGAAGGAATTTAGATGCAATGAAAAAGGATCATAAAAAAAACCTAAGCTCTATGACACCCCTATGTAAAAATCATTGGTTTCGATCTAAAGTTTCACAACACCGGAATCAAAATCACTGCTTCCTTTGCTCTTCTTTTCCTATTTTTTTTTTCTGGGAAGGGATATGATATTTTAATCCAAAAATTACGGGACACCACGTTATGCACCATATTGTACTGATAATAAAAATCGTTTTTGAAGTCAATGCGGAAAAAAAACCTTCCGCACCAAATTTAATTTATTTTTTTTAAGTAAAATATTATTTTAAGTATTATATAATTATTAATTATTTTAGGTAAAATATTAAATTTTTTAATAAAAATTAAAATAAAAAATAAAACAATTTGTTTTAAGATTATTCCTGCATCGAACTTGGGTATTCAGATTTATAGTTCACACTCTTGCCTACTGTACCACATCTTTTTTTAATTTTCTTTGATATTAGAGTATTCAAAAAACAGGCCTTTTGAAAAAACCGGTTTCGTTTTTATTCGAAAAATCGAATTTTAAAAAAACCGGTTTCGGTTTTTGTAGAAAAAACAGGTCAACCGGTTTTTTCGTTTTTTTTTTAATTTATAATTTGTTAATTATTTTTATTGTCATATTCATTTAAATTTAATTTTTTTTTATTATATTTCATTTCAACAAAAAATTAACTTAAAACCAATATTTTTTAAATATGTAAAAAGAAAATCTATTTTTCACTTCTAAAATATTATTTTAGAAATAATATACAATTTAAATGTTTCGTTTTAAGACGATTTTTTTGTTAGCTTTTAATAAAGCTAGAAGTGGAAAATACTCTTTAACTAATAGTAGATGTTGGACAAATAGTCCAAAGACAATTATATAAATTGTCCAACTTTTCAGTTCTTTTGTCGCATTTGTCAGGATCCTCCGAGAAAAGGGACCTAGTTTGTCAAAAAATGTGTTTGGACTTAAGAGCGGATTATGGTACCTAAAAGGGTGTAGAATAAGATGAAACGAGTTAGATTTCTGATAAAAATTTATTTACCCCATAAAAACGTACAATACGAACTTGGGAAAATCGATAAAAATGAGAAAAACATTAAAATTTTACTTTTTTGGTTTTAAATTGTCACTCTAAAAGCTAAAAAAATACGTCACCACATAGGCATGACGTCACCAAGGTCATAACTAACCATACCAAATCGCATACCCCAACTGAAGGTGTGTTCACAGTGATAAACTTTAAATGCGTTTTTCTCAAAACTTCATTTTCACACACTAGGTCCCTTTTCTCGGAGAAGGTCACATATAATGATGAATGATTTTGTAAAGTCTCTTTTTTAGGATTTTGAATACTGTTTATTGTGTTATTTAGATTAGAAATTAAACTATTTGAATTTGGAATATCCAAAGTTAAGTCTTCATCGGAATCTATCAGACTTACATCTAAATCTTCATAACCAAATAAACGATTATAACAGTGTTCGGAAAAAATTAAAGAGACCAGGTAACCCAGTTGGTGATGTAATTAAAAAAAAACCGGTTAACCGAACAATAAAGACCAGTTTTCGGTTTTCTTCGAATTTACAAAATATTCGCAACCGATCGGTTTAAAAAAAATAAAGAAACCGGTTGACCGGTTTTCCGTTTCGGTTTTTGAATACTCTATTTGATATGTTTGATATGTTTGAATATTTGTACATTATATTTAAATTAAAAATTACTTTTTTAAAGGTTTGTCTTTTCTGGGATTTTAACTCGGAAATTCGTAGTACTAGATTACCTATGTACGACGTATACTTAATAATTTTTTATCTGTATTATTGTTACTCATACGTTACGTGACGTGGCACAGATAAGACTATTTACAAATATCTAATGCAAGCCATACATGACCGTTATGACCGTTAGGTACAACTCTCTGGCAAATAAAATTGCGCTTGCATTATATAATTAAGTGATTATTATCTTAGATGTGACGCTGTAACAAAATTATATTTGTCGCTTCAAATATGATATAAGTAAATAAATAATGACGTGAATGTTTTAATTTTTTGGAAAAGCAGTGCTTCATTTAAGTTTTCATTTCTAGGGGTCCAACGTGAAATTTTTATTCTGAGAAACCACTGCAGAAAAGTTCTACAAAAAGATGTGAGGCAATAAGTATTATCCCATTGGGAATGGCTGCCATTTTTCAAATGGGTTTGGGGTTGTGGTATTCGTGAAGAAGGCACGTGAGAAATTTAGAGTGAATAACAATAAATTGTTGTTTGATTTTGGAGCTCAACTACGAAGTGGATGATTTTCCATCAAAATTGATTATGAGCGACGTAGCTCATTTTTGTTTTAGCGTTCACATCAATAAGAGAAATTATCGATTCAAGAGCATGAAAAATGCATGTCACCTCAAAGTCACCGTATGGATATTAAAGAAAATGTCGGAAGTGAAGATACCGACTCATGTCTAAAAAGAGGACATCCACTTAAAATAGCACTAAAAAGTTTTTTTTAGTTCTAAAAATCAGCCCTAAAAACAATTAAAATTTAACCTTAAACTTAACCTAAACTTGATGTTACCTCGAAGTCACCGTGTGGGGTGAAGTTACGTTGGAAAAGGTGATTGAACTATATTTTTTTTTTTTGAATGAGCCAAGCAGTGACCGCTATAGAGCTGTGCTGACTGAATATTTCTTACCGGAAGTTGACGATTTGCATTTGGAGCATGTGTAGTTTTAATAGCTAGGGACCACTTTTCATACTGCACTCGACACAATACTAGTATGAAAGATGCCTTCCAAGCACGTGTAGTCTGGCTTTTCAGTGTTTGAGTTCATCAAGCCACATCTCCCGTACTTTTGTCTGGGAATATTTGAAGCCGTTCGTGTACACTAACAATCCCTGTACCCTATATTTACAACAACGTGACACCTCAAATGCTGCACTCAGTTTAGCAATAAGTATTTAAAAGAGCCGACAGCATCCATTTTTCAGACATAATTTTCAACAAGTTATTGAAACAAAATATAGAAGTGCGAATAAACATAATCAGTTAGAAATCAAAAGAGTTTTCATTTTACACAAAAGTTTTAGCGAAATGAAAGCAGATGATTGTTTTTGTTCCACACTGTAAAACAAAATTAAAAAAAAAAAATAATTTTGGCGGTATTTACAGATTTTTACATTTATTTTTATTTGCTTTATGTCCTTTTGAAGCAAATCCCTTTTTTGATGTCGTTATTAAATAAAAAAGTTAATATGTCTGTGAACAGAATTATATATTAATTTATTTATGCATATAATTAATTGTATGTTTGTATAACATATTAATGTTTACAAAAAATAATTAAACCATTAACATGACTTTGCTTTACATTTGATATAATTCATTGTCATCATAATTAAAGGTAAAAAAGGGTTTCTGCATGTTAACAATCATGCAAATATTGAATGAATAAAGAAGTATTGTGTACTATTTTTGTATGTATGTTTCATATACGTTTTTTTTTAATTTACACACACATTCCTATATACATGTGGGTGTCTGTATATGATGGATTTCACAGTTATAGTTAAGGTTAACTATATATCATTTCAAATTTACTATAAGTATACATATATTACCATATAAGACATTAATTACAACAAAAAATAATAATATTTTAAGTTTTGCAAAATGTAATGAATCGTAGTGCAAATAATTACATACAATTTTTAGTCTATCTGCTATTATACATTCTTGTATATTCATTTGTGTAGAATTCGTCATACATTATAAATATATTTATGCGTTTTTGTAATATTAATGCAAGCCTTGACATGGTATGTATAAATAAACAGCAACATTGTAAAAATATCAACGTTCGCACAAAATACAAATGTAATATAAGATATCTATATTTGAGTTGGTATCTTTTTTTACATTCTACTACCAACAAATGGATGCAAGTTGATATCTGCGTACATAGGTGGCTTTCCACATCAACTGAGCCGCTAAAGTAAAAAGTTTATCGTAATAATGTCAAAGTTACGATCAGTATGGACCTATAAAACACATAATACAATCCGTACTGGTTTTTTTATTTTTGAAAAGTGGTCGAGGTAGGAGTAGTCAAATGTTTAAAAATTTTATAAGTGTGTTTACCTCTGCAAAAAATTTAATTATGATCAAATCTGTTTAGATCTAATTAGATATGTGAGAATCGAATTAGATTTTGTATTAGTTATGGTTATATTTCATCGGGTATGGCATATGCGTTACACTTTTTGGCCAAATCTAATCAGACCTAGTGTCAGATCTATTTATATTGAAAGGAATCTTGGATAGCTTATGGCCAGATACACTCAGAAAAAAAGTTAGCAGATAAATTTGTAAACGGTTTTGGTACGGTACTGATTTTTAGTAAAAAATTATTTAACAAATCTTTTTGCTATTTACATTTTACAAATTACAGAGTTTTTACAGAATATTTACAAATTTTGTTGCTAATTTCAGAAATCATTTTACAAATTTTTAAAAACCGATTTGTTAAAATTATCAAAAAATTACTGATTTTAAAAAAGTGAATATTGAAGGACAAAATATTCAAAAAATTTCAATTAGTTTTTTTTTTACTTTAATTTGTATATGTACAAAATTATTTCAATTCAAATTACAAGAACTTCATAAACACACATTCATACACAAATACATTCACAAAAAAGTGCCTATAGCTATGCATACATACATTTTGTTGATAAAAAAAAAACAAAAAATAAAAAAAAGGGGAAACAATTTCAAATAAATGATAAAATCATTTATTTTTTAAGGAATTGGTAGGTAAAATTTTGACATTTATTTTAACTGATTATATGATTTGTTTCTTACGGATGTGTTAGTTGATTAATCAATATTTAAAAATAAATAATAAAATGCCAAATGAAAATTAAGTAGACCGGTTTTTAAATGAAATATCATTTATTTTAAATGACATTTTCTGTTATATTAACTTACAAACTATTTTAAGTGTAGATTAAAAAAGGGATCGGTAGTGAATATACCGACTCATGTCTGAAAATAGGACATCCACTTAAAATAGCACTAAAAAGTTTTCTTAGTTCTAAAAATCAGCCCTAAAAAACAATTAAAATTTGACCTCAAAAGTTAAAAAAAATATTGGCTAAAATATTTTTCAAAACAGAAATTACGAATAAAAACAAAATGATTAATTCGTTTATGTTTTAAAAAATTTTAACGTTTTTAAGACAGATTTGTTTTTAATTTTGTATAAAACATTTTTTGAAAATAAATAAAATAAAAAAAATGTTTTGAGCGTCCCGGTAGGCTAGTTGGTAGCGTGCTACCTTATAACCGTTTAAGGGGTTAGGCCAGAATACCAAAACAAAACGATATTTCAAGTTTTTATTTTTTTTTTATTTAATTTATTTCAATATTCATACTCGTATACAATAATTAGTGTTTCAAATTATTCAACTTAGCCGGTTAAACGGTTAGGTCATTATTCGAAAAATGAAGAAAATTGATTAATCGGTTATTCAAGTCTATTCAGAACACAAAAGGCGGCTTTTTGCTGAAATATCAAATCAAGTATATTGCATTGGTTTCTAAAGTGTTTGTTTAGGACAATTTTAAGCATCCTGAGATTATTTAAAGAATCATGTCTTGTAATTTTGGGTTTTCTCAGAGGAATCTGACTACTTTTTAAAAAGAAAATGTCAGACGTGTTTAGAGGAAGAAGATCCTTAAAAACGCATTCTAGGTATACTACCGAAGTGGAATATTTTGTCGATAAAGTTGGTTTTTATTTTTGTTATATGACACTCTTCCGAATAAAAAAATGGCTAAATAAACAAGAGCTACCCTAAAAAAAAATTCAATAAAAAATTGTTAAAAATATGGTATGAATAATTTTTGTGAAATTTACTGCCACTGTTCCCTGACTCTATCACTACCTGGTTAAAGCTCTAGAGTTAAAGAGGTTATCTATTTGAAAATATATAAAAATCACGCATATTCTTGACAAGTCCTCCTCTATGTTTGTGCAATTAAGAAATCAAATAAGCGAATTTTAAAATTGTTCGACCAAACAACTTAATTATACTGAAGTTCATACTTCATCAAAATTTGTTGATAAATCATATTAGAAAAAAAAAATCCATTTAATTTTTTAAGTTTTTATAAATTGTTTTATAGAATTTTAAATGAAATTGTTTTTAAATATGTGTAAATAAATCTTCAGATGTTTTTCCACAAAAAAAAAAAAAAAAAATACAGAGCCGAGAAAATTTACATTTAAGTATACAACAACTGTAGTTGTATCGTTTTTTTAGAAAATTTTTATATAGGTACATGGGTGCGTATGAGCAATATATATTTAGTATGTATTATATGTATTCTTTTTTTCGAAAAAAAGCTGACCATTTTAACTGTTTTTAAACTTAAAAAAGATCATATCGATGGTTATAAGTTGCGATCTATAAGCTAATGATATATTCAAAACTTTAGATATATGTAAGATGAAATAATTCATATAACTAATGAATGATGAAGATATCGTTTGACATGTTCTTACCCCAAGCTGTAAAGACATTTTTAATTACGAGTTCTCAACTTATGACAATATATATATATATATTGTTTTTGCATACGTTTTTTAATTAATCAACTTATGATTACGTTATGGCGTTTTTAAAAGTCTGTTTCTATTTAAACGGTGTATAAAGATAGCACAGACCAACAATTTTTTTTTTTATTCTGAGATCGAGACCGGAGTATATTTTTTTACTACACATTTTTTTAAAATGGTCATAAAATCTTTTTTGAAAAAATTATAATTATTTATTTATCTCAATATTTCGGCACCCAATATTGGAGACGAAATATTGGGATAACCATAATAAAAATTATAACTTTTTTCAGAAGAAATCTTAAGCTCATTTAAAGCAAAAGTATAAATCAAGAAGTTGGAAGATAACTAAACAACGTTAATTTTTTATATATTTATTTCTCCATAATTGAAGCTGTCACACTGTGGGAAAAATGACCAATCTAGATTAAAAAAAAATTTATTTTTTTTTTTTGTACAATTTTATAAACTTAAAGCATACAATTTTTCTATGATAGTGACTACTAAACATAGCATTCAACATTTCTCAATTGATGTGTTCATTAAGAAATTACAGGGCTGTAAATGTATGCAATGAAGAAAAAGTACTTCCATGAGCGATTTCGGTTTCAAATTTTAAGTAACGTGTTATTAAAAGTTCTACTGTGTTATTGAACATATATTTTTTTTTTGATAAAACAAGTACTAAAGAGTACGAGAACATGATTTGTTTAAGTCAAAATGATTTAAGTAATACCCCTAGCAATTAAATACATAGAAGTAATTTTTTGTCAAATTTTCTAAATGTGGAAAGAGTATTAAAAAATGTACCACTAAATAGCGCCAAAATAATTTTTGAACTTGAAACTGCACCTAATGAAGTAAGTGTGGAAAAAAAATTGGGTGCCAAAGAGTGCCACAAAGTAGAATTTTAAATAATTGTTTATTCAAATATTACTTGTGGGTTATATTCAAGTGTTTTCATATAAATTATTTTTTTTTAGTATTCTTGGAATAGCGGTAAATCCAAAAATAATTACAAACGCAATAGTTTTGTAGAAGCAGTAACATTTTTTATTTAATTGAGGTAACATGAAAATAACACATAGAAAATGTTTTGAAGTTTGGCGAAATGCTAATTCAAGTTGGGCGAAGTCCATTTCTGTGATAAGTCACGTATTTTCCAGACTTGGGCTAATCAATGATGAAAGTAGTGAGAAATGTAAAAAACTAGAACAAAACTTACGTGGTTTGTGTAGCAAATTCAGCAAAAAATGGAGCGACTGCAACCGAACGATATCAGTTTTTGAAAAAAACACAATGATTGGTTAAACACAAATATTGGTTTGTCTTGCCTGGAATTTGACGATATACCGGGTCCTTCACAATTCCGAGGACGACCATTTAAAAGCTTCGCAATCTCCGCTCCTGATAAAACTTGCATACTCTATACACCTGACGAAGCCTTAGCGCTATATATAGACGGAGACTATACTAAAAGTTCGTATATGCTTACACAAACAGGAGCTAAAAGTCGTAATGCAAACATTTATCCACCATACAATGTAATTCGTTAGGCAAAAAAAAAAAAGCTATCCCAAAGACTCCTCAAACTTTTCTGCTGAAGTCAGTCTCCAAGCTCTTTGGAATACCAAAAAGACGTAATTAAAAAAACGATGAATATATCATCGTCTAAAAATATTACAATGATTTACAAATGGGGCTGTGATGGAAGTGGTGGACACTCCAGATATAAACAAAAATGTCCAGAAGGTAAATCTGATGAGAATTTATTTGCAATTTGCTTGGTCCCATTGCAACTAAAAGAAAATGATACAATTTTGTGGCAAAATCCACGACCGTCATCTACCCGATTTTGTCGTCCGATTAAAATTACCATGATAGATGGTAAGGCATTTAATGCAATCGCAGAATCATCGACGCAATCATGTGGAATATGTGGGGCTACTCCCAAGGTCATGAATGGCTTGGCATCATCTATTACAGGAGTTGACGTTAAATTAATAAGCAATTTGGGTGTGATATTTAAAACTATGGCAAGTTGTTACGCAATTAATACCGATTCCTTTAAATAACTAGCTAAAAACATCAAAATTGCATGTTGATTTATATCCTTGATATAACATGCCAACAAGCGTCCACAAAATTTTAATTAATGGGACTGAAATTATAAAATCAGCTTCTTTGCCAATAGGAATGCTCTGTGAAGAAGCAATGGAATCAAGAAACAAAGATTTTTGTAATTACAGGGAATTACATACTCGAAAAATGTCCCGTGAGAAAACTATGCAAGATTTATTAAATATATTGCTCTATTCATCGGACCCTTTAATCTCCTCACCATCAAGAAAATCTTCCATTAATTACCGATCCTTGGAGCCTCGTTCAAGCGAAGTTGGTGAACTGCTTTGTGACCCCATGATTCAAGAACTATACGAGGAAAATCATGGCTCAGGCTCCGAAAGCGAATAACTTTTAACCATTTTTATTTATGGAATAATTATTATATGTTTTATTATAAGTTTAATTTCTTTTATAATTTAATATCTTTAGTTAAAAAAAAAAAAAGTTTTGCCAAGCAAATAAAATTTGAAAAAATAAATTTTAATTTTAGAGTTTAAGAAATTCTCTATGTATTTAGTTTTATGTATTTATTTTTGTTTTCTTAATTTTTATTATATAGTTAGATTAATAAGTAAATATTTTTTAAGGTCTTTAGAAGATATAATTTTGGTTAATCAAAACAAATAAAAACTTAAAATAGCATTATATCTCTAAAATAAATATCATTATTTCTCTGAATATAATTTTTTTGTTAGTATTAAAAATAAATATTAATAATAATAAATGGTTTGAAACTATGTTCATTTAATTTAAGCTCTTCGAAGCTACATAATACTAAATTTTACTCCATATATAGAAAATTATTTATTGTCAATAAAACTTTCCTTATGGTGCACCCTGTACTGACACAGGGTGTCTACGAATACAACAAATTAAAAGATCACTTCATCCGCTACAATCGCTTCATACATTTCTTACTTCTCAGATCAACAGTTTTCAAGATACGATTTTTTTTAAGCTAGATCGGTGATTTTTCCCACTGTGTGTCATTTCGAAAAGGGTATGAGTGACACTTTTCCAAATATCACTTTTTGACGCCATTTAATTCATTTAAGGGTTTTACGTATTCTCTGTGAAAATGGTAGAACTTCAAGTGCAACAAACCACCTTATATGGCCCTCGAAAACTAAAGTCTGTTTGAAAAGGGCATAAGTCCTGGAAAAGGGCTAAGTCCTGGACTTAGGCCCTTTTCAAAAGGGCATAAGTCCTGGACTCAGGCCCTTTTCAAGTGAAACAAAATACTGATGTATATCGACTAAGTTTTAAATCGAATCAAATGATCAGACCAAAAACACTTTTTCTCTTTCCCAAGTGTCAGATTTCACATTTGCCAAGTTTGCACCAGGTCTTGTCACAACACGCGAATCTATAAATTGTTTAATCAGTTATGAATTCCAGCTCTTACCGATAATGGGCACCAGAACGCCTTTACCATAATAATCCTGCGTATGCTGGAAAAGTGCCAATCAATGAAAAGAAAATACCTGATTTGAAAAAGCTAGAAAAATATATTCTAGAAATATTCCAATTTAATTTTATTTAATTTTTTTTTGTTTAAAAACTTTTAGAGCGGTAGTGAGGTTATATTTCAAAACAAAAAAAATTACATTTAACATTGCTCACAATATTAGACCCACTAAATAAAAATTGCTTATACGCACCCATGTACTCATATAAAAATTTTTATTAAACACATTGGCCCGTAATCATAGGCAAGCAATAAAGTCGGGTTTTTTTATACCCTCCACCATATATGGTGAGGGTATATATCAGTTTGTCATTCCGTTTGTAACATGTCGAAATATAGGTTTAAGACCCCATAAAGTATATATATTCGTGATCCTTATGCAATTTTAAGTCGATTTAGCGATGTCCGTCTGTCTGTCCGTCTGTCTGTTGAAATCACGATCACGACGCGAAGACGCAAGCGGGGGTGCCTATTTTTACCCAGATTATTGAACATCCTCCCGAGCAGTTTGGTATTTAAAATGAGCAAAATCGGTCAAGCGGTTCAAAAGTTATGAGTGAAAATGTGAAGGTACCTCTAAATTTTCCATACAAATTTCTACAATTTTTCTGTATCTATTTTTTTTTCTGTTAAGTAAGTAAAAATGTTATTAAGTCTTCTTATTGTTCGATTACATTTATTGTCTTACATAGAGAATTATAACATTCTTAGAGCTATATGTGTGTTACTCGGATAACTGTTAACGTAAAAATCAACAATGTTAAAGTCGCTAACAGAGCAGACCTCTGTAAATTACATTGCTAAAACTAAATAACAAAAGTTCGTTACATAAATTGACAAAACATATTCATATTACAGTTCATGCAAAATTTATTATATACGTATATCATATCCAGCCCCTATGGTGGAGGGTATTCAAAGATTCGGCACAGCCGAATTTAGCCCTTTTTTACTTGTTTTTAAACGACTTTAAGTTAGAAACCTGTTATTATCTATTTTGCTATTATACACCTTTTATAATTGTATTTCAGAAATAGTCAATTGTATTTCAGAAATAGTCAATTGAATTTCAGAAATTGTCAATTGTATTTCAGAAATAGATAATTGTATTTCAGAAATAGTCAATTGTATTTCAGAAGTTGTCAATTGTATATCAGAAATAGTCAATTATACTTCAGAAATAGTCAAACATTGATCAGCTGATTTAATATTAGCCAAAAAAAAGTGTGTAAATAAAAGATTTGCAATTGCAATATGTGAAAAGGAAAATCTTTATAAAAAATGGATAGAAGTATATTTTTATTTATAAGAATTTATTAAGTTAATAAATATTATGCAAAATCCTATATTTATTGATATAATTTTCCTTTCAATATTTTGCAATTTAAATATTTATTTTCACAAAAATTTTTTTGTGGAAAACAGCTGTTGTGTTGTTAAATCGAATAAAACAAACATCAAGTAGTTTTAATTTCAAAGCAGACTTTAACGATTACAGTATACTTTTAAGACAAGTCGACTTTATAACTCCTAAAGTATACTTTATTTTAACTATGATTATGCGCCATTATAATTACACTCAACATATTTTTAGAGTAACTGGCTGTAGGTTATTTAAAAAAATCATCCCTTCATTTGTTTTTAAATGACTAAATAGTTAAAATACAAAGATTTATATTTCATTTAAAAAAGTGCATATAAATACGGATTTTCTATTTACTATTTTCTTTTGAAATGACTTATTTAAAAATGTTTTTTATTTTTTTTATAGTTAATTATGTGATAGATAAAATAGAGAAAAGTAATAAGAAGTCGTTTATTTATTCAGACTTTGTTGTTAATTTTTATAACATTTAAAATAGGAAATAAACAATTACGACAATAAATGTAATTTAAGTTTGACACTGATACGATATATTTTTTTTCTATAGAGCGGCAGTTGTTATGGAATGCCCCATATTCGCACACACACATAAAAGCCGTTTGATAAAATACACTTGTTCATATACTCATAACAATAAAACAAATACATGTTGAAAATTACAGTATACCAAACTCTTTACTCACAAAGTATTTATAATTGAAAAATTGTAAAGTACAAAAAATAACGTTGTTGTACTTATTTATGTATTCACACAGAAAATAAATTAGTTGGAAACCGCCTTAATTCACGATTATTTTACTTCTGTAATAACAGTTTTATTATATTTATATAAAGGTTATAGTGTTGGTAAAAGTTTGTTTTTAATGACTAAAAATTTAGTTAAAAAAAGGATAATTTAAAATTGTAATTATCACTTATGCTTACCAAGGCAAAGAATATTTAATTTTATTTGTATAGTTGCAACTATTTTTGGATTCTTAAATTGTACATTTTACCTCATAAATTCGTAACATTTCATTTGCAATTGTAACTAATGAATTTTTTTTAAACTAATGCGTTACTATAAAACATCTTCGAATTGATGGTAGCAGGTACTATTTCGAATATATGATAGATTTTCTGTTGTAATATTCAAATTAAAAAAAAAAAAAAAACGTTCTAATAATTTTGGCCACCACAATAAAAAAACAACATATACTTTATATGTGAATTTTAAGCTTTAAGCGCTTATTCATTGAATAAATTCCCCAGATTTTATAGATTATTTTTGTACAGATAACTCTATCAGATTATGTGAACTTTTCCTTAAAAAAAAACATGAAATTTGAAGAGTTTTCAAGAAGAAAAAGAATATGTGAAATTCTAAAAATGTATATAAGAATTACAATTAAAATATAAGAATTACACCAGATTTTACATCAGAATCCGAAGGTTTTCTTATAGGAAAGTTCTCAAAATTCATGGCTGTCTTAGATTTTGAGGATATTATTGTATATATAGCCAGAAAAATTTAATGGATGTTATTCTTTATGAATCTCTTTTTCACAACATCCATAGATTATTAAGAAGTCATTTTAAACAACTTCCAAAATGTTGTTATTAACTTCTACACTCACAATATTATTTTATTAAATACAACTTAAAATAAAAATTAAATTAATCGAAAATACAATCAAAGAGAGGACTACTGATTTTCAATTGTATTCAACCTATTTTGTTGTTTATTTTAATCATTGTTTAATAATTGATAAAAGTAAAAACAATAGAAAGTCGTTTAAAATAATCATCAAATTTTTACTGACAAAAAGTTAGAAAAAACTACTTTTGTGGTTTGTTTTTAAAATTGAATGTTTTTTTGTTCTGTATGTAATTACAGAACACACATAGATGTATATATTTGTATTTTCTATGTGTGTAAATATATCTGAATAATTTCTTGTAATTTTTATTGAAATAATTTTGTATATATACAAACTGTTTTGGTAAAAAAACAAAAAGGAATTATATGAATTTCTATTTTTTGAAGGAGAAAACATAAAATTTTACATTTGACTGAAAATATCAACTCCTACTGAATATCTGTAAATTTTTATAGTTTGTTTTTTGAATGACTGATTCAACTAGTTTAGAAATATATTTCTATGAATTTCAATTGAATCTTCATTTAAAACAAACTTTGCGTATTACTTTTTTAAATAAACTACAGTCGGTAACGAAAAATATATTGTGAATGTACTTATGAAGTCATAAGAATAAAATTTTTTGTAACAATTCCACTGAAAAGCATATAAATTTTTTAATTTTAATATTTATTTATAACAATTTATAATTATAGAAAAAAAACAAATATTTAGTTGGTCCATAAATAATTAATTCCTGCAATGCCTTATTGAAAACATATTTTGCATACCAGTGAAATCCACTTTGTGTTGGTAGGAATAATAATTTTTGGCGTGTTAAAAATCATAACTTTAAATCAAAGCCACTTCCTTTATTTTGTAGCCCCTATATTTAATAACTTCCGATCATCGATTTTTCATAGCGTCGAAACAATCTACTTCCGCCCAATGACAAGCCAATGTTAAAATCATTAATGATTCATTTAAATGTTCACAACTTCGGGTTCAGTAGATGTAGTGTTTAACTACTTCTCCTCAGCTCTTTTTTGCCTGGGTAGTTCTGGGCTTAAAAGCCATTTCCACGAATCAAAACCACTGATTCTTAAATTAAAATTTCTACTCAAAAACCCTTTGATTCCAATAATTTTTTTTCGATAGAAAAACCACTAGATCTTTGGTTTTTCTTCAAGCTATAATGGTTTTCTGGACAATCTGAAGGGTACTCTTTATGAAAATAATACAAGGTTTTATATAGGAAAAAGTTCTCACATAAAAAAACCTCAGAATGGATTGTTTTTTTTTTGTAAACAAAAAGTCTTTAGAATCTGATGAAAAATACCAATAGGTTTTCTAGAAAAAGTCCACACAATCTAAAGATTTGGGAAAGGTGGACCAAAGGTCAAAATCTATTTTTTCGGTGCACCCATAGAAAGGTGTTTAGCACACAAAACCGTAGATATCTGTTTGAAATTCAAGTTTTGAGTGTTATATGGGACCATAAACCACATCTCCAAATTGGAAGCAAATCGGGAAATTTTTGAACCGATGCTCCATATAAAACCACCTTTTGGTACTTATTTAATGGGCTGAATCCAAACTTATGTTATTTTGCAGAGCTTCCGGAAAACCATTATAAGGATGTGATAAAATTATTGGAAGATCATTGGAACAAGTGTATTGAGCTTCTAGGAGATTATATTGAATAAAAAAATATATTTCGTAACAAAAACAGTATTCTTTCATTTCGAGCGCAGGAACTTTTCAACCAACCTGTATATAAAGGTATTTAAGTGAAATTTGATACACATTTTTCTAATCGAACAATTTGGTCAATTAACTGTTTGAATAATTTAAAGTGCAAAATTTTGAATAACGAATAATTCAGCTTATTTTATACAATTAAGTGATTAATAAAAATTAATGCAAAATATAAAAAATGTTTTTTTTTTATAGATTTCTTAAAGGTTTATATAACAGAAAAGCATTCATAATATTTTCAAGAAAATTATATTATCGAAAGCCGTAAGATTCGAAGTTATTTCAAATGCAGTTTTAAATTGTTGTTTTTTTTACCGCATTTTCCATAGTTCTGTTGAGAACTTAGGGCGTTAAGTGATCGCAGTTAAATAGTGCGACCTTGCTGGCCACTGAAAATCGCTAAAAAGAGAATGACAACCCGGAAATGCTTCCTTTAAAAAGTCCATTGTCGTGCAAGCTGTACATTTAGTTGCGCCATACTGTTGAAACCACATGCCCTCCAGTCCCAATTCATCAATTTGTGGCAATAAATACTCATTAATTATGGATCTGTATCGCTTCCTAGTCACAGTGTCCTTGTTATCTACGGGGTCCTTATTAAAATAAGGCCCGATGACACCTCCAGGGTAAATGGTGCACCATGCGGTGACTTTAGAATAGAATAGAATGACTTTTTGTGAATGAAACGTGGACTCTCAGTGCCCCATAAATGCAAATTTTGCATGTTTACGTATCCATTCAGCTGAAAATGGGCCTCGTCGTTCATGATACAGTTCGACAGAAAATCGTCCATTGCAAAATAGTCAAGTATTACAGGTTAATGTAATACACACACAGAGAAAACAGGTTTATTGTAACAACCGAATTTTTCGACAACAGAATGGTTTGGTTGTAGCTTCCGATATATTTGTTTGTCGCAATCGAAATTCGGTTAAAACAACAGAATTTCGGTTGAAACCAAATATTTCAATTGTATTAGGGAAACATTTTGTTGGCATAACTAAACAATTCGGTTGCTACAACCAAAATATTCTGTTGGCAAGAAATTCGGTTGTCACAATGAATGTGTTTTCTCTGTGCAAGTAAAACAAGAAATTGTTGTAGGAACGGTTCTTTGTTTTCCTGAGTAAAAAAAATGATCTGGGGCTATATTAACTCACAGCTATTTTGATATTATGTAATATCTGCTGTATTATCTGATCTTATTCGATCCGAAAAATGACAGGCCAATTCGGTCCAGCAATATATTTGGGGTACAGATCCAGCAATGTATTCGAAGATTTAGTGAGATCAAAATTGATTGGAAAAATGTGAGATTTTATTAGATCCAGCAATATATTCGGAAATTAAATAAGATCCAAATTTATTCGAAAATATCAGAACATTAATTGTTAATTTTTTTTAATAAACTTAACTTGTGACAATGCAACAATTTTTAGTTCAATTTAAAATCTGCAAGTAAATTCAATATACTTTGAAAGCATTATGTTTTATGTGTTTATAGTCAATATAAATATAATGTAGTGTAAGTAAATTTCCGGTTAACACAAACCGCAAAAATGAGTATCTATTTATTACATACAAGTGTTGTTGATAAATATTATTTTATTTTTTTTTTTTCAACAATTTCCGGATGTAATTATTAATTTATTGTAAAATACAGTTTGGATTATTTGTTGCAATATTGACATATGAGTGGCCGGTTTTCGTGCTATTTTATAATTATTTTTTTTTTGACAGATTTGATTGCATGTTAGCTAACCATATATAGAAAAATTTTAACATATTTTCAAACAAATAAAAATCCTTAATTAAATAAATTATAACTTGGAGCAAAGATTTTAATAATATTTTTTTTATTCTTTTTCCTAAAAAATAATCCTTAAGTAAAATTTAACATGTCATTTTTAATATTTTCAACATGCACTAAACAGTTTGTATTACATGTTTTTTCGTTCTTAGCTATGGAAGTTAAGTAGTTAAAGTAAATATAGGTTGAATGGATTAAAGTTAAAGAAAATTAAACAGTTAACGTTACAATTTATTTGTGGTTATATCGGAATTGATTAAAAATTTTTTTCTTTTCTACAAAATTTTCTCTTTTAATAAAATTGTTTAATGTTCGAAAACAGACGGGAAATAGGCTGCATACAAAATAAAAAATAATAGTTTGTAAGAAGGAGATTAGGACAGCTAAATGAGAGTTTCGGTAATGCTTCTGTGGGAACTGAGAAAACGATTCTGAGGCATCGAGTTTGTGTAATATAAAATCTTAAGGATTCCAAAGGGATATAAAGACGATGGGACGGGAACGTATTATTCCCATTACCATGTGTCGTGGATATATCTCGGAATAATGAGTATACCTTAGCTGACCTGAGCGATTAGGAGTTGTAAACCTTACAAGTAACCTGGTGCTGATAGCATTATTCCAGCGGAACTGCAACATGTCCTTGTTGCAGTTCCGTTCCTAATGAGGAATTAAACTAACTGTATTAATATCCCTTATATACAGTTGAGGTGGATGAATACGACAGTCTTTACATTCTCTAATCTGGAAAGATTTAACATACCATCCTTTAGGACTTCATTTACATCAGTCTATCATCGTTTTTTTGGAACACACTGAAAAGGATGATTGAATCTTACTTGCGGGAAACCATTGACCCCAAGCTGCTGTGTGTACGACAACATGCATACAGCAAAAAAAGGTCAACGAAGGCTGCTCTACACGAGATTGTAATTACCATCGAGAAATAATTCTCGTTGAAAAAGTACGCCACGATATGGAGGAGGCTTTTAATAACGTGGGATTAGATTCAATATTTCTAGCATTATCGAATCAGGCCGTGGTTTCAGCGGTGATTACACTGATTAGATGGTTGCTTACCAATAGACACATAACTTGTGAGTGCGATGGTACTCTTATGAACCCATTCGTTAATAGAGGGTCGATGCTTCCTATCTCCAGTTCTTTTGAATCTTTGTGTGTAGGTGTGTGGTAGACAACAATGGTTACGTGGCGATAGTGGTAAAGGGGAAGTTTCCTTCCACTTTGGTTATGCAAATGGCTTTAAGGGATTTTGCCGTCACGATAAACGATACTGGACTTCTAATCAACCCTTCAGAGTATGTAATCTTTCACAGCGGTAACAACGATCCCGCCTTTGCACCTTGTATTCTGGACGGTGCGAAAATTCAAATTTATAAAAGTATCTTGGTCTAACTCTTTATAGGAAGCTGTTTACATTACTTTAGAAGGGCGATCGGGGGTCGATGTGACCTGGGTTCCTGAACCATTCATTATTTCGAGGCCTGTACTAGATAAGATATTCTATTTTAAATATTTGCAGAGAAAAAAAGAACGGCTTCTGTGAGAATCACGAGTGAACTACATACAACACAATCGGATGCATCAAATAAAATACTGCATATTATTCCCTTGAATATAATGGGAAAAAGGTAGCGGCTGATGCAGCTATAAGGCTGCGAATAACGTCACAATGGATTGACAATATGTGGGGCATGCTGATTTTTCGCTGAATGTGGATCACATGCCATCGGTGTCTGCGCAAGAACGGCTCTATAGCATTCATAGTGCTAGTGTCGTACCTGTGAGATGTATCGTTTCGACTTTTAAAGACTTAAAATAGTTTGTAAGTTCAAATAACAGAAAATGTCATTTACAAAAAATTATATTTCATTTAATTTGCATTTAAATTAAATGCCTTTTGTTATTTATTTTTAATTGTTGATTAAACAACTGACACATCCATAGGAATCAAATTATATAATCAGTAAAAATAATTGTCAAAATTTTACCTACCAATTCCTTAAAAAATATATGATTTTATCATTTATTTGAAATTGTTTACCTTTTTGTATTTTTATTTGTAATCTACAAAGCAAAATGTATGTATGCATAGACACCTTTTGTGTGAATATGTTTGTGTATGTATGTGTGCTTATGAAGTTCTTGTAATTTGAATTGAAATAATTTTGTATATATACAACCAATTTAAAGAAAAATACAAAGTGAAATTTTTTGAATATTTTTGTTTGATACAGGCAGCAAACAAAACTTAAATTTGTAATAACTGTTACGGACACAAATTTCCATTTTGTGGGTAAATTTTTATTAAATTTCAAACAAATGAAAAAAATAAATGAAACTGAAAAAAATCGGCAAATGATAATAAATCATTTCGAATAAATTTTTAAAAAAGTTAATAAAGATATTTATTTGAAAAATTAATGTATTTTTCTTTATTTTTGAATGGAACGGAAAAGTTTTTTGTTAAACTTCAAACAGTAAACTACATTATATTCTGAGTGTACATTTTGGTACCTTTTTCGCCCAAAACTGCCTAGTAGTTATGAAGTTTTTTCTAGTTTTAAAACTTACAATTTTAAGCCTCAAAAAGATATTAAGGGTGGGTGCGAACTGACTTAAAAAAATTTAAACTAAATTCGGGTATTTAAAATTTTTAGAAATTTAACAATATTTAAAAATAATTTTAAACCCTTCTGTCAATTTGTATTTAGTTTATAATTTATTTAGCCACCTCGCACACGGCCTAAATTAAAATTTTCCTTGGTTGGTAGAATAGATTGTTACAAGCATTATATTGTTAAAAAAAACTAGTCGAGGTTTCTAATTAATGCCAAACTAAAGTATTCATATGCGTATAACTTTCGGGCTTTTAGAGGTATGTAACCCATACAATATTGGCTAACACAAAATCAGTTCAACGGTAAGATTTACATTTTTTCTTGCCCGGCATTGAAGCCTACTAGCAAAGATCCTGGCATGGCTGTATTGTCCGTGGTAAAAATTTAAGTTTTAAATTTCTTTGGATGCAGCCAGTAGGAAGTGGGTGAATTATTTATCAATAAATTTGATTCTGCTTTAATGTTCAATGATTAACGCTATACATTTTAACCTATTAACGACGAAATAAAATTTGGAGGAGAAAATTCAATCAAAATATATTTATGTTAAAGGAAAATGCATCAAATAGAATAAAGTAAAATCGAAATTGAAGAAAAATTAAGATTTTCTTGTAAATTGTCAAGGAGCAAAAAGTGGAAACCGACTCTTCCACATACACCGTTTTGAAATTCGCTGTTGTAAAATTTGATTCAACAGCTTCAATTAGTGCCTAATTTAATAATAAACACTTGTTAGCGCTATCCCCAAAATCACCATGATTTTATTTTTAATCAATCTGGCATCACCAAATATTAATTTATTTCTTTGCCATAAAAATTTTTCAGATTGTAACATATGTAAAAAACTTAACGAAAAATTGTATATGTAAGGTTGCTCTAGAACAGTGGCGTCCAAACACTAATACTATGAAATTTGCGTTTGTAGTAAAGAGCTTTTTTTCAGGAACGGAAAATTCAGTATGTTAGTACTTTTTCATCAACTTGAAGATAACTTTTCAAACACACAACGATCAGTCTATGTTCATTAGAAAAAATAGTTTTAAAAAAGCGTGGGAACAGTTGTTTTTGTTTATTGAAAACAATGACGGCGATCCCGTATGTTTGGTTTGTGGTTAGAATGCTAAACGCAATCACAAACATACCATTGAAAGGTATTATAATACATGCCAAGAGATTTTTGAACAAAAATTTAGATAGGGCCAAATTAGCAGATGAACTGAAATTAAAGTTTCAAAAGAAAAAATTGCCAATCGACCAATTTCAATTTAAAAAAATATCAAAGAAAATATTCCTTTTGTTGTTGCTCTATCCTTAACAAAGCACAGCAAGCCTTTTGAAGATGGCGTTTTTTTTTAAAGATCTTTTAAAAGAATTATTAAAGTGTTTTGGCTTAAATAAATTATACAACTTATAACATTTCGAAATTCAAAATTTCCATACTTGTATTGTGCCCTCCTCATATATGTAAAAGCTCTCGTCGAAGCTCGCTGTAGGTGAAAAAGCACTTTTGTAAAAGCTTGCACATTGTGCATATGAGTTGGTAGCAGCAACTGCTCTAGAACACTCGCCATTTTTTACAGCCATTTTTATTCTGAATTACGCCACTTATAGCACTGGCTGTGCGCAGTGCTCTGGAACGAAAATTCATTTATATTTAAATAGTTTAAATTTTAAAATCTCCAGGTATTTTTCAAAACCAAAAAGTATACATAAATAATTTTGTAATTAAAATTAATTATTAATTGTTGCATTTTATATAGGAATTTTAATATTAATACACATTTTGTAAAGCCTTCAACTTGTGTGTTTTATTCAAAATCGAATTTGGAATCACTAGGACATATGGCTGGCGTACCTTGTAATAACACTAATTGGTGTGAGAGAAAATCAAAAAAAAAAAAAAAACCAAGGTGTTCTCAGTTGAGTACAATGGCGTCTAATGGGTTAATGCTTAAAAAGTAGCAATAAAAATATTGACACCATATTATTGTAATGTATATTTTCTTTATTACATTTATGTTTAAGACAGGGCTATTTTTTGTCTCAATTTTAAAACTATTGATTTTTCTTAAGTAATCGTAAATAAATTCAATTTTTTTTTGTCCTTTTGCATACAAAATTAAAAAGAGCAACGACTTTCTTATTTATTTTATTATAACTGTACTACTGTGTCATTCATCATCTTGTCCAAAAGTGACTATAAATTAATCTTAGACATTAACAATAATATAAACAATACGCTTGAATGTCAACAGTTCGATGGTCAATAAATTTATGAGAAAATAAACGGAAAAAATAATATTGTATTTATATACTTCAATGTTAAAAGAAATAAAATTTGAATGAAAAAACGTATAACATAAAACAAGTTAAGGGGCAGCCTACTGAAAGCTTTCAAGAAATGTTTTTTCTTAGCATCAGTCGATAGTAGTTTTTCAAGAAAATAGCATACTTGAATTCCATAATGAAATTACAAGTAGTTCCTATTAAACTCAAAAATTTCAATCATATTGTTATAAATGGTTAAAAATTGAGAAAAAATTTCCAATAAAATTTACAGCGGTAGTAGTGTGAAGTTGTTTGAGGTATTTTATTCATTTAATCATTTTAAAATTGAACGAAAATTTTTAATATTCTGGTATTTTTGACAAATGAAAGAATTGATTCATGACAAGGGTTTTTCCATAAAGCAGAAATTCGATACGATATATAACTTTCCCTTGTTGTGTGAGACAGCTGCTATTAAACTCACTTATCCCTAATTATTTGTATCTGAAAGTATTTATTATCCCGTCGAAAAATTCACCGACATAATCATATATTAATGTATTTAATATCATATATGATTAAGTATCAAATAACATCTTACCTGATCCGAAAAATGGCATGCATAAGCTGATGCCATGATATCTCATGGGACATATAAAAATGTTTTCATCTAATTTAAGCATATTATATATAATTTGATACAATTTTTATTCCATTGTAGTGGAAAGTACCTCGGATAAGCATGATACTTAAACCAGGTAAAAGTCCTCAAAATGCCACCTCGTATTGACTAATAAGTTTACTATCAATTCCATTTAATGTTCTGGAATCTCTATTTCTCATTCCGAGTCACCAGTTTGAGTTTAGATCATCGAACAAGTTCTCAGACTTGTAGAAACAATACACTCAGGAATTTTTAGAGATTTTTTACTATTTGGTTGTTGAATAATATCTGAGGAGTGTGGTAGCGCCAGAGTGGGGAAGCTGGGGCAAAAATAACTCTCTGGGGAGGAGTACTATTTACACTACTGTGAGTGCTCTCATTTTACTGCCCAGAGCTGGATATCGAGTGGTCGTATATACTCCCCGATTACCTTAGCATTTTTCAGGTGGACATTCTGGCGGCCAAAATGATTGCTGGCCTTGATTTTGTCGCCGAGACAATGGATTTCTTCGTTAACTTCTATATTGATAGTTAATTGACCTATTCGATTTGACCTATTCATAGATTGTCTAAGAGTGCAAGGACTCTTTAGGAAGACTTTGTGACACCAGGAGAGTGCACATCTATTGAGTTTGTTGGTACTGGGGAATTTGGTGTAACAAGATTGCTTACGAGCTGGCGAAGCGTAAGGTCCACTTACCTTACGAAAAGGCAATGTAGATTCGTCTTGAAACGGAACGTAGACTACACTGTAATGGGCATATCAGGTATCTTTCCAAAATTAAATCCACTTTCCATAATTCGACGCAAATGCATGATACTAAATTCTAGCTTGATGAACTATATTTTTTTACTTGTTTTAATTAGAAACTATATTTATTATAGGTAAATTTTGAGTTTCAATTTAATTCCTAAAAAATAATAAATTGAAAGACTTATGTAGAGATTTTTTTTGGTTCATGTATACGCAGAAAAAATACATTTTGAATATGTGTACAGACAATTATACATTTGTTTAAAAACTATATTATATTATTACTTAACCTGTGGGATACAAACATAATAATGATGAACACATATTTGATTGTCCACAAATATATGAGTACCTGTGCATGCATTTCAATTGATCCAAATAAATTTGTATGTATACATACCAACATATTATATATGGAGGCAATAATAATGTATTTGAAACGCAGCAAATATAATTTGTAGAGTTTCCAAATATATGTACATATATTGCTAACCAAATTATATTTACAGCAAGGTGTTTTATACCCTCTAGACGACAACTTTATGCAGATTAACATACTTCTTTTAATTTGGATCAGAATAACATCTCTTATCGTGTACGCTGTGGAGGAACTTTTAAAGAAAATTGCTAATGAAATAAAAAATTACATTTGACACAAGATTTTGACAACAGACTACAGCTTTGGAATTTCGTTCTGACATTATCTTAATAAGTACAATCGATTTATGAAAGAAAAAAAAAATTGTTTTTTTAAGACTCTCAAACAGGCTGCCCCCTTAAGATTTAAAGCAATAAATAAACTTAAGGAATTTTTTATCCAGAGCGCGTTTACATATTAATTTAATGGAGACACAAAGTGTCTTAGAAATTAATCGAATATATTGGCAGGTTACTTTGTACTAATGCATACTTTTCTGTAGACTAAACAAAAGGAAGGATAATGTAAATGCTTATATTTATATAATCAAAGTATATTTTATTGAAGTATGTTAAGGTCGTACAAAAGTGAGCATTTTGATATAAAGCTATTTGAAATGAAAGGAACTTTTATTCGGCTTATATAAATGTTTACTTTTTAATAATATTTTATTAATGTAAACACGACACAAAGATAAATCAAACAACTTAATTTGCTAAACATTTTTGCCAAGAAATATATCTTCAAAAGAATTTTTTATTAAGTTAAGTCAAAATTAATTATAAAATTAGCGTTTAATTAGAATGAAATTTAGTAGAAACTTTAAAGACACTTTAATAAAAATCAAATCGATAAAGGTTTTGTCCTTTATATAAAAGCAATATTTTATGTCTAAACATAGCAGAATATTCTATACATCCAGAGAAAATATTGGTTGCAATACGATCAAAATCACTATAGTTTATTTGTAAGGAGGTTGTTTTACTTGCAATTTCCTATAATCCATTAATGAAGCAAAAATATTGTATTGGGAATTAAAATGAAGAAAAAGGAACTAAAAAAATATTCATATTTTTCCATTATTAGTATTTCCAATAATTTCCGAAATAAAATTTCTTTATTTAGTGAATGTAGCAGAAAATAGTTAACATCTATCAAATTTATTAAAAACTTGTGGATGTACAAAAATGGTAACCAAAAATGCGATTGCATTTAATTAAGTAAATACCCCTAAAATAATGTGTAATTTAAAATAACACTTAAAGAATTGATATTTTTTTTAAAATCCTGTCTATTTACTTTTCCTTTAAATCAAATGGTTTTTATTGTTAATTTTTTAATATTGCTTAAACAACTGACACATCAACAAAAACAAATGTAATTGAGTTCGCCCAGGTCTGAGTAGAACCAACTGAGTTGTCGATTGTATTGATTTTAGACGATTTCTAAAAATATATTTGTTTTCCTAACAAAACAAAAAAAATTGTGAGTAGAGAGGTAACATACCCAGCAAAACTTTGGTAATGGGTGCGTTATTCTCATGTAATGATAGCTCGTTACCTTTTTAATTATTTGCAAGCATAAAGTAATAAGTTACTCATTATTGATTACGTAATATATGATTTATAAATGTAAAGTAATAATTGAAATATTTTTGAAAATCTATTTTTAGATACATTACTTTTTGTTTTTTTGTAAGCAAAAGGGTAATGTATGTTTGTTTTGATAACACTAGTGAAAAAATCGAAGCGCAACAATTCATTTCAGTTTAAAGCAATCAAATACAACATATATGCGTCGATAGCTCAGTGGGTAGAGTTCTTGGCTGGCAACCAGATTTCCCTGGTTCGATTCCCATCTTGACCACATTATTTTTAATTACAAATATTTTAAATAAAATATTTGTAATAATTTTTTTTTAATAAAAATTCCTCTTTTTTAAAAATCTATTTTTGGACACATTACTTTTAACATTCTCGTAACCATATAAGTAACCCCTTACGTTATCACCTCTAAAGTAATGGGTATATACATTACTTTGAGGCTCATCGCTTGTAAAATTTATCAATGAAGTAAGGTGTAAATTAATCCATCGGCCCTATGGCTATACATTACTTTACCCATTATTTGGTAATGTGTGGTTTTGCTGGGTAGTTTAGTTCCCGAACTTTCAAGTTCAAATCCCGGAAAAGGGAAACATTTAAAACAAAACATATATTTTAAATTAAAATAAAATATTCAAATGCAAAAATAGCAAGTAAAGCTCAGTACAGTGAGTAAGAGGGTGGACTTGGTGCTATAACGAAAAAATCGGAAAATTATTTTTTTTTTTAAATAAGTTATGTGGAATATAAATATTAAATAAGGCAACTTAATATGGGCTTTCGCGATTAATATGAAGATAGTTGTCGTAACCGTCAGAATTAAATTGACAAAAAATTTGGTGCAATCAACTGATACGAATCTGAGTCATCAAGGGCCCATGTGCAAAATATCAAATTGTGCTCCTAACGAAAAAAAAAAAAAAATCAAAATCACTAACAAGTACAAAAAAAAAAAAAAATTTTAAATCACGACTAATTTCTTTCATTAGCATTTAAATTTCATTAGTTGAATAATCCTAATGCCAAAATGGCAATGCAATTTTCTGGATGTTTAACTTGCTTTGCATAGGCTGTTTTATAAAATAGATCACTTGGGATATCTTCCGAACCTGGTCTAAATTTATAAACGCAATTATCATGGTAGAATATCTCCGAATCTTAACGAGATTGCGCAAAACGGACTAAATTTTTGCAAAGTTCGCCAAAGGATACATTTCAATTCGGTTTTTATAAAACAGCCATAAGGTGACTATTTTGTTATCAATTAATATGATAATAGAAATTAGCACACTCCGATAATACAAATTTCGTATCTCTTTCCATTTCATTTGTATAAAAATGGGTCACCACGTGGCTGTTTTATAAAAATAAATTCCTCGGTATGTCTTTCGGACCTGGCATATTTTTATTATTGCAGTATATTAATACTCTATTAGAGCAAACATTTTGTATATTTTTATTATTGCAGTATATTAATACTCTATTAGAGCAAACATTTTGTCAGTTTCGCCCTAACTAAAAAAAAATTAGCGATATTTGCAAGTTAATTTTAATGTTTTTCTATTTTGTTTTAATTGTCTTTTTTAAATTCGCGAATTAAATGTTTTTCTATTTTGTTTTAATTCGCAAGTCATCTCAATCTTTTTTTTTTTAATTCGCCAATTAAAAAAATAATTATGTTTGAAATAATTCAATTGAATTAAAAAAGATTCAAATGATATTGATTAATCAATTATGATTTTAAATCTGATTAAATGAATTGATTTACAAAATATTGAATCAACTCTGTGATTTACAAAGAGAATAATTTTTTTCGCGAATTAGTTCAATAAAGATTTGTCTTTTTTAAGGTCTGCACTACATTGCTGTCATTATTGAAATATTGTACTTAAAAAAATTGCATGCAAACAATTTTCTCATTTTGGGATTCCCATTTTTTATATGCATAAAAGTACACAAATAAATAAATTCATAAAAAAATATTTATTACTCTCAGTGCACCATCCAGCGACCATTACTTACGCCATTGGTTCTGGTTGTAATATTCCGTTTCTCTTACATTTATCTTGTGAATTTTAGAAAAAAAAATTTAACGTTTTTGTGTATACTTTTAACATAATTTATATTAAAAATAAGCACTTTTTAAAATTGTGCATTATTAATGAAGTGTATTGGCGAAAATGTGTCAAATAACAAAAATTTTTAAATTTTATTTTACTATGGGTGTGTGTCAAACGGTAGCAAAGTGGCATGGAAAAAAATATTTTTTCTATGGTGAAAAAGTTTTAAATTTTTATGTGTGAAAAAGAATCGAATTTATTTGTTTATTTTGTTTTCATTTTGATTTAAGAAGCTTTCAAATTTTAAGATTTTAAAAATTTCTATTCTTATGTCAAAAATTTTACTAGCCCTATGGGCTAGTGAAATTTTATTCACCTTAAAACTGTCAGAAATTTACCAAGAAGCATACTTTGCTACCATCTAACACACACTCTATTTATGCTGTTCTTTGATATCCAGCAATACAATATTTGAATAACATTTGAACAAAAAATTTTAATGTCGATTTACAAACAAACAGTCATAACTCTGCGTCACCCTTCAAAATCTAGTCTAGTTAAAATATTTTAAGTCTTTAACTATTTAAATCTTTTTTTATTATATTTATTTTAATAATGACAGCCCATTGAAATTATTCCATCAATTATACAGTATTTGCATAAAGACATTTTGTAAGTATTTTAGCATAAATACAACTCTTATGCCATATATCACTTGCGCTTGAATAAAACATTAATCTTTAATACAAAAAAAAAAAAAAAAAAAAAATCAAACAAAAAAACAAATAACATTTTTCAGCATTTTTCAATTTTGTTATCCATTTTTTGCTTTCATTTTTTTTTGTGTGGAAAATTTATTCACAAAATTGCCTATTGATTACAAAATGCTCCCTAAATAATTTGCCTATTTACGAGTATTTTTGCTTTTTGTAGTCCGTAACAGAGATTTAATAATTTTTTTTATTGTTGTTGGGCCTTTTTAATATTTCAACTTCATTTGCGATTTAAATCTTTTTTCAATACATTCAACTTGTATTCAATGTGGCCACAACATTTTCTAGACTACCATTTTGGTAAAATTTAGTTTTGTTTGTGTTAGTCGATGCTAGTATATGCCACAAGTTAAATGTGATGACGACAACGACGACGGATACCAAAGTTATAGTATTTAATACTATAACGTCTGACATTAAACTGTCAAGACAAAATGCTAAAAAATAGGCAAAGAAAAAATATTGTTGCAAAAAATATGATAGCAGTTCTCGCTGAATTTGGATATAATTGGCGCAATCATGTTATTTGTTTGTATATAGGTTCTAACTAACAAAATGTTCACTAGCATAATTTTAATAGTTAATATTTCGAAGACAACAATTGCATTGTTGATCCGGGCAGGAAAGGAATATAGTTGAATATGACTGGGGATTTAAAATTTTTATTGTATGAATCTAATGATTATAAATATAATTCTCATTATGAACAGTGAAGACGATTTTATAATCATTTAGGAGAACTTTGTGATCACTTTGATCATATTATAATCGTTGCGAATTTCAATCATAATATGATGCTCTTAAACGATGATGATATTTCTTTGATTGACGCTATAATGCACAATCATCTTATAATTATAGCAAGTTTTTTATTCTCTCTCCATTTTCAAATTATATTATGATAAAATTATGATAACTAAATTAGACAATGTAAACCAAAATGTATCACCCTTTTGAAAAATGTTATAAATTTTGCAAATTACGGCAACGGTAAAATTTGTTTTAATATTTGTAAAGTAGATTTTTTCATTTGTTTGAAATTAAATAAAAATTTTCCCACAAAACGAAAATTTGTGGTTTATTTGTTTCCGTAACATTTATTAAAAATTTTAATTTTCTTTGCTGTGTTTCAAAAATCAAAAAATTCCAATATGGTTTTTATTTAAATTGTTGATTTATATACAAAATTATTTCCATTCAAGTTGCAATAACTTCATAAATACATATGGTTATTCACACAAAATGTGTCTATAAACTGAGTGAGTATACATTTTGTAGATTAAAAACAAACAAAAATACAAAAAACAGACACAATTTTAACTAAATGAATAATCAGTTATTTTTTACGGAATTGGTAGTTTAAATTTTTACTTTTATTTTTAACTCATGGGTCATTTATTTTTTTTTTAAATATCCCAGCAAAACCACACATTACCAAATAATGGGTAAAGTAATGTATAGCCATAGGGGCCGATGGATTACTTTACACCTTACTTCATTGATGCATTTTACAGGCGATGAGCCTCAAAGTAATGTATATACCCACTACTTTAGAGGTGATAATGTAAAGGCTTACTTATATAGTTACGAAAATGGAAAAAGTAATGTGCCAGTTTTTATTCAGAATTTACCAAAATATTTAAAAATTGTGTAAAAATGTTTTAAAATTATTCAAAATAATTTTAAAATTGTGTAAAAATTATTTCAAGTTGTCCAAAAAGCTTTTCAAAATGTTTCGAAATTGTTCAATTAGTTTTTAAGTTATCCAAAAATATTTTAAATTTGTCCAAAAATTCATTAACATTTTTGAAAAATATTTCGAAGTTGTTCAAAGATGTTTTTTCACTAATGCAGAATTATTTGTTTTATTTAAGAGCAGAAATACTCTCATTGCATAAAGTTCGCTTCTTTAAACTAATTTTTTAAAGCTTAAATTTTACAAAGTAAAGGGTGGTTAAATTTTAAGGGCCGATGTTGAATGTGAACCACACCTAAACGTCAAGTTTGTTCTGCATTTCATTTGATATTTCTCAGTTTCAGACTAACTCAATTGGAAACATGGAAAGATACACAATCGAGCAACGCGTTAAAGTTATTCCGTGTTGTTATGAAAATGGGCGTTCAAATCAAAATGAATTTCGTGCACTTCATGATTTTTTTTGGTCAGCATAATCGACCAAATGTGTCCACAATCGAGAGAATTGTGGGCAAATTTCAGCATACCTTGTCTGTGAAAACACCTGTGCATGCTCGCCCAGTTTGTTCTGTGGAAAACATTTCTGTTGTTCGCGATAGTGTGTCATGAGGTCGGC
This sequence comes from Eustalomyia histrio, assembly GCA_949748255.1. Taxonomy (NCBI): domain Eukaryota; kingdom Metazoa; phylum Arthropoda; class Insecta; order Diptera; family Anthomyiidae; genus Eustalomyia; species Eustalomyia histrio. The sequence continues at coordinate 37,380,186 of OX456525.1, read as the reverse complement.
CGCATTTACCGTGAATGGTGTTCGCTATTGCGAGATGATAACGAACTTATTGTGGCCAGGAATTAAGGATATGACCCTAGACGATATGTGGTTACAACAGGACGGTGCCACTTACCACACAGATAACGAAACAATGGCTTTTTTGGGCGACAAATTCAATGGCCGTGTTATCTCACCTGGTGGCGATGTCAATTGGCCGCCAAGATCATTTGATATGACACCGTTGGACTTCTTTCTTTGGGGTTATTTGAAAGAAAAGGTGTACGTCGATAAGATCAAGAGCTAAAGGATGAGATAATTCGGCACATTAACAGCATAGAACCTCAATTATTCCTCAGCGTCATCGAAAATTTGGACCATCGGATGGAGGTATGCCGCCGAGGTCGCGGCGGCCATTTGGCCGATATTTTCTTCCATACATATTTGAACATACCATATTATCATAATAAAATGAAATGACAATAAGTTCCTAAATAATTTGTGTTTTATTCAAAATCAACATCGGCCCTTAAAATTTAACCACACAGGCATAAAAATGTCTAATTATTGTATTTTCATTGCTTCCTTAGAGTAAAGTGCGATATTTTAATCCTTCCAACCTTTCAGCAAAAACATTCTAATGACTAGTCGTTACTGTGTAGGTTACCATGTAATGATAGATAGTTACTTTTTTCATTACTTTAAACAACAAAATAATTACCTACTGATAATGGGTGAGAGAAGTACTTATATGAACACGAAAAATAATAATTTACTGTTAGATGTTTTTTTTACCATTTTATTTATTAATTTGTTTTAAAAAAATCTTTAACAAAATAAAAAATTATCTGCTGTAAAATTGATTTTTTAAAAACTTTTATATTTTAAAGCTTTTGTATGAGAATTAACATTGAATAATGAACTTGATTTAAAAAAGTAGAATTTTCAAGATTTTTTATAATTTATATACTAATTATTCTTGTCGATTTCTTAAAGTAAGAATATTTTACTTTATTAAGGTACACTATTTTTTTTTATTAATAATAACTACTAACTTTATTATTGTAAGTAACCACTTATTTCTTTACTATGGGTAACCATACTGATAATTCATTATTCTCACTTTTTTTGCAAGCGAGGGTAATGACCACCCATGAATTTTGGATCATCGCGAACAAAAGTAATTAAGCGAGTAAATAGCCAATTAACTAGTGAAACCCTTTGTGTGCTACTTACTCCCTTGATTACTTGGTAATGCCTGTTTTTGCCATGAAACCATGAGAAAAGAAATGAAGCCTTTGCCATAGTAGTGATGCTTTTATTGCTTCTTTGGCAGCTTCTTTTTTACTGGGTACATGAAAAATGCCTTCGTAGTTTCCAACAAATTTCCAGTCTTAACGGATTTGGGATATTTGTTATATAAGTTTGTATATGCAAAGACAAATATACTCTCCCTGTTTTTAAATGGTAAAATATTTTCCTCATTCATACATATTGTAGATGGTGCTAAATTTGATTGTAAGCTTTTTTTCATATATATATATATATATATATATATATACATACACAGAAAAAAATTTCGTTAGTTACCAACTAAAATTCCGTTTCTATGCTTGAAATCGGTCTATACAACTGAATATTAGTTTGTACAACAAAATTCGGTTAACACAATATCATTTTAGTTGAATTACCCAAAATATTTAGCAATTACATAAGAATATGTTTTTTGCTAACCGAATTTATACACTTTTCCTTTTGATTGGAAATTTATTTCAATCAAACCAAACACTTCTTTTGTCACACTGTATAAGTTGTCTCTGTGTGTACAGAAGTCGCTTTAAAATGATGATGACTCTTGGTAAATGTTGGTCTAAAGCATTTTTTTTTTCATTACACAACATTAGTAATTCAATTCTCTAGTTTTGTTTTTCATTCGAATATTTTATATATAAAAATATATATTTTTTTATTCAACTCAAATTAAATTCATTGAACAAATATTTGAATTCACACTTACGCTTGAGATAAACCGCAAATATACTACATGCTGATAATCTTAAATTTTTTTTCTGTTTTTCACATTCACAATTGTATTAAAATGAGAAAAGTTTTCAAATAGTATCTGTTATGTTTATTTGGTATAATTGTAATGTATATCTACCACAAACAATCACAGTTATGTAGAGGGGAATTTTTTTCTAGATTGACATAAAAATATAATTTTCTATATTTATAGAAAGTGGGTTTATTAAATTGTAATGGGTCATGGGCAATTTAAAGAAGTAGGAGACATTTTTTGATGCTTACTTACAGGTAAAGGCAGGCGAAAATATAATGCCCCTCTGTTTTTTAAAGGTTTTATCAATGAATCATCATCAAGATTCAGTTGTACGGGCACTAGTCATTTAAAGAACAGGTCTTAAGCAATAATAAACAACTAAAAATATTATAGTCAGTCAGGTACGACCATGGGGTACCTTACAACATTGTAAAAATAGTGTTACTCTCCAACTATCTACAGAGGAGCTTTTAGATAGTAAATAAGGAACATTGAACCGGAAAGCTTTTGGAAATACTTGTGATACGAAACCTACCAGTGTAAACTGTTAGTTATCAAAACAATTGCGAAATACGTACCTGTAGCTTGGTGGCCTAGAACAATGGTAAAAATCATTCGGGCTTACCTTAACAGATTACAAAGAACTGTTGCTCTTGATGTTGGGCATGGTACTCCTGTACTGAACATGGTCTTATTGCTGAGAGTTTTTTGGAACCTTGTCCGATGTTTCCCATGCCTTTGGATGACATGATGTCCTGTTTTGAATTCAGTACAAATAATGGAGTGATTAAGGGCACATGAGTATCAGTCTCTATAGTAACAGTCAGATCGCGCTTAAGGCACTTGAAACTCTGTTTCTCGGCTCATATATAAAATCTTTTTTCATTGAGAGATCGTCAGACGGGATTAACACCGGTGGTACGAAGTATTTTGTAGGCAAACCAGGTACGCACGTGGCACGATACCTACTCAGTTAGCGTAAGTCCGTGACTTTTTTAAACACAGAATTTTTTTTTGCAAAAAAAAAAAAAATATTTTTCAACATAATCTCCTTTAAGCTCAATACACTTAGTCCAAAGTTTCTCTAATTTTTGTATCCCTTCCAAAAATTAGATTTTTCGAGATCCATAAAATAGGCATTTGTTTGATCAATAATTTCATCGCTGGAGCTAAATCTCTTTCCACCGAGCCATTTCTTTAGGTTTGGAAATAGAAAAAATTGTCTGGGGGCTAAATCCGGAGAATATGTCGGATGAGGTACCAATTCGTAGCCCAATTCATGGAATTTTGCTATTGAGACTACACACGTCTCACGATTAGGTTTATGGTCAATTGAGAGCAAACGCGGCACCCATCTTGCAGACAGCATTCTTAAATCCAACTGATCATTTAAAATGGAAACCACACTGCAATGTGAAATACCTATGGCATCAACAATCTCATCCACTTTTACTCTTCGATCGGCCAACACCATATCGTAGATTTTATTGACATGTTCGGGTGTTTAGACCTAAATTGGCCATCCAAACGTTCAGCGTCATTTGTACTTGTGCGACCACAACGAAAGTCAGTAAGTCACTTTTTTAACATTGAAATCGATGGTGCAATAGTACTTATCAAGCTTTTCCTTGGTTTGATTAATATTTTTTTTTTTTTTTGCAAAAAATAATGTTTAATGAGCACTCGAAATTCACTTTTTTCCATTTTTAAAAAAATCCACGAGGTTGTATGTTTTGAACAGCTGTTAAATGCAAAGTAAATGATGGAACTTGCTCAAAATTTCACAGTAGTCTATTAACAGGTGGTACTTGATGGGAGCAGTGTTGCATTTCCTACGAAGAAAGTTCGAAAAGTCACGGACTTCTTAATCCGCCCTCGTACACTGACATAGACTTTCTGACCTGATTGTAGCACACAAAGGGCATCGTCATTAACACATTGTGTGTGCCGTGCCATGCTTTCTCTAGAACCAGATCCTATAGAAAACTCCAGATTCGGAGAGATTTTTGTAAGACTTTTTTCTAATACAATACAATAACTCCAGATTCGAAGAAGGTTTTCTATAGAAAAAGCTTAAAATTCGGAGAAATTTTTCTATAGAAAAACTCTCCGATTCTAAGAACTTCTCTTATTAAAAAATCCCAAACCTCCTTTTCCTTTAGTAAAACTTAAAGATTCTGAACAATTTTCTATTGAAGTCCTCTTTAGATTAAGTGGACTATTTCCTATAGAAAAAACGTTAGATTCAAAGATTTTCTTTTTTATAGATTTTCAGAAATTTTCTCATAAAAGAACCCCCAGATTTTGAGAACTTTCCTACAGATAAATCTTCAGATTCAGAAGACTCTTTTACAGAAAAATCCTCAGATTTGGAGAACCTCAAATTATAAGGACTTTCTTATAGAAAAACTCACCAAATTGGACGACTTTGTCATAGAAAAACCCATCGGAGTTAAAGGCCCCTTTTCAATGAAAAAAACTCTCAGGTTCTAAGGAATTTTTCACTGAGAAAAATACTTTTTAACGTTTATACAAAAATATGTTAATTGCTTTCCGCATTAATTTCTTTCCCTAATAAAATATACATTATTATTTTTAAAATGCATTTTTTAAGGAACTATAAGCGTATTTCTAAACATCTAAAATTTTCTCACGTTTTTGAACATCTAAAATAATTATTCATAATATTGATATGTTGCTGATGCTTTTTGATGTAATTAAAAAAATTAATTTAAATTTAAACACTTGTATCTATATATTTTTTTTTTTGATTTTAAGCACTATGTCTATTTTTATCCAATTTAAAGCAGATAATATGTCCTAAATTTTTGTGGCCAGGAGATAGATTTTTGTTTAAATCAATTGACACCTAATTAAAAAAAATATTTTATAGTTTCAATATTATCTTGCGCTACTTTTGGGTTTTTGCAATTCTTCCATATTACACTTAAAATAAAATTAAAATTAGTCGTTAACAAGTCGCCAAGAACATTTTATTTAAGTATTAAAACGTGATATTAACAAACCCATATAAAATATTTAAAGTATTTTTTTTTAATTTTCTTTTTAATACTGATAGCAACTTGTTTCGTTGTTTAAGGTGACCTTAAGAATGATGTGGAATTTTTCTTAAAAATGATTTAGGTGCTAGAACTGACAGATTTATATATTTATATTAATCATATAATTAAAAAATATATATTAATAACCTAACCGAGCACTAGCAACAAAGGCCATCGGCTCGTTGTAGCGAAAACAGACCGTAGCCTCTGGTGGAAATCGAACCCACGACCCCCGCACTGATAAGCTAGCACACTACCAACTAGCCTACCGGGGCGCTCAACTGACAGATTTGTTCATACATTTTAACAGTTTTATGATAAAAAAATATTGATAAATCCAGCTAATAATAAATTTAAAATTTCAATACAGCAGAAACTTGTTAACGCTAAATACACTAAAGTTACACAGAGTCTTTTTTTATGATCTAACATAAAAAATACGTACATAAATTATTGCACCTACTTTCAATAAAGTACGAGTAAGTTTTATATCTTATAACTAATGGTCAGTCTAAAAACAACTTCGATTTTATTGCAGTTAAAAAGTTTTATATTAGTTGGGGAATACTTGTGGATTATGCATTTATTTTTAACAATGTGATAATATAGTATAGTGTCATTACTTTTGTTGCGTCTGAATATATTTCGTGTAAATTAAGTAATAATATATTTCACCACAGTCTCACAGCGGTAGAGCTACACTCAGAAAAAAGTTTCATCGAATTTATGATACAGTTACATTAGTCGAAAATCCATAAAGAATTGTTATATTTATAAAGTTGATAAAAATAATTATGATAAAAATGTCCATAAAATTTTATGAAGCAAGTTTCATAGCTTCATTATATCATACAAAAATGTTCTTAATACTTTTTATTTTGAAAATGGATCAAAACGCTCACAGTTTTTAGTCTAGTGGAGCAAAAACATAATTCGATAATAAATTTGGGTCAGGTCGGTATGAATAATTTTATCAAACGGCTTCTGTATATGTATGAAGTTTTATTTTAAATAAAAATCTATAAAAATTATGTTTTAATTACAATGAATATTAATAAAAGTTGTAGGTGACCAGAAAATACAATCCATTCAGCTAGTGTTCTATTCGAGTGGTTCCAAAATTAGCCGACCTATCAAGGAAAATACAACAAATTTGAAAAAAAAAAAATTATTTCTCAACATAATCTTTTTCTAGCCATCAACCGCAAATCTTTTATCACTGAGCGATTTTAAGGTTTGGAAAAAGAAAATAATCCGAAGGAGCTAAATCTGGCGAAGAAGGCTATTCGAACTTTTTTTTGGTAAAGTTTTTTCATGTGACCAATTTTTTCCATGTTTATAAATTTACTGAGATTCTTGTTGGTTCAAAAAAAAAAAAAACTAAACTAAACAACGTGGTGCCTTAAACTCAGGGTTGGCAGGCAATACCGCTGAAATGCCGTTATCGATTCAATATCCTTTCAACTGACAATCGTTACCCCTAAAATACCGTTACCGAAATAACTGGAAAAATCGTTATCCTTAAAATGACGTTACCGAAATAATAGAAAATGCCGTTATCGCCAAAATACCGTTACCGAAATAACTGAAAAAATTGTTATTCTTAAAATAGCGTTACCGATAACCACATTTGTTTCGGTTACCATCCATACTTAAACTTAAAGCATTTGTTTTATAAGGCTGCCACTATTTAAAAAGTAATTTATTTCAAACTACTACCGCTATCTATACGTCAGGTTGGCTAATTTTGGGACCGCTCCTAAATATCTTTTTCTGTGTATCCTACACGATTACAAAATAAAATAATTTTGTGTCAAGTACTTGTAAATGTAATTACTTAAGACGTTAGAGAAGAAAACGTTTTCATTGAAAAATTTAATACACAGAAGGGAGTTATTACACTGCCGCAGTTGCGACTCTTTTCAAGGACTCGTCAGTAGTTAGTTTATGTGTCAATAAACTAAAGTATTTTTATTCTTAAATTATCTTTATATAACTGTGACCAGGAATCAAACCGGCAACGCCCTCTATAGTCGGCACAGCGATGAGATTATGTTTTCTTCTTCTACCTGTAAATGAGCACTCTAAAAAAAATTTTTCCTTTAAACATTATCATGATCTTGAAATGAACAAAAGAAAAAAATGTCAAATTTTCATAATCTATAATCCCAAACTGCTGACAATGGGAACCCAAAATTTATCGTGTAGATTTTTTTACCAAGAGGAAATTTTTGAAAATATTTACGGCGAGAGGCATAAAAATATAAAATAAAGTTTCTTCCTTAGATTTGCAAACTTTTTCGGCTAGAAATAGGAAATTTAATATTTGTTTTTTATGGAGTATTGGCTAAATCACTGATAAGATACGTTTTGTATAACAGTGACCTCTAAATAACGGAGTTTAAACTGCTGCTTAATTTTTCAAGTAAGCTGCTTCTTCGGCGTGAACATACACTATGAAGGGGTCTGAAAATTTTACATTTATATTTCGATATTCAAAACTACTACGTTGTCAACGTAATTAATATTTATAAAGTAAAACCAAAATACAAAATGCCAAATAAGTGGTTAGGGAATTTAGGGAATTTATCCCCAGATTTTATTCCTTTGTTTGGAGATCCGCAGGTTTGTTAGGGATGGCAACAAAATTTAAGGGGATTTTTGGGGATAAAATATTATTAATATTTTCTTCTCTTTTTATTTTTATTATTTTTAAACCCTCATAATATTTTAGAATTGATGGTAACAGTGCAGAGTTGGGCTGAAGTACTTTGTCGGGAGTTTCTCAAAAAAAAAAAAAAAAAAAATGACCCCCTCTGGAATAAAAAGAGAAAATATTTTTTTTATCTTACATTTTTGGGGCCCAGAAAATATGCATAATTTTGAATACTCGATACTGCTTAATACTTTTTACATTTCATTTAAAGCGTTGTTATATTTTTATACCAAAAACAGGGTACATTTTCATAAATTACAACTCTAGAAATATTGATTGAACATTTTTTTATGTATTGAGTACTCAATGCCCACCCAAGCTGTGAAAAATTTGAAGTTAGACAAATTTGTGTTAAAAAAATCAAGTGTTTAGTATCGCAACTTCGCATCTAAAAAATTACTGCTCTTCAGTAGAGACAAAATAAGATTTTGGAATGAACTTGTTTCAGAGAAAAACATGGTTGCAACATGATCACTGCTACTATATTAAGCTTGCTGCAATCGGGTATGACTGTCACAACCATGTTATTGGTTTTTTAATCATTAACATGGGCACTACGATGAATATTATAGTAAATATTTTACTATTTTATGATTGACACCTTTTATTTTATAACATGATTGGCTGTAACCATAATGTGGTAAAAAAAATTTTGAATATGATAAAAATATGATAATTTGACATTTACAGTCATAATATTTTCTTGATTTCATAAAAGTCAAAATTTTATCAGTTTAGTCAGTTTGTTTTTACTACAAAATGTCTTAAAAATGTAATCATATATTGTTTAATAAAACTGGATAAATGTCAGATGGGTTTTATGTGGCATTAAAAAATTATCAATTGACCCAGTTTATTGTTTTTTAACATTGGATTTTTCAAAGGGTTTTTTTTTGAAAATTTCTTATACATATAATATTATTTCCACTAATCAATTCATTGTCAAAAAGATTATATATAAAGATTTTATATTTTTTAAATCGTTTCAATAAAAACAATAAGAAATATTTCATAATATTAATAAAATATTTTTGCATAAGTAAAAGTCTGTAGAACTCAAGATTTTTTTTGTACGAAAAGATTTTTCTTACACAAAATACTAGATGTTTAGAAATTTATCAGATAAAAACATTTTTAGATTCTATGGACTTTTACTTAAACTAAAATTCAACATCATAATATATTTAATTAGAATCATAATATGGTAATTTTTAAATCATAATACAACTGTCGGGTCCATATTATGGTAAATATATGGTTATTTTATTATCATAATATGATGACCATATTATAGTACGACTATGGTTGGCCACAATCTTAAACCCAAAAATATATGATGCTCTTTAAATATGATTGTCCCAACCATATTTTTTCTCTGCGTGCAGGTGCACAAATTTTGTTTGTGTGTTTTTTTTTGCAAATTACTTTGTCCAATAAAAATAATAATTATATGCAGTATACTTTTTCTACTGCTTATTATTTAAATATAAGTAATGAGCACTCATTGCTTAAATTTCGCTGGGTAGTGGTATACACAATAAATGTTAAATTATCAATATTAATCGAAAAAAAAAGAAAAGAAAACACAATTTTACTAGCAACTCTTATCAAGAGATCAGTTGTTTTCATTATTTTATTGTCCACTTGTGTCAATTGTCTGATAGCGATAAGCTGATAAGTAAAACTCTATAACACATATTCGATGCAATAATCTGAGACTAGCCACAGAACATTGATAGTCGTTAGCTTAAATACAAAACATAAACATGTTCAGCTATCGCACAAGTTGTTGTAGCAGCAGCAAATTCATAACACATTTCAATTATATGCAAACAAAGCAATCAGCAGCAAATTTTAGTTCTGCCCTCAAACGTTTACTTAGTACACAATTGAAAAATAATGGCAAACTGATAATTGTCAAAGTAGCAGCATCGACGACAACAACAGCAATAGTAGATGGGAAAAACAATGGCTACGAAATGAAATTTCCCACAGTCTGGTTACGCGATAATTGCCAATGCATTGAATGTTTTCACCAAACGACCAAAAGTCGTAAAATCAATTGGGAGCATTGCAACAAGGATATTGCTATACGTGCCACAAATGTTACAGTCAACAGCGACAAAAATGCAATATTCGTCGATTGGCAAGATGCCCATAAATCAAAATACGATTTAAAATGGCTGAAACAGCGAGATTTTAGCCTAGAACAACGTAAAAAATATATTGAAGAAATTTACAAACCAAAGGAAGTTGTATGGAGCAAACGAGATTACGAGGATATATTGAAAATTTACGATTTTCAAAAGATTATTGCCAGCGATGCAGGTAAGTATGGTCAAGGTGGATAAATGGAATATTTTCTTTTGTAAATGCAAGTAAAGGGTGGTTCAAATACAAGTTTGTTTTAAAAAATTAAATAAATTTAACTCAGGTTAATTTTTTTTTGGTATGTTATGGCTTTATTAGAAATAACAAATATTTCCTTTATTTATGGAACAAGAGTTCATTCATATGGTTACTGTGGCTGGCTTCACAGTAGCTTATGTTGTTAATCCAATTATCCAAGACCATTTTTACAAAAGGTTTGGACGAAATCAGCCTAAAGAGTGTGAATCATTTCTGCATTATCCGCATAGCATCGGTATTTAACAGCACCCTATAAGAAAGAGTCTAAATAAGTCAAATTGTAACTCTTAGGCGGACAATTGACATCACCAAGGCGGCTGATAACACAATCAGCGAACTAAGGGCGCAAAAAGATGATTATTTGATGAACTGTGATTATTTGATGAACTTGCTGAAACCAAAGATTATCCAATTTCATATCTTCTAGTTCAGCCCATTAAAAGTACATTGGCTTTAAAGGCGTTTGCAGCAGCATTGTCGGAAAAATGGGCCAATGATTGCACCACTCTAAGTCCACACCAAACTGTTACTCTCTGTGCATGCATGGACCCTTTAATAATAACGTGCGGGTTTTCCAAACACCATATGCGGCAATTTTGTTTGTTGACATAGCCGCCGAAATGAAAATGCGTCTTATAAGAAAAGATGATTTTTCGGCCAAATTCAATGTCTGATTAAAGCTTCTATAAGGCCCATACTGAAGAGCAGTAACGAAGTGGATGGTTGGTTGACTTCTACTGCTGAGTCAATTAGAACTTGTAAGTAAATAATTCGAGATCTTTGCGGAAAATTCTCATTATGCTGGTGCGTTAAATGCCGAGTTGTTAAGATCGCGGCGAGTCGATGTTATTTTTGTTGAGTTACCCACTTTCGGCCACAGCATTCACATTCTGATCGTTACGCACCGTATGACAACGGAAACCATGATTGTTATCCACTAGCCAGTCTGACGAACTTTTTGCAAAAACTTGCCTACAACACACACGATGGGTGCTTCATTACAGCCGAAACTTTACTTCAACAAATGCACAACCCAGCACTTTGGAAATACATTTTTCAAACAGAAAAAATCTATCAATGCCAAAATAATACATGATTTAAAAAAATACCTACATTTGGACCACTCTGTATTTATGGTAAGCAACGGAACAGGTGTTATAAAATATATATAACCACAAATTCGTAATATATACATACATACACTTAAAATAGTTTGTAAGTTAAAATAATAGAAAATACCATTTACAAGAAATTATATATCATTTAAAAACCGGACTACTTACTTTTCATTTAAAACAAATGGCTTTTGTTATTTATTTTTTAATCTTGTTTAAACAACTGACACATCCGTAAGAAACAAATGATTAATCAGTTAAAGTAAATGTTAAAATTTTACATACCAATTCTTTAAAAAAATAAATGATTAAATCATTTATTTGAAATAGTTTTAGTTTTTGAATTTTTTGTTTGTTTTTTAGTCTACCAAATGCATGTATGTGTGAATGTGTTTATGTATGTTGGTGTGTTAATGAAGTTATTGTAATTTGAACAAATTAGAATTTTTTGAATATTTTTGTTTAAAGCAGACAGAAAACTAAATTTAAAATTGTAATTACTATTACGGACTCAAATAAACCACAAAATTCCGTTTCGTTAATTTTTAAAATTTCAAACAAACAGTAAACTACATAATATTCTGAGTGCATATATATAAAAAATGTAAAAGATATTACTTGAGCCAGAGTATTTCTTTTTATATAAATATTACATTTTTAGTCTTCAAAATGTAGGAACTTCAAAGTGTTTTGTAAGAAATCAACTTAACCACGTATATAAAGCTTCATTGGTACAATTTTCAGTTACTAACAGGAAAATTATATGTTTACCATATACAATTTTAATTTAATTGTGAGTTAAATTTTTAAAGCTATGGGGCTAAGAAGCTAAGAATGGAGTAAAAATTATTTTTCCGTTCCATTTAAAAATAAAGGAACATACATTTAGTTTTCAAAGAATTATGCATTTTAACTTTTGTATACATTTGTTCGAAATAATTTACTATAATTTACCGATTTTTTTTCAGTTTCATTTATTTTTTTCGTTTGTTTGAAATTTAATAAAAACGGAAATTTGTTGTTTATTTGTGTCCGTTACAGTTGTTTCTCAAAACAAATTTTGTTTGCTGTCTGTTTCAAAAAAAAAAAAAAAATATATTTAAAAAATTCTAATTTAATTTTTATATAAATTGGTTTCTTATATACAAAATTATTTCAATTCAAATTACAAGAACTTCTTAAAAACACATACATACAAAAACACATTCACACAAAAAGTGTCTATAGTAATGCATACATTCATTTTGTAGATCTAAAAAAAATAAAAAATACAAAAACAGAAACAATTTCAAATAAATGATAAAATCATTTATTTTTTAAGGAATTGGTAGGTAAAATTTTAACATTTATTTATACTGATTAATAATTTTTTTCTTCCGAATGTGTTAGAAGTTTTAACAATATTCAAAAATATATAATAAAAGCCATTTGGTTTAAATGAAAATTAAGTATACCTGTTTTTAATTAAAATATCATTTCTTGTAAATGGAATTTTCTGTTATTTTAACGTACAAACTATTTTAAGTGCGGTTGCGATGATATATTTTGACGGATCGAAACACATAAATATGTATATCAGGCTAGCTAAAAATAGCTGATTTTCTTTGTCTTTGTAAATATACAGTGTTGGAAAGCACGTTAAAGACAAATAAAAATAACAATTTTATTTGTTTGATGTGAATAATGGTTGGAGGTGTTTAAGGTTTTTGTAATATTATGAAATTTCAGAAATTTATTATAACAGTAATTTGTAAATTCATATTATTACATTATTTCATTATTTAAGTAGGTAGAGGAGTACACTCACAGTATATAATAAGTACAAATATTTTATTATTTTCTTTATTTTTCTTTTTTTTTAAATTCCTCCTTTAAAGTTCTTTTAACAGAACATAAAATGTCAGAGATAGGAAATATATTTAAAGGATAAGGTTATTTCTGTGAAGAACGGCAGTAAAGGTTTTTAAATACTTTAAAATCGATAGGAGTATTTTAAGAGATATTATCTGCCAACTCCCACTGATCCTTTAGATTTTGTTGTAATTTTTCGACGTACTACCAAGAACTTTTTAAATTAACAGAAAGCCAAATTTCAGCAGCTCAAGTTTTAAGATGTACTTAGAGCGTACCACATTACAGGCAAAAAAAGTGCACCGTATACCTTTGAATTTAAAGTATAGTTGCAAGGTAATTTTTAAACAAAATTCTTTAATTTTTTTTGCCGAATTAAAGCTCGCAAAAAATTATTAAACGTTTGCTAAGGAAGTATTTCGATAATTCCAGAACAACTATTTTATAAATGTTTTTTATAATTTTTTATTGCAGAATGTAGGGGTCACATTTTTAAATGTTCCTAATATCTTCAGTATTTACAATCGGATATTAAAGTATGATATATTGATGCTGGAGTTATCCAAATACTTTCTTATCAAAAGTTTTATAGTTTTTTGCGGGCTTTAATTTTCTGACATTAGGGTGTGCAATAGGCTTATAACTTTTGACATTTTTTTGCAAATATCAAAATTTACCTATCCTAGCGATAAAGTTCATAAAAAAATATTACTTTTTCGCGGTTGTCAAAAAAGTTGGCCCACCAACCTCTTTGAAGTTTTGAAATTTTTTTTTAATTTAATTCCAACAAAAATCCAAACTATTGCTATTGTTGATCTTCTAGAATACCTTTAGACGTTTTTTTTATTCATTGTTGTAATCCGCGAATATTTTGGTGAAAAAAAATATTGTTTTTTTTTACGATATGGGTGTCAAAATTTGCACAACAACGGGCCCGCAATATAAATTTTTTTTCAATATTTTCGATTAAAAAAAATAATAATCCTTGATTAAATTCACTAATGAAATAATTATAAACAAAAAAAAAAACAATTTTTTTTAACTTTGCGGCACATATTGTTATGCCACTTTTTCAATAGTTTTTCTTATGAACGTTTATTGTGTTTGTTAAAATATCACACTAATTTTATATAATGTCTTATAAATATAAGAACAGTAACGTAATGGTGCAGAAGAATATCAAAATCTGGGCTAAAAATATTGAAGGTTTGGATTATGACACACCAATCGGTAATCGGTAATACCAAAGCAGCAGCGCAGTAACATTTGCGCGGAACGTGCTATTAAAGTGGTTCAGGACATTTATCCTTTTTGCAACCCGTTCGCACATTAAATCTTAAATTCTTATCTTACAATAATCAAATTTAATGCCTGTAATTTAGTTTCTTAACTGTGTACATTGTACAATGTACACATTAAATTAAAACTAAAATATTAAAAAAAAAAATATATCAGAAAAATTTTAGAAATTGCATTTGGTGGGCGAGGTTTTTGTGTCAAAATGACCCGAAAAATTGATTTTTATTATCAGTGTAGTATTGCCCATGATGTGGTGATAGGTATAAAGTTTGCTAAAAAAAAGTTATAACCCTAGTGTGCAAATTAGGGTGTGCACATAAGAGTGGTAGGAACTGAGATTTGGGGGGTAAGTACTAGAACGGAACACTTGAGGTCAATGGACTTTAGAGCAAATATTGGTCTCCCCGAGACAAAAAATGGACATATCACGCTTTAAGATCGGACTGTAAATACGGAAGATATAACGAAAAAATTTAAAAAGGCGACCCCTACGTTCGGCAAAAAAAAATTTTTTAATTTTTTAAATTGCCTTTCAAAAACACTTTATATTCGCTGGTGTACGGCGAACTTTTTTTTCCGGTACGGTCTAATGTACATAGTTATCCAAGGTTCTTGGCTAATGATTGGCTCGATGATTGTATTAATTGTTAAATAAAATCCTTGTTAGAAGTTGCGAAACTTGAACCTCAACTGCTGAAACCAGTGCTTCTGAAATTTGGCTTTCTGTTAGGCTTTTTATTTTGCATTTTTTTCATTCAATAGTTTAATAAAGTCCTTGGTGCTACCTGGAAAAAAAATGAAACCACCATCCGAATAGATCAAATGGAATTATGTGATGAAATAACATCCGAATAATTTTTAGTCCATGAAAGCCTCTGAACTGCTGAGCAGTTAGTACATCACTACGTACTACGTATTGAGGTAGATAATAATTAACGAACCAATTCGCTGAAACTGAATGGATAGAAAAATATTTAAAATCTTTTTAAAAGTAAAAAAATAAAAAAACAAATTGAGTTACAATTATTTGTAGCATTTTACAATTTCCCTTAAATTACCTCTTTATAAAATGGAATGACGTGACTGAGTGGCTCTGACTGTCTCAACTCTTAGTACAAAACGCTAAAGCTAGGAATTTGAAATTAAATACGTAGGTTTTTTTTCCGACCTGGTCACCTGCTAATTCGGTAGTTTTGGAATTCCCTTTTGACGGCCTGCCTTAGCCCCTTTGGCTAGTAATATGAGCATGAGGTTCTGGGATAAGATACATTTTTATAGGGTACAGTGTAGAATTTTTCCCAGGCACGTGGTAAAAATAAGGGTTCCAAGGGCAAGAGGTAAAATGGAATTTTTTGATAATCTTACACAGAAAGAAAAAAGGGAAAATTTGCCCCATTGAAGGCCTGCCAAAACTGGAGAGTGGCCATGACGGTTCGCTGAAATATAGGCTAACTTTTGTTAAGATTTTTGCCCCTCTTTTTGGAATTTCCTACGGGGAGGGTCAAAAAAGGGAAGTTTTCACTTTTTTTTTTTAGGTAGAAATTTGAAATCTAAATTATATGTTCCCCGCTATTTAAAATATTTGTTCCCTAGAGTATGTACTTATTCACAGCCGAACTACCTTTTTTCAATTTTAGCCAAGTATGTCACGTGCAGAAAATGGGTTTCAAAAAGAGGAAATCCTTTCCTTAATTACCCAGCTCAACCGCCAATATAGAAATTTAGTAAACGGAATTTTAGGAAATCTCTGTGGAAAATTTATTCCCATTAGTGTCTTGCCTAAAAATCTTTGTCTATAAATTTGTTCGCTGGGGTAGGAAGAGATTCCTTTTGGAAAGTGTGGTAAAAATGGAATTAAATAGGGGAGAGGTGCCGCAGCCTATTCTTTGATGAAAATGCTCAATTAAAGGACTTTTTGAATGAAATATTTTTGCCGGTAGCGAAGTATCGGGCTTTAAGTAATAAATAATAAACTAAAAATTGGCACTAAGTTGGTGATTATTTCACCACGCTTATTTCACACATTTAAATAAATTGTCCCATTTTTAATTTTTATCATACCAGAGAATAAATAGATATTGACATCACTGATTTGTAAAAGGGAACCCCTGCAGAATGATTTTTTTTATTACAGAAAGCAAAAATTTAAGACTGCGACGGTTTTTTAAATCTGGTCACGATAAAAACTATACAATTTATTTGTTACTATTTTATTTATTTTCCGAAAATTGTTTAAGGATCAGCAATGGCAACCGTTTTAGATAACCACCAATAATGGAGAGGCAACATTGTCGATTGTAGTTGTCGAAATTAAGATTTAATTATATTGTTCATAAGAGGTGTACTATTTGTTTTATGATACAACACATATATGAGTCATTCCATGACCGAACACCTTTTAAAAAAATCAAATTTTAAAAATAAAAAAATTAATTTTTAAAAAGGAGGTTCAAAATACCTGCAAAATAAGCCATTAGTCTTTAAAATCCATCCACATGTTTTTGCGAAACGTTCGTTTTAAAGTTGTCATGTCGGAAGATTTTTGCCAATTTTCAAATGCACATGACTTTTCCAAAAAAAATTTTTAATTTTTTTCTAGAAACACGAGTAAAATTTTTTTTGGGGAAAATACTTACTAAAATTTTGCAAGACATCGGAGATATCAAAGTCAATTTTTAGCAAAAATCTTACGGTCTGACATGGAATGAATCATATGTGCTCTTGGAAACAGATTTGTTAAAGTTTATTAAAAAAAAAAAAAATATAAAAATAATTAATTGTACGATACATTTGTACCTACATTGAAAAAATTTAAATTTTCACAGAATATTTTTGTAAATAAAAAATTTTTTAAAGGCACTAACAATAATATATATACAAACAAAAAACTGTTTTTTTTTTTGTAACTTCAACTTAAATTTTCAAAGCATTTTTATATGAAAAATAACAGTTTGCAAACCTTTCAAACAAAAAATTGTTGGGAATCAAATTTGAATTTTAGCTAATATTTTTAATAACTTAAAATTTTGTTACAACTATTTATTTCGATGTATGTTTAGTGTGCTATATTTAATGTGCTAACCAAAAGAAATCAAACAAAAAATCGTTATTATAGCGAAATGAGAATTTTTACAACTCCGTTTTTTTAATACGATGATATAACAATAAAACAATACAAAACTATTTTTCAAAAACTACTATAAAATTTCTTTTAAATAAAAACATTAAATATATAATTTTTTTTTTAAATACTGAAAATTAAATTCTTGACAACCTATCAAATATTCACTTTATAATTTTGCTCCTATGTAACAGTATAAAACCACTAATATTTCTTAATTTTTCTTACAGATCTCTTCAATTGGCTTGAATCATTAGCTGTTTATGGTGTAAGCATTATAAAAAATGCTCCTAATGATATAACTGTGGCCAGACAATTGGCCAATCGTATTGGATTTATAAAAAAGACAACATATGGGTAAATAAGTAATACAGTCGAAGCCGTGATATAACGAAAACGCGATACAACGTACGAGCTATATAACGAAATAATTCTGAAAATTTATGCTCGATATAATGAACAATAAAAAAGTAAACAATAAAATACAATCTAAATAAAAAATAATTTGAAAATTTTTGTTTCAAATTATTGGTAAAAATAATATAGATGAAGTGAAATTCATACAAAATTGTGTTATGATATAATTAATATTTTGATATAATGAATTAAACTGACAATACACTCACAATATTATTTCGTTAAAAATAATCTAAAATACATAATAAATGTATGGAATATAAAATCAAAAAGAGGACTACTGATTTTTTATCATTGTTTAATAATCGACGAAAGTAGTAAAATCAATTGAAAGTCGTTTATAATAACCATCAAATTTTAACTGACAAAAAGTAGAAAAAAAAAAGATTTTTGTGGTTTATTTTTTAAATTTATTTGTATGTAATTTAACAAAACACAACACACACACTCAGAATATTATGTAGTTAATTGTTTGTAGTTTCATTTATTTATTTTCATTTAAAAAAAATTTACCCACAAAACGGAAACTTGTGGTTTATTTGTGTCTGTTACAGTTATTACAAATTTAAATTTTGTTTGCTATTTGTTTAAAAAAAAAAAATATTAAAAAAATTTCAATTTGTTTTTTATTTAAATTGGTTGTATATATACAAAATTTTTCAATACAAATTACAAGAACTTCATAAACACACATACATATACAAACACATCCACACAAAAAGTGTCTACAGCTATGCATACATAAATTTTGTATTGTACGAGAATTTAAAAAAAAAAAAAACAAAAAAGGGAAACAGTTTCAAATAAATGAAAAACACTTATTTTTTAAGGAATTGGTGACATTTATTTTTACATTTAAAAATAAATAACAAAAGGCATTTAATTTAAATGAAAATTAAGTAGACCGGTTTTTAAATGAAATATTACTTCTTTTAAATGATATTTTCAGTTATTTTAACTCACAAACTATTTTAAGTGCAGATGTATATATTTTTATTTTCTTTGAATGTGTGTAATTTGAATAATTTATTGTAATTTTTATTTAAATAATTTTGTATTAAAACAAACTAGTTTGGTAAGAAAACAAAAAGGAATTATATGAATTTCCTTTTTTAGAAACTAAAAACATAAAATTTTACATTTAACAGAAAATTTCAACTCCTACTGAATGGCTGTAAATGTTTATAGTTTGTTTTTTGAATGACTTATTTTAAGGGTTGAAAAATATATTTCTATGAATTTCAAATGATTCTTCATTTAAAAGCAAACTCTATGTATTAATTTTTAAATAAACTACAGCCTGTAACGGAAAATATATTGTGAGTGTATATCATTCGTTTCACCGGGCTTCGACTGTATAAATATATTGGGTGTATAACTTAAAAATGCGAGGTTTGAATTTATTTAAATTATTGAGCATCGTTTGCTATGATCTTTTCCCATCTGTCTGGCTTCATATGGATTCCGCGTCAACAGAACTGCTCATTTTTTGAGGCCAAGCACAAATCCAACCACTTTTAGATAACCTCTTCTGAAGTGAAGCGTATTTTAATGAGATCATTCTGTTTTGATCGAAATAAATATTTTTCGACGTGGGCCAAACTTCCCTCGCAATATTTTCTAAATAGTTTTTAAGCGGTCTTACCGCATGAGGCCGAGCGTTAACATGATGGAATATAACGGATTCATGTCTGGTCGCATGTTCCGAGCGTTTTTCGGCCAATGCTCACTTCAAATGAATCAGTTGTGTTCGGTACAGATACCCTGTGGTCATCTGACTTGATTTCAGCAGCTTATAATAGATGAGACCCAAATACAGAGTATGTATTACCTTGGGATATTTGACGTAGATTGGGCTGGTTGGCCGGGCTTCACATGCAATTTTTTGTGCTTCAAGTTATTTTAATGGATCCATTTTTCACCGGCACCAATGATTCGGTGCAGAAATTTCTTCTATTAATGGCATACAGTCAGCATTTCGGACATGCATGACTTTCAACGTCTTTTGGCTTCAAGACGTGTGTTACATAATTTCCTTGCTTTTGGATGAATCCCTCGTCTACTCTACGTATTGAAATTGACTTTCAATAATTTCGAATGTTCTTCTTCAGTTTGAGAGCAATCGATGTGCTGCACTTTTTTTTCAAATTGAAGAAGTAGAGAAAAATTTCCCGCAAATGATGCTTTGTTGTCACAAAATTTAACATTTTCAAAGCAAAAAAAAATTGTTGGTTACACTATTTCTCTTAATAACTAAGTGAAAATAAGTGAAAGATGTTTACTCTCCAAAAAGATACGCCACCTGTTGTAAATCCCGTAATTTTAAGTTATGCAACCAATACTTGGCACTTTATTAAAACGAACTTGTAATGCAATTTTCCTTCCCATTTCAGCGAAGAATTTGAAGTAAAATCTAAAGAAAATGCACGTAATTATGCATATTTAATGACTCCTCTACCGCTGCACATTGATATGCCTTATTATGAATATATAGCTGGTATTAATATACTCCATTGTTTAGTACAATCCAAGTCAAAGGGTGGAGCAAATCTTTTAACAGATGGTTTCTATGTGGCCGACCAATTAAAAAGGAATTATCCCAATTACTTTGAAATTTTATGTAAAACGCCTGTTGATTGGTATGATATTGGTAAAGATAGTGGTATGGAATTTCATAATATCTGGAGGGAGCCAGTTATAAAGTAAGTTTATTGATAAATCAGGTTATATTGTTGCAGCGAGTAAGGAAATATTTATGTATGTAGAGAAAAAAAATATTATAAGGAGACCTAGAAAACAAAATTTATTTCAGCCTTTCAAGACATTTTTTCAAATTTACATTTTTATAAATAAATAAATATTAAAAACACCATATCAATTTCTATTTATAAAAAATCACTTCCAAAAATCAGGACTAAGGCATAAACAGAAGAAATTATATTTTTTTAAAATACATAGCTGTTTTCTAGAAAGCATTAACTGTACAAAAGGATTCATATGTCTTTTATGTTCTACTTTACAGTTTGGATATTGATGGTCGCTATCATCGTATTAATCATAATACCACTAAACGTGACAGCCATTTTACGGTACCTTTAGAAATTGTGGATATGTGGTATGAGGCTTATGATAAATTTTTACAAATAGCTTATGAATCGACAGTGGAGCTCAAAACCACACCTGGTGAGGTGCTTGTTTTTAATAATAGACGTATGTTGCATGGTCGCACTGCCTACGAGGATTCGTCAGATAATAGACGCCATTTAATTGGTGCCTATGTTGATTGGGATATAATCTATTCGAAAATGAGAATACTAAAATCAAAACTAAAATAATTATAAATATGAATTTAAATCAATAAATGCATTATTTAGTATCATATTTTTAATCAACTAAAGATTTTGTATTTAACTTCTCAAACGGAAATTAAAAGTCAATATGTGTAATATTTATGCATTTCACTTAGTTGAAAGCGGAAATCATTTTGACTAATTTCTAATGACACTTAATAGATTTTACTTATTTCCTGTTTTACATTTACATATTTATAAATTGATATACAGGTTAAGTTTTTTGACTTACACATATACAGACTTGAAAATTGGATAC
Organism: Eustalomyia histrio; assembly: GCA_949748255.1. Lineage (NCBI taxonomy): Eukaryota > Metazoa > Arthropoda > Insecta > Diptera > Anthomyiidae > Eustalomyia > Eustalomyia histrio. The sequence continues at coordinate 37,358,549 of OX456525.1, read as the reverse complement.
TATGTTATAGAAATGAAAAAGTATCAGATTGTAGACAATTATTGATTTTAAAGTGCAATTAACATTTCATTTAAAATGAGAACATTACACTTGTATGACCTGCAATTTGCAGTGTGCATGATGCGCTTCTTATATTTTTTTTATTTTATCAGACACTAACATTTCAAAGGATTAAAATTGCTCTAGCATATTTACGCAACGCTCGTATAAAACGATTTTATAAAACTGTGGTTACAAACAGAAACCTTCCCTTTCGAAAAAAAAGAAATATAATTTGTTTAACACGTTTTCTTCTCTATATATCAAATTACATTAGAGTGGCATTTATGGTTTGAAGACTTATTTTATCAGTATAGTATTTTAAGTACTAAATACACTATTAGATGGAATTTTGAAATGACCTCATCTTGCGGTAGACCTTTTCCTCATAATTTTGTTAGCTGGACAAAAAATTTGGCAAATTTTTTTTTGCACATTGTAGTTTTGAAGATATTTTTACTTTTAAATTTTCATTGAATATCCTGTTTTAGTCTCAATAGCACGAAATTATGTTCCTGTAAAATTTATATTAAATTTCTATTTTTTTTTTAAATTTAGGGCTTTCTAGATCTTGGTAATTCTTCTGTACTGGTTGAAAAATGAAGAGTGTTCGATATCAGATCCTTTTGCGATCATAATTAGATATTTTTAAAGGTCAGCATAAAAGGTTTTGCGGAACTATTCTTCAAGAATCCTAGGAGAGCCGTATGGCCTCAGTTCAATATTACTCCTTGGAGTAATGTGGGATTACAAGTCTCGAACACTTAGTGAGTGTCCTTGAAAGGGCAATACACTCACCAAAAAAAATTCTGTAATGGCAACTGAAAATTTTGCTGTTATTACGGGAAATTTTGCTTATTTGAGCCCAGCGGTCTTTTTTGCTATTCTTAGCAACAAATGTCTGCTGAGGTGTAGTACAATGAAATTTGAAAAAAATATTAGCTGCCGCTACTAAATTTTAGTTAACCATTTGTAAAGTAAAATTAAAAAATTAAAATTAAAATCTGTTTTCTAAAATCAGCAAAAAAAATGTACTAAATATTATTAATGTTTGTACAAAATTTAAAATTTATTTTTTTATAATTCTTTAAGTTTTCTTCGATCTTCTTGATTTGTGTGATATTTTTTATTGAGCTAAAAATCTTTTATTATAATTAATTATAAATATTTATTTATCCCAAAACTTCGTCCAGCATCAACATTTTTTTTATTCTTTTTAAATATTTTAAACAAAATTAAAAAAAAAAATCAAAGGCTTAAAAATTGTAAAAACAATACCGAATTTATCATTTTGTTTTAATTTTGTAATTTCTGTTTTGAAAAATATTTTTAGTCAATTTTTTTACTTTTAAGATCAAATGTTAGTTGTTTTTAGGGCTGATTTTTAAAAATAAAAAAACTTTTAAGTGCTATTTTAAGTGGATGTCCTATTTGTAGACATGAGCCGGTATCTTCACTTCCGATCCCTTTTTTTAATCAATGTAGCATTTTAAGGTAATTTAATTTTGTAGGTGTAAATTTTAATTAGAAATAACATTTCCTTTAATATGAACTTTTTTAAAATTAGTTAATTTTTTTTTCTGATTTTAGCTAATCATTTTTTAAAAATTTGTAAAATGATTTCTGAAATTAGCAAAAAAATTTGTAAAGATTCTGTAAAAATTCTGTAAAATGTAAATAGCAAAAAGATTTGGTAAATTATAATTTTTTTAATGAAAATCAGTACAAAATTGTAAAGTGAGATTGAAAACCGTTAAAAAATTTTTTTATTAACTTTTTTTTCTGAGTGTAGATATGGCATTCAAAGTTTCTTGCCCTCAGAGGAGAAATGTAACTCACGAAAAAAGTTCTGTAGGTGAAAAACAGCACTCGTTATTTACCAGGCTTATTAAGATACTGGTAAAGGGTCACCATTTATATAAAAGGGAGGATAAATCCTGGTCGGAATCGTCGGCAAGTTAGTGCTAGTTACTACAGTAAACAGAGGCAGACATACCACGGCAAGCTAAAGACGTAGCAGAAAGCAGTGAGGATGACGAAATGGAACGTATGAAAAAAGTTATGTGAATGATTAGACAGCACTCACGACTCTGTCAAGCTTAGGAAGACTAGTAAAGGGTCACTATTTATATAAAAGGGAGATCGATAAAAAGGACATCGGCATGTCATTCTATATCCTAATTCGTACTTACTTCTCCGCGTGCATTGATGCGACCAATTTGAAAAATTGATAGATCCACCTCTCAAGAGGGGGGGAGGATTGCATGAATTGAAGTTGGAAACAATATAACTAAGCCGGAAAAGATAAGCTGGGCATTCTTCCTAAAATATTGCAGTTCTTCAAATTCAGATAACTCCCTGGCTACCTGTTACATATGAACTAAGTTGTCAGCTGAAGAAAATTTAAGGTGGTATTTATTCCCAAGATTGACTAAGAGTATTTCATCTTTCCTGCTGCAGAATGGTTAATGCAAACATTTTGTTGCAACTTGAGAAATCGCAATAAATCCCTAGAAATGCATACGTACAGAAAAATAAAGTGCAAACCGACTTAAAAACTATACTTTGACATCGGCAACCAATAAGTTCCGTTAGTACAAACATATTCCAATGTAATTGTTGAATATTTTGGGTGTTGCAACCAAATTTCCGTTATGTTTAAGGAATTTTGTTGTGGAAACCAATCAATCGGTTTCAGTCGTAGAAACCGAATTTTAGTTGGAAACTGACAAAATTTTTCTTTGTGTGTATATCAAGGGTCGCACATTGGAAACTTCACTTTACTAAATTATGACGGATGTGGAGGCATCCATAGAGGTAAGTAATCTCACCTCTATTGTGCCCGCTAAGTATTAACTCAGTTCTAGTAAGGTTGGAAATCAGTCGGTGCTTATGCTGCCAATGTGGTGATGTTACACAAAAAATACAAACTCGTGGCGATAATTTGGCTGTGTTAAAAAAATTTTGAGTTGGGACAATAGAAAATCAGTAGAGACTATAATTATTTGACTGTGAAAATGGAATTTTGGTAGCCTTAATAAAAATTCGGTAGTTATAACTGAAAAGTTCTATTGTATCAACTGAATCATTCTATGGGCCACAAATTTAGTTGATAGCATGAACCTATTTTCTGGGGCCATCATGTCCAGCTCTCTGGATACTCTCAGCACGTGGACCAAGGACTAGACCACTAGGTTTGGGTGTGAATTCGAGGTAAGAAGAATTGGTGCTAGGCCCAAATCGAGTTTCAAACTACCGCGGCTTTAGCGCCGCAAACGCAACCTCTTCAAACGTGCCAAATATCTTTGCATTGTCCCATACTCGAAGCTATCGTGAAACCTTAACAGTGATCACAGTGTTAAGAAGGCAATGGCTGCTAAATATTGCTCAATGTACCGCCAGACGGTCATTGTACATCTATTACTAATTTGCTGAATTATTATATGGTGGATGTCAACTACCAAGCTGGTGATTATGAAGCCACTTTATAGGAGATAGCGTTCGACTTGTATTGAGTTACTGTTACAATAGAGACTTGCAATTCCAAAGCTCTTTTTATATGTGATGGCGAATTCTGCGTTCAGTGCGGCTTGATTTGCTTATGAATATGGTAGATTTCTCAACCAGCTGCCTCCGTAGTTCAGATCAATAATCTTAATAAACAACTGCTAACATTAAATTCGAGAGATCTTCTCGGATCAACTATTCTTCTAGAGAGAAATGAGCAGGAAGATCTGACATCAGGGTAAACAACAATGGGTCAAGGATGAGTTGTATGGTAGACTCTGTGGTCTTTTCAGTTAATTGCGAGATACAGGTCTCCTACAGGTTAGCTGATTATGGTAGTTTTTTTAGGCAGAGATTCTGGCTTTTTGATATCATTGTACAGTTTGAGAAATCCGGAAATCCTTTATTGTAATAGTATTTTATCACTTCACTGTTTTAAGCTTCCTAAAATTTTCACAAATTCTTTATTAAAAAATTCATCTCCTTAATAAGTCTGCATGAAGTGCTCCCCTTCGTTGTTTATCATTAGTTGTCTGGTAAGTAAATATAAATAAACTCACATATGAAATAGTTCCTTTTGCAATAATTTCCTTATTAAAATACATATTAAGTATGAAGTATATTACCATTTTACATTTATTGATGTATGAAATAATCGTACTTCGAATGAATTTAAAAGAGGATATATATGGTTTATTAAGTCGTATTTGCTGTTACAGGATTAAAAATTAAAGAGAAAAGAAAGAGAAATGCACTTACGTATAGTTATATGCTAAGAATTAATGACTAAGTTATGTTGTATATTAATTTTTTCATATTCTTCTTAGGTATTTAACATACAAAATAAAATTTATAATTAAATCTACTGAAATATGCTTAAAAACTCTGACTGAATTTAAAAGCTAAATTCAAAGTTTTTTCAAAATATTTATTCCAAGATTGTTAATTAAAATCTTTTTCGTATGTGTTCAAAGACATTCTAGTGGAAAAAGATAGGTCCACATCAAACTATCTCTGTTCACGATCTAAATTAAAATTGGATAGGTGACAGATGAGAATACATAACAGATACACTCACAATATATTTTCCGTTACCAACTTTAGTTTTTTTCAAAAATAATACCTGGAGTTCGCTTAAAATGAAGAATCAATCAATTGAAGTTCATAGAAATTTATTTTTTAACTATTTGAATCATTCATTAAAAAAAAAAAACTATAAAAATTTACAGACATTCAGTAGGAGTTGATATTTTCTGTAAAATGTTAAATTTTTTCTGTTAAATGTAAAATTTTATATAGAAATTCATATAATTCCTTTTTGTTTTTTTATATATCTACATATGAGTTTGTTTATATACAAAATTAATTAAAAAACAATTTTAAGAAGTTATTCAAATACAAAATATATAAATCTATGCGTGCTGTGTTTTGTAAAATTGCATATGTACAAATAAAAAAATTTCAATTTGAAACACAAACCACAAAAATCGTTTTTTTCTACGTTTTGTCAGTTAAAAATTGATTGGTTATTTTAAACAATTTTAGATTGATTTTACTTCATTTGTGGATTATTAAACAATGATTGAAAATAAACAGCAAAATGGCCTGTATATAATTAAAAATCAGTAGCCCTCTTTTTAATTGTATATGTATTCGACATATTTAATATTTAATTCCGGATACAAACGTCATATGGAATCATTAACCATGCTTTCAAATTCAAAGAACCCAACTTTCAGGAATTTGTTTAAATGAAATTTAATCAATCTATATTTCGCAAACATAAATATGCAATTTAGTACATTAGTTTACATTGACCCAGGGACAGATACTCTTAATTTCAGTATGAATCGGTCCTACCTCACATATAGAGGTCCTACACCCAGAGAAAAGATTTATTGCAATTCGATCAAAACCATAAACATTTATTTGTGAGGATTTTATTTTAATTGGAATAACCTAAAATTCATTAATAAAACAAAAATGTTGTATTGGGAATTAAAAAAAGGGAAAAGAAAACAAAAATCAATCCTACACTTAAAAAAGTTTATAATTTAAAATAACTGAAAATATCATTTAAAATAAATTATATTTCATTTAAAACCCGGTCTACTTAATTTTCATTTAAATTAAATGCTATTTGTTATTTATTTTTAAATGTTGATTAATCAACTGACACATCCGTAAGAAACAAATGATATAATCAGTTAAAATAAATGTCAAAATTTTACCTACCAATCCTTAAAAAATAAATGTTTTTTTTCATTTATTTGAAATTATTTCCGTTTTTGTATTTGTTTTTTTTTTTAATATACTCGTACAATACAAAATGTATGTATGCATATGAAGCTATAAACACTTTTTGTATGAATGTGTTTGTATATGTATATGTGTTTATAAAGTTCTTGTAATTTGTATTGAAAAATTTTGTATATATACAACCAATTTAAACAAAAAAAAAAAAAAAAACAAATTTAAATTTTTTGAATATTTTTTTTTGAAACAGACAGCAAACAAAATTTAAATTTGTAATAACTGTTACGGACACAAATAAACCACAAGTTTCCGTTTTGTGGGTAAATTTTTATTTAATTTCAAACAAATGAAAAAAATAAATGAAACTTAAAAAAATCGTTAAATGATAGTAAATCATTTCGAATAAATGTATAAAAAAGTTAATATAGATATTTCTTTGAAAAATAAATGTATGCTCCTTTATTTTTAAATGAAACGGAAAACTTTTTTAATAAACTACAAACAGTTAACTACATAATATTCTGAGTGTATTATTTAATTATTGGTATTTCCAATCATCTTTAAAAATAAAATTCTTTTGGTATTTGTGTGCTGTGGAAGCAACCATTTATTTAGTGAATATATATTTGTAATTTGGTACAATCGATAAAATTTATTAAAAAATTTTTGATATTCAAAACTAGATCAAAAACTACGGTTATTCTGATCAAATATATCATTTAATTAGGGTTTCAGTAGAAGCAACCGAATTGTGGATTGTATTGATAATAGACGTTATTAATGATTGGTATTGATAAACAAATTTTATACTATTATTTGTTTTCCTAACAAATTGCTTTAATTCAAAATTAGCCATAAAAATGCATAAGTGTTTGTGGTGTAGTAGGTAGAGGGGTAGCTCAGTACTCAGAATTTCTGAGTTAAAATCTCGGAAAAGGCATTTAAAAATAGTATTTTAAATTAAAATAAAACATTAAAACGTTTAAATGGCAACTATATCAAAGAAACTTAAATTAAATTGTGGTGTAGTAAGCAAGAGTGTGAACTATGAATCTGATTGCCCAGGTTCGATACCGGAAAAATTTAAAAATATTTTTTTTTTTAAATAAAATTTTGTGGAACGTTAATATAATTATTTCTGTGGAATATAAATATTAAATTGTACAACTGAATATTGTCGTAACCGCCAGAATTCGATTGGCAACAAATTCGGTGGCCACAACTGATACTGTTTTCTGGGTGTACATGAATTAGAGCTAAATGCCATTTTATAGTTTATATATAAAATCCACCTTCCCGGTATTAAGATAGAGAAATTTTTTCAGATTTATGTCTATACCTTCTGCTCTATTTATAAAACAGAATTCGACTAGAAATTTTACCTTAAGTTGTATTTGGTGTAGGATATCACATAGTCGGCATCTTCGTCCTTATTTATTTTTACCAGTTTTCAGACTATCAATTAATATTTTGATTGGAAATAACACTCACAATATATTTTCCGTTACCGACTGTAGTTTATTTAAAAAGTAATACGTAAAGTTTGTTTTTGAATGAAGAATCAATTGAAATTCATAGAAATATATTTTTTAACTATTTGAATCAGTCATTCAAAAAACAAACTATAAAAATTTACAGACATTCAGTAGGAGTTGATATTTTCAGTTGAATGTAAAATTTTATGTTTTCTGCTTCAAATAATAGAAATTCATATAATTCCTTTTTGTTTTTTTACCAAAATAATTTGAATATATACAAAATTATTTCAATAAAAATTACAAGAAATTATTCAAATATACATACACACAAAGCCAATAAGAATATATACACCTGTATATGTTGTGTTGTGTTTTGTAATTACACACAAATAAAAAAAATTCAATTTTAAAAACAAACCACAAAAGTAGTTTTTTCTAACTTTTTGTTAATAAAAATTTGATGGTTATTTTAAACGACTTTCTATTGTTTTTACTTATGTCGATTATTAAACAATGATTGAAAATAAACAACAAAATGGGTTAAATATATAATGAAAAATCAGTAGCCCTCTTTTTGATTGTATTTTCGATTAATTTAATATGTATTTTAATTTGTTTTTAAGGAAATAATATTGTGAGTGAAGTTAAATGTGTTATTGCGCGATAAAAGAAAAAATATTTCGAAAAGAGAAAGCTTAATAGTTTTAAATTTGAATAGTGAGTACTGCTACAAATCCCTTTCACATTACTCAGTAAAATAATTTAAAATCTTTTACATTTAGCGTTTTATATAATATTAAAATCTGGTTTAAATTTTAATCTTACAATTTGTTGTTAAACAGGTCCATACTTTGTATACCTCACTCCTTGAGTATATAGAGTTAATATAGTTGCTTAAAGTTATTTTTTTTTTAAATTTCTTTGTCCAATGCCATTTATATTTTTACCTCAAACATTTTTAAAACAATTTTATATTTTTAAGTTCATTTGGGTAAAAATTAAATCACACAAAAATCAATACTGTCAAAAAGGAAATGATACAATGTGTTTAGCTTATAAACATTTCCAAAACAGAAAGTAGTAAAAACAAAAAAAAAAGGATAATGATTTTAAAAATATACACGTATATGTAAAAGTTATATATGAGGCATTTCGTACGGCATTTCTATATCAATATATCTTAAAATCAGCTAATATTTCGTTATCTTTGTTTATTTCTTAAAACAGTCTCCATATTTTTCTATATTCTGAAAGTTTAAGCCTCGTTTTAGAACGTTAAATATTATGTACCGCCAATATTCACTTCAATTTAATTATTTACATATTAGCTGTCAGTACCTCTGTGCGTATACGTAATATGTCATTGCTCATACGTTTAGGTGGCCCTTATACAATAATTAAAACAATACCATTAACTAGCGTATTGAATTAAGCGGCTATTTATTTTTTTCGATTAATCGCTCAAATAATTATTCGCTTTTTTTTCTTAACCGATTAATCGAATAAAATTTTAAAATTAATCGAATACAAATTTTAAATTCATATAAAATCGTATAGAAACTTCTGGTTTTCAAAAAAAAGCAACAAAAATATTTTTAATTTTCAAGCATAAAAATTGTGGTGGTTGCTAAGGTAATTCAGGCGAATTTGGCGAATTTTGTGAAGGGCGTGTTGAAGAAGAATAAGAGGACTACTGATTTTCATTATATTCAGCCCATTTTGTTGTTTATTTTCAATTATTGTTTAATAATCGACATAAGTAGTAAAAGCAATCGAAAGTAGCTTAAACTAACCATGAATTTTGAACTGACAAAAAGTAGAAAAAAGCGATTTTTGTGGTTTGTTTTTCAAATTTAAATTTTTTTTATTTGTATGTGATTTTTCAAAACACAACACACACAGATGTAACATATATATTTTTATTTTCTGTATGTAAATATATTTGAATAATTTGTTGTAATTTTTATTGAAATAATTTTGTATATAAACAAACTATTTTGGTAAAAAAAACAATAAGGAATTATATGAATTTATATTTTTAAAAACAGAAAACATAAAATTTTATATATAACAGAAAATATCAACTCCGACTGAATGTCTGTATAGTTATAGTTTGTTTTTTCAATGACTACTTCAAATAGTTAAAAAATATATTTCTATGAATTTCAATTGATTCTTCTTTTAAAAACAAACTTTACGTATTACTCTTTAAATAAACTACAGTCGGTAATGGAAATTATGTTGTGTGTGTATATTTAAATTATTTGATAGCCGTGCTTATACCACATACAACACTTAAGCATGACTGTTTAGAGACTTAAAGGCTTTGTGGTGTAATAGTTAGCGCGTTGGAATGTTACACAGAAGGTTGCAGGTTCGATTCATAGCGATGGCAACATCAATTTAGAGAAATAATATATATGAGTTTTCCGTAGTTTCCGAAGTAAAATAACATAACCAAACTTAGAATATTATGTAGTTTTATAAAAAAGTTTTCAGTTCAGTTAAAAAATAAGGTTAGGTTAAGAAGGGTTATACGCCCAAGGGCTCATTTCTACTCGGAGATCAATGCGGTCCATTGTGAATCCCTTCAGTATAGAGGAAGAAGAAAAAGAGAGGTAAAGAAGAGATTAATTGACAGGTTCAGTTAAAAATAAAGTAACATACATTTTTTTCAAAGAAATATTTATTTGACCTTTTTTTATATTTTTGCTCAAAATGATTTTTTTCAGTTTCATTTCTTTTTTTTCAGTTGTTTGAAATTTAATAGCAATTTACCGGCATAACGAAAATTTGTGGTTTATTTGTTTCAGTTACAGTTATTACAAATTTAAATTTTTTTTGCTCTATGTTTCAAAAAAAATATAAAAATTCCAATTCTATTTTTTTTAATTGTTTGTTTATATAGGGTTTGGCAATTGGGGCGGGTTGGCAGCCTGTGACCGACTTGTTTTGATGGTGTCTGTCTTATCTGTTGTTTATTGTTACTGATGCCAAAGCGCCATGACAAGCTATAACATTGATCAGCATGTACAAATGAAAAAAAGTGAAAAGAAGTGATAATTTAAAAATCATCTTTAGGGACGAGACGTATTTTTGCATAAGCGGCTATGTTAACAAGCGAAATTGCCATATATAGGATGACGCCTTCCCACACAAGGTTCACTAGTCAATGTTTCCACAAAAATTTACTTTTTGGTGTAGATTTTGCGTCGGCGGCGTCATTGGTTCGTACTTTTTGAAAACGACGTTGGCAAGGCCATCATCGTTAACGGCTAGAGCTACAGAATGATAATAACCAATTTATTTTGGCCCAAATTGAACGAAATGGATGTGGACGATATGTGGTTCTAGTAGGATGGCGCTGTATGCCGCACTGCGGACGTCAAGAAGAACCTTATAAACGCACACACAGATAAGGTCATTTACATAATATCTGTTTGTAGACTGTGTGAGTCTACATTTTGCAGATTAGAATATATAAAAAAATGCAAAAAAACGAATTAATTTCATTATTTTCATGGAATTGGTGGATAAAATTTTTACATTTATTTTAAACTAAATAATCATTTGCTTTAACTGATATGTCAGTTATTTAAACATTTAAAAATAATTAACAAAAATCATTTGATTTAAATGAAAAGTAAGTAGACCGGTTTTTAAATAAAATATCATTTATTTTATATGGTATTTTCTATTATTTTAAATTACAAACAATTTTAGCTATGAACTAATATACTTCAACAATTTTGCCAACTCTCCATTAAATGGCAGACAACAACTATTATAAGATTTATCACCTCCCGCAATTTCATTTCGCATTTCATTTATCCTGGTTGTCTTAAAGAAAATTTTTTTCTTGGCATTTTTACCAAAGGTCTATAGGTAAATGTGATATCCATGGAAATGAATTTTGGAAAATATCGCTTTGCAAAAATTTTATTAATATTTAAGATATTTAAATTGTATATATATATATATATATATATATATGTGCACAGGGCATGTTGCGGGGACAGTTTTTCGTTTCACGGGTTAGTATGAAGACATTTTGATTCTTTGGAGACTGACCTCAAACTTTACATAAATCTACTATATACACTGAAGACATTTTACTGGATACAGCGCATATTATAGGGACTTTTTTGGCTGTATATACAGATGTCTTCAAAGTATGCATTATGAATATATATATATATATATATATATATGTGCACAGCACATATTGCGGGGACGGGGTTTCATTCCACAAGTTACTATGAAGACATTTTGTTACTTTGGGGACTGTCCTTAAACTTTTCGTTATTCCACTGTTTACTCTGAAGACATTTTACTGGACACAGCGCATATTAAAGGGACTTTTTTGGCTGTATATACAGATGTCTTCAAAGTATGGGCAATGAATACATATATATATATATGCATTGCCCATACTTTGAAGACATCTGTATATACAGCCAAAAAAGTCCCTATAAAATGCGCTGTGTCCAGTAAAATGTCTTCAGTGTAAACAGTGGAATAACGAAAAGTTTAAGGACAGTCCCCAACAGCGCATGTTGCGGGGACGGGTTTTCGTTCCACAAGTTACTATGAAGACATTTTGTTACTTTGGGGACTGTCCTTAAACTTTTCATTATTCTAGTGTGTACTCTGAAGACATTTTACTGGATACAGCGCATTTTATAGGGACTTTTTTGGCTGTATATACAGATGTCTTCAAAGTATGGGCAATGCATATATATATATATATATATATATATATATATATGTGCACAGCACATGTTGCGGGGAAAGTCCCTATAATATGCGCTGTATCCAGTAAAATGTCTTCAGTGTAAACAGTGGAATAACGAAAAGTTTAAGGACAGTCTCCAAAGTAACAAAATGTCTTCATAGTAACTTGTGGAACGAAAACCCGTCCCCGCAATATGTGCTGTGCACATATATATATATATATATGCATTGCCCATACTTTGAAGACATCTGTATATACATATATATATATATATATATATGCACGGCGCATGTTGCGGGGACGGGTTTTCGTTCCACAAGTTACTATGAAGACATTTTGTTACTTTGGGGACTGTCCTTAAACTTTTCATTATTCTAGTGTTTACTCTGAAGACATTTTACTGGACACAGCGCATTTTATAGGGACTTTTTTGGCTGTATATACAGATGTCTTCAAAGTATGGGCAATGAATATATATATATATATATATATATATATATATATATATATATATATATATATATATATATGCATTACTCATACTTTGAAGACATCTGTATATACAGCAAAAAATGTCCCTATAAAATGCGCTGTGTCCAGTAAAATGTCTTTAGAGTAAACACTAGAATAACGAAAAGTTTAAGGACAGTCCCCAAAGTAACAAAATGTCTTCATAGTAACTTGTGGAACGAAAACCCGTCCCCGCAACATGTGCTGTGCACATATATATATATATATATATATATATATATGTGCACAGCACATGTTGCGGGGACAGCACATGTTGCGGGGCGGTTTTTCGTTCCACAAGTTACTATGAAGACATTTTGTTACTTTGGGGACTGTCCTTAAACTTTTCGTTATTCTAGTGTTTACTCTGAAGACATTTTACTGGACACAGCGCATTTTATAGGGACTTTTTTGGCTGTATATACAGATGTCTTCAAAGTATGGGCAATGCATATATATATACATATATATATATATATATGTGCTCGGCGCATGTTGCGGGGACGGTTTTTCGTTCCACAAGTTACTATGAAGACATTTTGTTACTTTGGGGACTGTCCTTAAACTTTTCGTTATTCTACTGTATTCTATAGTGAATAATTAAAAGTTTGAGGACGGTCCCCAAAGTACCAAAATGTCTTCATAGTAACTTGTGGAACGAAAACCCGTCCCCGCAACATGCGCTGTGTACATATATATATATATATATGTCTCCAAAGAATCAAAATGTCTTCATAGTAACCTGTGAAACGAAAAACCGTCCTCGCAACATGCGCTGTGCACATATATATATATATATATATATATATTTACTATTGAAGTTTATATTTTATAGTTGATCTTTTTAATACTTATATGTATGAAAATGTATTTTTAGTTTGACTCGAGATCATAGGAAAAGTTTTTTTCAAATGAAAAATTTTGTCCTTATTTTTTAATTTTAGTAAACATGGAGAATACACAGAAAAAGTTATTAGACACCAGCCGAGCCGAATGGAATGCATTTTCTGGTCAGCATTCTTTGTGCCGAAATACCAATTGTAAATATCTCTATTTAACTCACAAATCAACGGAAAAAGCTATTTTATGCTAACATACAGTTGATTTTTATTATTGAGTACAGATGAAATTTACTAACTATTTTTGTGTTATTTATATTCTCCTTTGTTTACCGTATGTCCAAATTAGCTATTAGCTAATACTAAAGACATGTGTTTTTTAAAATTGTTTTTACATATGTTTAAACAATTCTTTTAACCGTGCCAAGTTATATTTTAATATTGAAGTTTATATTTTATAGTTGATCTTTTTAATACGTATATGTATGAAAATGTATTTTTAGTTTGACTCGAGATCATAGGAAAAGTTCTTTTCAAATGAAAAATTTTTTCCTTATTTTTTAATTTTAGTAAACATGGAGAATACACAGAAAAAGTTATTAGACACCAGCCGGTAAACAAAGGAGAATATAAATAACCCAAAAATAGTTAGTATATTTCATCTGTAGTCAATAATAAAAATCAACTGTATGTTAGCATAAAATAGCTTTTTCCGTTGATTTGTGAGTTAAATAGAGATATTTACAATTGGTATTTCGGCACAAAGAATGTTGATGAAAGTCGTAGCTGACCAGAAAATGCATTCCATTTGGCTGGTGTCTAATAACTTTTTCTGTGTATTCTCCATGTTAACTAAAATTAAAAAATAAGGAAAAAATTTTTCATTTGAAAAAAACTTTTCCTATGATCTCGAGTCAAACTAAAAATACATTTTCATATATATATTTACTCGTACACTGGTAGTATTACAAATAAGGAATATATTGCTATGTCTAATGGGCTTGACAACATATCATTCGTTATACAGGGACTTAACTTTATGATTTGTTCTTCTCTAGCGCGCCATTTTCGTTCCATATATAGGGCCACCTGAACGTATGATTAATATAATATAACGTGTACGCATAAAGGTACTGGCTGTTAATAAAAGGTGGTCCAACCATAATGCACGATGTTAATTGTAAATGAAACAAAAAGTTTTTAGATAATTATATTAATATTTTTTATTGTGATAGAAGGATCTATGATAATTATGTGTGAAACAAAATATCAGCCAAATACTCACCTCTGCTTCGGTGGCATACCTCTATCCGATTGTCCATATTTTCAATGACTCTGTGACATAATTGAGGTACAATGTCGTAAATGTTCTGAATTATCTCATCCTTTAGCTCCTGAATTTTTCTTGGCCTATTGACGTACACTTTTTCTTTTAAATATCCCCAGAGAAAAAAGTCCAAAGGTTTCAAATTACATGATCGTGGGGGCGAATTAACATCGCCACGACGTGAGATAACACGGCCATTGAATTTCTTGCGTAAAAGAGCCATTGTTTTTTTGGTTCTGTGACAAGTAGCACCATCCTGTTTGAACCCCATATCGTCCAGATCCATATCTTCCTATTCGGGCCATAAAAAGTTCGTTATCATCTCCCGATAGCGAACACCGACGACGTGTCGAGGTTAACGGCTCTTCTGTCATACTGAACAAAAGCAATGTTTCCGCAGAAAGAATTGGTCGAGCATGCACAGGTGTTTTCACATTTCCTACAGACCCAGTTTACCAAAATTTGCGCACAATTCTGCCGACTGTAGACACATTTGGTCGATTATGCTGACCAAAAAAATCATGAAGTTTACGAAAGGCATTATGATTTGAACGCCAACAATCTTAACGCGCTGTTCAATTGTGTAACTCTCCATGGTTGAATTTTTCAAACACTAACAAAAAAATGTCAAATTAAGTTGGGAAAAAAACTTGACGTTAAGGTGTGATTATCAATTAACATCGTGCATTATGGTTGTATAAAATAAATTATTCAGTTCAATTTCTGAATACTTATTACCTGGAAGTTGTATAAAATATTTAACTTTTTTTTACAAAATTTGAGATACTCAATATTTAGTGAATATGTGCATTACCTTGGAACTTTCTAAGTCGATAGAAAAGCAACTAAAGTTTCTTTCTAATAAGTAAAAACTATACCATCCGATATTTAGAACTAATTTTAAATTATTTTAATATTTTTAATAATTTTTTAAAATGTCCCATATAAACACTAATGACATAATAAAATTTTCAAAATTTTTTAAAATTTATTAAATAACTCGATCAAGCTTCACCTAATTTTTGGAACACTGGTACTTTGTACATTTCTTTTTTAGCTGTATACTTGTTATAAAAAGTCTCATATGTTAAAAGCATATATATAACTACAACCAATGTTATCTTATCACCGAAATGTCAAATAGTATTTTTGAATTGAATTTCTTGGTCAAAGGCAATGTGCCAATGTCATTTTCAGTTTTATAGGTGTATGTAAAAGTTTATGTAATGTTTAACATCTAATGTTCTGATAGCATCAAAATATTCGTTTAAATTGTATTTCTGTTTTTTGTGTGTGTTAAAGAAATAAACTTTTATGTTCTTTTATATGTATTTCTTTTTTTTTTTTTAATTTGAAACATTTACGCTTTTAGCCACAAAATTCATTAGACCTAATGATAATAATTGATTATCACGCAAACGCATGTACGCTATGGGACGAAATGATGTGTAAGATTGTGAAAAATTTTTAACTACTCATTGTTTAATCAAATTGCTTTAATTGTTTGACTTGAATGATTAATAATATAAGTCCTCCAATTAAAAAAGTAATTTTCGTTTTGGTATACAGCCTTTTTTTGCCATGACATTTATTTCAAAATTATATATATTATATAAAAATTTAATTTTCTCCAGAAGGTTTTTGTAACATACTTTATTACCATTTTAAAATACGTTTGAGCCACAAGGAGGGCTTTCAGCGTCTTTGGCTTTTTGGCATAGGAATTTTTATTACAATTCAAGTGTGACGATCAAATACGTGTAGGTTGTTCAAAAAAAACTTTTTGCTTCTAGAAAACATCGTTAATATGCAGTCTATAATTGAGCTGGATAGACATGTGACATATCGAAAATTACAGGCATTTCTGGAAATTGGCTTAAGCAACTGCTTATTTAAAAAAAAAATGATTCCAAAACTGTCTTTTAATAAAAATAAATTCCACAGAATATGATTTAAAACGCCTAAAAAAGCACTCAATCATTGAAAAATATTCGAATCTGAAATACCAATGTTCAGAGTTTTTTAAGAATGCAAAAGGATACAGGTCACAGAGGTATTAATTTTGATAAAATTTATACAAAAAAAAAATGTAAAAAATTGTTTCATTTCTGTGGTTTTGACTGAAAACTTTTTTCAAAATTACAAGGTTCTAGCAATAGATTCTGGTAAAGCAAAAAAATATATATGTGTTTGTTGTTGTCATGTTAAAATTACGAATTATAATTGTTTGTGTTAAATTCTTGCGTATCCTATTACAAGCATTAGGTATCCAATAATAATAATAACAATAATTTTAAGTGTGTCAGACGAATATTTGGAGTTCTTTTTGACAACAACAATTTAAACGTAAAAGAGTGCAACAGCGCATATTTTTAAAATTTCAGAACCAATATAAAAATAGTATATAAGCGAGAACAATTTATCAATAAAAATCAATCTTGGAAAACGCTTCATAAAGTTAACACGGCTATTGTTTTATTTAGTCTATTAATCCTTTACATGGCAATCCTTCCATGTTAATATTTTACACAGCGCACATATTTTTTACACCAAACCATTTTACCAAAAATATTTTTTTTTATTTTATTTTTTTTTTATAATTTTGGAGGACAGAAGATAAATTCAATATTAAAGTACTTAAATAAACTATTGTAAAATCTTTTAGAATTTATTTCAATTAGCAAGAGAGAAAAACAAATATATGGTGCCATATAAAAAATTCAAAAATGCAGATTTACATTTATTTTTTTAATAGAATTTTTTTTTTTAATTTTTATATTTAAATAATTTTTATATATTTTTCTTGCATATATTTGCATACTCTCAAATCTTTTTACGGTATATACACTTAAAAAAGTTTGTAAGTTAAAATAACTGAAAATATCCTTTAAAAGAAATGATATTTCATTTAAAAACCGGTCTACTTAATTTTCATTTAAATTAAATGCCATTTGTTATTTATTTTTAAATGTTGATTAATCAACTGACACATCCGTAAGAAACAACTGATATAATCAGTTAAAATAAATGTCAAAATTTTACCCACCAATCCTTAAAAAATAAATGTTTTTTTCATTTATTTGAAATTATTTCCGTTTTTGTATTTTTTGTTTTTTTTTTTAATATACTCGTACAATACAAAATGTATGTATGCATATGAAGCTATAAACACTTTTTTGTGTGAATGTATTTGTATATGTATGTGTGTTTATGAAGTTCTTGTAAATTGTATTGAAAAATTTTGTATATATACAACCAATTTAAATAAAAAAACAAATTGAAATTTTTTGAATATTTTTTTGAAACAGACAGCAAACAAAATTTAAATTTATAATAATTGTTACGGACACAAATAAACCACAAGTTTCCGTTTTGTGGTAATTTTTTTTTAAATTTCAAACAAACGAAAAAAATAAATGAAACTGAAAAAAATCGGTAAATGATAGTAAATTATTTCGAATAAATGTATAAAAAAGTTAATATAGATGTTTCTTTGAAAAATAAATGTATCTTCCTTTATTTTTAAATGGAACGGAAAACTTATTTATTAAACTACAAACAGTAAACTACATAATATTCTGAGTGTATTTATATAAATATATCACAAAAAATTATAAAATTTACTAATTATTGACAAAACAGTTATATTTTTCAAAACATTTGATGCACAACCCAACGTTACATTTTTTACACATAGATGTTGGATGGGCCTGACAGTTAAGTCCAGCACAAAGACGTCTTTTCTTGTCTTTTATTTCGACCACAAATTCGTTTAGACTAACATATCGGCTTGAGTATTTAGGTTCGTGTGAAGCTAATCGACAATAACTCTGAGGTGGTCTTTTACTGCCATAAGTTATGCAATATCTGGTGCCAATAGCTCTACGAAACACTAATTGGGACATTTTGCTTCCTCCTTTACGAGAAATATAGAAAACCACCATTTTTTCCTCGGGCGCCAATTCTGTATGCATTTACATTTTGATCCATTCAGTCAGTTTCTCCCATGTGCTGGTTATAGTCTGACATTGAATGTGGTAAAGGCACCATAATCTTTTTTCTCTCAGTGCGGGAGTATCTTCCAGCTTTTGTGATTGGTAATTTGACATGTATGGTAGAAGCAACACTTACCACCGCATTATCAACCCATTTAGTAATTTTTATTCCAGTATCTTTCATTGTTGCGCTTTCAATATGACCACGTTGTTGTTTTTGAAGTTGATCTTTTGAAGGCAGAGGACATGATTATGGAATAGAATTTTCCCAGATTGTTCCAGTTCCATGGTAGCCGCGTTGCTTTAGACCCACTAAAGCTGCAGGAGTCATGAACAGGTTGTCAGAATGAAATGAAAACTGCAGATGTTTTATGTGTTCGTCAAATTCGTCAAACATGCAAAATAATAGAGTAATATTTGGTATAATATTCAGCTTTCATGCGCGGATTAAATCCTTGGTACATTTCGAAATTAATTAAGTATCCCAAGGGAGTATTCAGGCTCCACATTTTATATCCAAAGCGAAGTGGTCTGCCTTTTATAAACTGTTTACCGCCATGTTGTCCATAATATTCAACCACCGATTTATCATATGACAAACATGCTTCCGGGTGGAAATGTTTTAAAAAGTGTTTTTTGAGAGCATCCGTATATGGCCGTAACTTCCAGATTTTGTCATCTGCCTGTTGTTTTGCATTATCTATAAAATGTATGCTGCAAAATATTGCATCAAAACAATTTCGGCGCATAGCATCGCAAACCATTATATTCTGCAGGTCAAGTTCATTTGACCAATAACCTCTTTTTGATGGAACAAAGGAGTAACCTGTTACTAAGAGGATACCAATAAAAACAAGCATTTCCTGTATTGTTATATTTGGGTTCACTTGTCCACAATACACTGCATAATTATTGCTTTTATCACATATCATTTTTAATAATTCATCATCAAAAAATTTTTCAAACTGATCATGAGGGGGAAATTTGGTGCAATCAGAATAATCGGGCTCAGGGAACATAATCTGACAACCTTTATCTTCATCTTCCAACCATTCGACAATTTGGTCAGACTTCGTAATACTTTTGTTACTACATCTCACTCGTTTTGCTGGAATTGATGTCTTAGCACGAGGAACCTTAGATGGGGTTTTCTCAATTGTCTTTCCATCAGTTATATTTGACACAATCTGTCGTTTTGGAGACCTTTCGGGAGATTCCAAAAGTTCCTGCTCCCCGAAGTTAAATGATGATTCTGCTGTGTTGGTGATCAATATCTAAATTTCGAAAAGAATTTTTCATAACATCTTCCAATGCTTGCTCTAATATATTGTCCTCTTCATCACAATCGTTACTGAGGTTAAATTAACGAAACTAAATTTCACAAGGTTGTGTTAGTAGTGACTTTGGTTATTTTTTGTGGAAGTCCGCTATCATGTTCTTCTCCAGAATCTTCATCAGTCTTACAGTTTTGACCACTGGGCGGTTCAATAACCACATGTTCAATACAATCATATTCACTTTCATCGGATATCAGTTATTTAAGAAAGTTAGTAGCTTCCTGCAATGATAAGTACCCATATCTGTAATAATTTGAATATAAATAACTAAAAAAATTGCTCACTGCTTCATATTTTCAATACAAGTAAAGTGGGACAAAATGTATTGAGAATAGCCCAGTGTTACATATACGTAACACCCTTATTGAGCACTCTCTAAATCATAATTAAGCGAATGCAATTATTTTTTTTCACAATTTATAATTAGACACTAATTTGTTTTTCATGACTTTGCACAATACATTTTGTTTTAAAAAATTTTAAACTGAAATAATAAATATTTTTACCTTTTGAAAGCCGCTATTTCCGAATTTTCACAAATTTTAAAAATTCTCACTTTACAAAACAACCTGTCGCATCCACAATTAAAGAGAAACTGATTAAATTACTATTTGTGGGCGTGAAATAGACATCAATTGACAATATGTATTAAAGCAAAATAATCTAGCATGTCCCTGGTATTTTAAAATCGAGTTTAAACTTAGGACAGGATATCGTTACGCATACGTAACAGTGGGCACTAATAGATTAATATAAGATGGAGACTTTAAGGAGGTTTTGAGATTAGATGGTATTTACAATTATTAGCTTCAACCAATCTTGGACTTTCTGGAGACTAATTTAATAAAACTACACAAATTTAAAAATTATTCTCGTAATAAATAAAAAATATTTTTTACACACACACATATTCTAAATATTACCACTAATATATATTATAGATATGAGCTGAATTGTACTATAAATACAAATTTTGGAAATACCTCGACCCCAACAAAAAGTTATGCAAATCGGAGGACTTAACAAATATATGGTTGATAGCTTTAATAGTTCAATAGTTTTACGCATCAATGATTTTATATATAGAGAAGATAAATGTATTGCTTTTTAAATTCGTTAAAAGCACCGTAATAACCTTACCAAATTTCCACTCGATATTTCGTCATTTAGGGTTTTGGCTAGATAATTCAACAAAATTTCCCATAGTGCTTTAGCCTGTTCGTGCAGCATATTAGTATATGAAACAATGTGTTCGTTATATCTGAGATTTAGGATATGTTCAGAAACTTTATAGAAAATATTAACGAAAATATTTTTAATTGTTGGTTCTATTTCAAAAAATCGTTAAAAACACACCTAATTATGGGGAGTGTGGGAATGAAATGTACTACAAAAATGTTGGCCATAATTTTTTACTATATATGTCAGAAAAACACACTAAAAACCCGTATTATGCTGTGTTAAAATAATATTTAAATAATATTTTAAAAATTCTTTAAATTTCATAGGAATTTATATATCTGATTTTAGTTTAGATTTTATTTAGTTAGCTAGTTTGTACTCACCGTTAAGAGGATAGTGTTCTTTCTTTTACAATATATAGAATTTTTCAGCTTCCAGATCATAATTAAATTTATTAAATAGAAAACCCTAATTTCCAATAAGTATAAGAGAAAATGGAAAATATTGTTACTATCAGCGCTTTCTTACTTTCAATTCCACACTTTATATTTCCTGATAGTACAGGTTGGTTGAAAAGTGTCTGCGCTATACTGTTTTTGTTACGAAATATATTTTTTTATTCAATATAATCTCCTAGAAGCTCAATACACTTGTTCCAATGATCTTCCAATGATTTTATCCCATCCTTATAATGGTTTTCCGGAAGCTCTGCAAAATAACCGTCTACGGCTGCTATGGCCTCTTCATTCGACGAAAAATGCTTTCCACGAAGGAATTGTTTGAGATTTCTGAAAAGATAGTAGTCATTGGGAGCCAAATCTGGTAAATACGGTGTATGTTCAAGCAATTCGTACTTTAATTCTTTGAATTTAGCCATCGTCAAAACACTTTTGTGAGCAGGTGCATTGTCTTGATGAAAAATGATTTTTTTCTTCTTTAAACCAGGTCTTTTCTCACGAATTTTTTCATCCAGCTGATCTAAAAGGCTGCAATAATATTTAGAGTTGATTGTTTTACCTTTCTGAAGATAATCAATCAACAAAATTTCTTTTGCATCCCAAAAAACTGATGCCATAACCTTCTTTGCTGATCGTTGTGACTTCACCTGCTTTGGAGCTGAACAACCAGCTTCAATCCACTGTAAACGTTCTTGTTTCAATTTAGGATTATGGTGGTAGATCCAAGTCTCATCCATAGTTATAAAACGACGCAAGAAGTCGGTTTTATTCGGCTCAAAACGCTCCATATTACGCCGAGAAATTTGTTTTCGATCCAGTTTTTGTTGAATTGTTAATGTGTGCGGCACTAACTTTCCAAACAGTTTTTTCTAACGTAATTCTTCATGTAAAATATGGAATACTCGTTCGTCTTAGATGCCTATGGCATTAGCAATTTCACGCTTAGTCAAACTTGGATCTTCACTAACCATATTATGTACCTGCTCAATGATTTCTGCTGTGGTTGCAGTTTTTGGTCGTCCTTCGCGTGGATCGTCTTCAATGCTGGTACGACCACGTTTAAATTCACCAGCCCAAAATTTAACGGTGCTTTTTGAAGGTGAGGACTCCTTATACACTTCTAACAATTGTTCATAAATTTCCTTTGCTTTTAAACCCTTCAAAAAAAAGAATCTAATGACTGCACGATATTCATTTATTTCCATATTAAAAAAAATCAATGACACGTCAACTTCAAATGGCTTGTAAACAAAGAAAGAATTGACAGAATGACTTGCAACTTTGCATGTGTTCTCAGGAGAGTTATACCAACTTGAGAAAAAAAAAAGTTTGGAGCTAGCAGTGCCATCTCTTGGCGAGCGCAGGAACTTTTCAACCAACCTGTAAAAATTAAACTTTTCAGAACGTGTTTTGAATTTTAGTTTCTGGTATTTTTATAAAAATCTATAAAAGATCGACATAAGAAAAGAATTTATACAAATACCAATAGTTAGACGTGTTTCTAACTAATAAAAAAACAAGTAAGAGCGGCTAAACTCGGCTATGTCGAATCTTATATACTCTTCACCATGGTTGGGAAAAAACTGAAGAACTGAAACCGACGCCTTTAAGAGGAAATTAACCATTAAGTTTGGTTATGAAACTTGGACTCGGGAAGATTTATGGTTCCAGAAAATAGGTATTTAAAAAATTTTTGTTTTGGACATAACTTTTTTGTGTCTGAACCGATATTTCCGAGTTTTTTTTGCTATATAAGACGTATCCATAGGTCATATTACAGCTCTAATATTTTAGTTTTTATAAATGTTTTGATGTTTTAAGCCCATTAATGTATTATTTAATTTCGGTCTTACCGTTCTTAAAATATAAAGTAATCTATTTTGTGCCACGCCCAATTCACAGATCCCGCCCACATTTGGTCAGATGTTGTGTTTTGATAATCAAGATGCTCGCACCTTATTTTGGAACTTTTCCTCTTTCCGTTCTCCAAATATACAGGAAAACTGACAGAAATCGTGCTGTACGTATTGTTGTGTTAAAAAAAAAAAAAAAAAACAAATAAAGTCTTAATAAAATGTAAAAAAAAAAATTGTACAAAAAAAAGTTGAATAGACGGGAATCGATCGCGCGACTATATAAAAAAAAATATTTATGACAAAG
This sequence comes from Eustalomyia histrio, assembly GCA_949748255.1. NCBI lineage: Eukaryota > Metazoa > Arthropoda > Insecta > Diptera > Anthomyiidae > Eustalomyia > Eustalomyia histrio. The sequence continues at coordinate 37,334,726 of OX456525.1, read as the reverse complement.
CGCTTAGACCACTGAGCCATTAAAGCACATACGCAATAATCGTTAATAGAAGTAAATTAAAAGTTTTCGTTCAAAACTAATTTGTTTGGTTTTTAGTTATATCTTTGTATGTGTTTGTTGTTTGTATTAAAGGTGAAGAGGTGAAAGAAAAGAAGTTCAGCAAATAAAATAAAAAGAACAACAACCACAAACATAATGCCAATCAGTGTTGTTATATATTTTTTTTTATTTTCAAAAATATTTTTAGTTGTAAAAAAAACTAGTTTCGACCAAAAAAATATTTTTTTGCAAATCGTTGAAAGAAATCACTAGAACTGCATGTGTTTTATTTATAAAAAAAACGTTTGTTTATTCTGGCAAATTTGCAATTGGGATTTTATTTCGCTTTTTCATTAAAAAATATTTTTAATTTCTTTAGCTTAATTTTAAAAATTTGAAGAAAAATAGTTTATAATTTTTTTTTTATAAATTATTATATGTTATGACCTAAAATAGTTGCACTCAAAGGAGAATTCTGTATAAAATTTTTTTAATATATGAGAAATAAAATGGTTTAAAATATTTTATAAATTCTTTTAAATCGGAGCAAAAAATATAATTAAAACCGTTTGTATTTTGTTTATATCAGAGGGTTATTATAAAAATTTTGATGTTTTTAGCCTATTTATGGATTATGTAATTATTAATTTAAAATTTTATTTAAATTAATTATTTAATGTTAAAAAAAACAAAAAATAAACAAAAGAAAAAGTCTTAAGAAAATATAAAAAAATTGTACAAAAAAAAAAGTTGAATAGACGGAGGGTGGTTTCGAACCTGCGCCTAAGAGAAAAAAAAAGTATTTGTGACATAGCGTTTAGACAACTGAGCCATTGAAGCTCATGTGCAATCATACATAATCAGTTTTCGTGCAATAGAGATTTGTTTGGTTTTTATTTAAATGACAAATCTTTGTATTGGTTTGTTGTTTGTGTATAAAAGGTGAAGAGGTGAAAGAAAAGAATTTCAACAAATAGATGTGTTTGTTATGCGTAAAATTCAACATACATATAAAAACAAAGGGATTTTACGGAAAAAATTAGAGGTAGTCGTGGTTTTTTGCTAATATCTCAGCCATTTATCAACCGATCTGGCTGATTTTCAATAGCAAACAGAAATGGATCACATGCAACAGAAATATATAACAAAGTCTTTATCATGTCTGGGGTCTTCGGAAAACCCATTTCAACACACAGACGGACATCGTTAAATCAACTTCGCTCTTCATAAGGACCCATAATATATATACTTTATAGATCAGTGAGATGAATGAAAAACTTATATATATCCTTCCACCTGTGGTGAAGGGTATAATTAAGTGTAGTCTTTGACTTAGATTTTTAGAAAAATTACATTAAATATAAGGCACAATATTTTTATCGAATTTTGGGAGATTTGCTCATCAAGAACAGGGTTTCAACTACTTACCAGTCTATTTACTCCGCTTAGAAGCAGCCAAAAAATAATGAGTATTGGACATGACGAACAAATGTCATTAAGCTAGTATATAGGCAAGTAAGTAGTTGATACAAAGATTTTGTTGGGTGGGTGCATGGGTGCGTATGAGCAATATAAACATATAAATTTATTACAATAATGTTAACGATATTAAATGTTATTTTAATTTGAATAAATGTTATTTTAATTTGAATACTAAAGATCACATCGATGGCCAACAGATGCACAGTACTTAATTGACAATATAATCAGAACTTGAGATATGAAATAAGTCGTTTGGCATGTCAAGGCGTAAATACATTTTTAATTACGTGTCAACATATGACAATCAATATACTTTGCTCACATAAATAAAATAAAAAGGGGTATTAAAAAATTCCACACGGCGATAGCTTTTAAAAGGCCTGGGGTACAGTGAATATGAATAAATTCAGAGCGTATTAAGTTATATTCACAAAATTTATGTTTTGCCATCTGATAGCATTACCTGTCGCCTTTAATAACTTTTTGCTTCTTGGCAAAATCGTCTGTTAAAAATTCACGTATAAGTTAATTTTTTTTCGTTATATTCACCCAGAGAAAAGATTGGTTGCAATTCGATCAAGACCATGAACATTTATTTGTAAGGATTTTATTTTATTTGGAATAACCTATAATTCATTATTATAGTAAAAATAAGGCATTGGGAATTAAAAAAGAGGGAAAAGGAACCAAAAAAGGAATACAATTATCCAATTATTGGTAACTTTATAAATAAAATTCGTTTAGAAATTGCGTACAGTAGAAGTAACCATTTATTCAGTACAATCTATAAAGTTTTTATAAAAAATTGTCGATATTCGAATGTAGGAACTACAAATATGGTTATCGTGATAAAATATGCCATTAAATTAGGGTTTCAGTTGAACCAACCGAATTGTGGATTATATTGATTATAGAAGTGACTAAAGATTGGTATTTGAAAACGAATTTTCTCTATATTTATTTTCCTAAAAAATTATTTAAATTCCAAATGAGCCATCAAAATTTATAAGTGTTTGTGGGCTAGTGGCTAGAGTGCTAGCCTGGTACTCCTAACTTCCGAATACAAAACCCGGTAAAGGCAAACATTTACAAAATTATTTTTTTTTAATTAAAATAAAATTATTCAAATGTTTAAATAGCAAATATATAAAAAAAAATTATATTAAATTGTGTGAATTATAAAACTGGATGTCTAGGTTCAATATCGGAAAAATCTCAAAATAAATTTTTTCTTAAAATAAAATTTTGTGAAACGTAATAATATTTCTGTGGAATATAAATATTAAATTGTACAACTGAATATTGGCTTTCACAACTAAAAATATAATTTAATATCAAGATAGCTGTCATAACCGCCCGAGTTCGATTGGCAACAAATTCGGTGGCCACAACTGATACTGTTTTCTGGGTGTTTAGCCTTTAATTTAGGATGAATTATTTTGTTTTTTAAAGTACTCATATGACCTCAGAACTTCTCCAGCACATCAGCTTTAAGAAATATCTTAACCTAAAGAAAAGAAACAAATATTAAATTCGTCTGTGCCGTAAAGATATTTAATCGATACTATTGGTAAATTGATATTGTAATATATTTGTTTTTGTCCTTTTTCGGATACAATGATTAAAACAAAAGGTGTTGAAGATGTTTGTTTACTTTACATATATTTGCCTTTCATACCTAGAGAGCAATTTTAATAAAAATAAATTGAAAATTTATCCAAAAACAATAAATTACAAAGCTTCCTAAAAAGTAAAAAATAAGAATTCGCAAAAAAAAAACAGATTCATTGTGATAACTAAAATAAAAAAAAACTTTTTAGCTTTGTACATGCGAAGTATGTATATGCCAACTTTTTGGTACTATTTGAAATAAAAAAAAATAAGCTACATATTCCTATAGCTTCCGCTGTAGTGTGTGAAACTACTATAAATATCTCTGATATGTACCTTGAACTTGAAATTATTTATTATATGCTAAAAGTACATTAAGGATTTAAGATTGTGGCACAAAATATACCACAGTTTCAAATATTTCATTCCATTTAAAAGAAATTGTATCACAAAAGTTATAACAAATAAATTAAAAATTGAAAAGGGAATATTTTTGAATGGTACCAAATGAATGAAAAGAGTCAATAACACTTTTGAGGCTTTAATAGTACCAGAAAAAGTACTTAAGGCAACCTAGCAAAAATGAAGATGCCAAAGAAGCAATAAAAGTATCACTACAACCCAGCAAAATAAAATCGATGTTATTCTTTACGAATCTCTTTTTCAGAACATCCAAAAAAGTTAATAATGAAAATTTTTCGATTTGTAAGAAGTTATTTTAAGCAACTGCCAACTGAAGCCCTATTAATGAAGTCATAAGAATAAAATTATTTGTAAACAATTATTTAGTTGGTCCATAAATGGATAATTAATGCAGTTATTTAATGCCTTATTGAAATCATATTTTGCACACCAGTGATATCCACTTTGTCTTGGTTGGAATAATAACTCTCGGCGTGTTCAAAATCACATTTTTAACTTTAAAACAAAGCCACTCCCTATATTTATTTTGTAGTCCCTATATTTAACAATTTCCTTAAACTAATAAAAAATTTCATCTGCTCACCGATTTTTCATAGCACCAAAACAAAATACTTCCTCCCAATGACAGGCCAATGTTAACATCATTAATGATTCACCACAATTTTCACAACTTCGGGTTCCGTAGATGTAGTTTTTAACTACTTCTTCCTCAGCTCTTATTTTGCTGGGTATGGCAAAGCATCACTTCTTTTCTGATAGTTTCATCGATAACTTTAACATTAGTGTGTCATAGAATGGAAGTAATCAAATGTAGCTACTAGCATTACTTATACTTTACTCTAAGGAAGCAATGATAATACAATGATTAGATACTCTGGTGCATGAGTGAAAAATGTTTATATACTTTGTAATATTTAAGCTTTGGTAAAATTTTAATTCATAAGAATACAAAAAAATAAGTTTAAAATAGCGAAATTTATGCATTGATATAAAAATACTCTTTATTAAAACAAATAAATAATTCTGAATTAGTGAAAGAGCATTTTTGAAACATTTTTCAAAAATTTTAATGAATTTTTAGACAAATTTTAAAATATTTTTGGATAATTTAAAAACTGGTTGTACAATTTTGAAACATTTTTTGACAATTTTTTTTTGAACAATTTTAAATAATTTTTGCACAATTTTAATACATTTTTGGGCAATTTTAAAAAATTTTTACATAATTTTAAAATATTTTGGTAAATTCTAAATTAAAACTGGATATGATATAGTGTTAAATAAAATACATAATGCAAAAATGCACAGATTGCGTCGTCATAATTATTTAAGGCTGAAAAAATGCAAATGACAGGCCAGATAGTTTCAATAAATGGTCAAAAAATCAGTTTTTCTTGATTTTTCAAAACTTTTATAAAAACTGCAAAACTGCATAAATTCTAACCCTCATGAAATTTTAAACTAAAATATAAAAAATGATTTAATAAAAAAATTAAAAAAGTTCATCAGAACTATTTTCTCAATTTGAATAAATGCTTTAGATTCAAAAAAATATACGATATACTATGACTTATGCTTTAGAAGTAATGAAGAGTGATTTTTTAAGATATGCATCGGGTTTATATCCAGATCACTGCATTTCAAATATGAACACATGAATTCTTTTGGAAGTGCCTTAGAATAACACCAAAAAATCATAAAAGAATGCCAACTGAAATTTAGGAAGCAATGAAAGAAGTTATAGTCACGGACTGACTACCATTTCTTTTGCTGGGAAACTTTATAATTTTTCTTTTATACAGTGTTTTTGATGTAAACAATCTAAATAATTTTAGAAGTGTTTGAGCGCCCCGGTACGCTAGTTGGTAGCGTGCTAGCTTATCGGTGCGAGGGTCGTGGGTTCGATTCCCACCAGAGGCTCTGGTCTGTTTTCGCTACAACGAGTTGAAGGCCTTCTTTGCTAGTGCTCGGTTAGGGTATTAAAATATAATTTGTAATTATATGTTTAATAAAATAAATAAATAAATAAATAAATAAATAAATAAATAAATAAATAAATAAATAAATAAATAAATAAATAAATATATAAATATATAAATAAATAAATAAATAAATAAATAAATAAATAAATAAATAAATAAATAAATAAATAAATAAATAAATAAATAAATAAATAAATAAATAAATAAATAAATAAATAAATAAATAAATAAATAAATAAATAAATAAATAAATAAATTTTAGAAGTGAAATTTTCAAGGTAAAAAAATGTTTGAGGAGAAATTTTTTTTGATATGAAAATAATTTTTGTGGTATAAAAAATTTTCAAGAGTAAAAAAAATTTAGTGTTAAAAAATGTTTGAGGTGAATATAAGATAAAAGTTTTCTAATAAAATAAAACTTTTGTGAATAAAACCTTCTTATGCATTTTGAAACCAAGGTAAAATATCTGGAGTTTTAAAATTAGGTAAAATATCTAAAATCTTGGATATTATGCCTCGAACATTTAGAAAAATATTCTCAGGTCTTTCGGATTTTAAGAACTTATTCATCTTTACACATAATGAAACCAATAACCAGTAACGAGATTTTATAATCGCGATGCTATAAGTTACAGTTCAGATGCTTAAAAATTGAATTTATGTGCAAAAACAAATTCATCGATTGTCATAAACAACTTTTTCATTGAACATATGTTACATGACTTTACGCGGCCAATAGTCGTATCAAGCATGGCTTGATGACTCCGTAATGACTATCAAACAACGCTATACATTATCAAATGTCTGATATATTGTACAGCATTTTTGATCGTCTAAGGACCCTTTTATAGATTTAAAAACTTTTAACACAACAAATTTCATATAATATTGCCCACGTTAATATACTAAATTAATATTGCTCATACGCACCCAGGTACCCATTTAAAAGTTTTCTATATAATTCAATGCAAATTTGGACTAATAGAAAAAAATATCTAAACATTTGTTTTTAAAATATTAAAAAAATAACAAATTTTTGTTTTTATTGTAGATAAATAAATAAACACAATACGTTAGATTCTATAGAAATTTTTCATAATCAAAACCCATTCAAATTTCAAAAATATTTTCTACAGCAAAACTCTCAGATTTTGAGGACTATTTCAATTAAAAATTCTCAGATTCTGAAAAAATGTGGCATTCCTAAAGCTTTTTTTTAAATAGAAGTAACAACTAATAATGTTTTGTTTTATTTTGGAAAGAGGATAAAGGACAGTTAAAAATGTGGTGAAATATGAAGGGCTTCGAAATGGGATCCCTGTAATTGGGCGAGATGATAAGAACAGCTATTGTCTGCCATTGGATAAAGAGTTTAACAAATTGTTGAAGATATTTACTTTATAGCCCTGTTATGTTAGTTTACTTTGGCTGTGGTAACACCGAAGGAGGACATTGCGATATGTATGAGAGACAAAATCTCATACATATTATTTTTCTAAATTAATATTGTCTGCAATCTGCTGTACAACAGTCCAATGCGCTTAAAATTACACCACAACGCTCACTCAGGTAATCAATCTCAGATTCAGAACCCAAGACCTTTTTTTATGAAGTGCTTTCTTTTGAGATGCTAATGTAAGAAAGTCCTAAAAACCTGATAATTTTTCTTTAGGAAAAACTTCTAAGAATCTAAGGGTCCTAAGAATCTTTTGTAGACAAATGTGCAAGGATCTGGGATTTTTTTCGAATGAAAATGTTTTTAGAATCTGTAAGGTTTTCAAAAGAAAAAGTCCTTAGAATTTGAGGATTTTTTTTTCAGGAATGGCCCCTCAGAATCTGATGATTTTTCTGTTGGAAAAAATTATTATATATTATTTTTTAATTATATTAATCTTATAATTACACATTATATTCTTATAACCGAGCACTAGCAACAAAGGCTATCGTCTCGTTGTAGCGAGAAAATAGACCAGAGCCTATGGTGGGAATTGAACCCACGACACCCGCACTGATAAGCTAGCACGCTACCAACTAGACTACCTGGTCGCTCAAAAAGTTCTTGTAATCTATAAGAGTTTTATAGAAAAACGCCCAGGATTTGAGAGTTTTTTTATAGGAAAAGTCCTCAGAATTTCAAAGTTTCTTCTACAAGGAAAAACTTCTCAGAATTTGAAGATTTGTCTATAGAAAAAGTCCTCACAATCTAGGGTCTGATGGTTTTTCTATAGGAAAGAGGTCTGAATCTATGACTTTTTGTTATAATTTTGTATGATATTTGAAATAAACCTTAAATTTTTTATTGAAGATTTTCGCATACAATGTTTCATTTAATTTGAAAGGAATTGTTAAATAAATACATGTCGAATAATCTGAATACCAAATAAATTCGGTTCGGGTAACTGTCTTATATTTGAAAATATAGTAGGTGTAACTTAAAATGTCTACAGCTTCAAATCAAATAATGTGATAGTATATGTAACTGCCGACATTTGGTTAGCAACAAATCCAGTTGCCATAACAAATCTTTTCTCTGTGTGAGCATTTTGACAGTGTAATCCCAATAAACATCAATTGTAGCCTTTGAGAAATTTTGAGATTTTGGTTAGATATCAAATGTATTTTTCAAGTCAATCTACAGGAATGAAATCTAGCCCTTAAGATTAAAATGTTTAAAATTAATTTAAGAAATACACTTAAAACATATTAAATGTATATTTTTAATTTTTTAGTAAACCACACCGCATTTCTCAAACCTTTTTCTAGTCGAAAATATGGATTTGATATTTATTATTCATATTAATTTATAAATCTCGAATACTAAATAATATTTTTGGTTTCCTTTCAATAATGTGCTAGAGAAAAGAAATGTATTTTAAGTTATTCTCAATTTTTTTTCTGACTGGAATTGTACTTGATAACGAGCTATAGAAAAGATTTAATATTTTATATTTTCTCTAGTTCTTTTTTTAAGGCGGCCATACACTCCGTTCTTTTGTTTTTTTTGGCAGTTTTTTACGCACGGTGAAAATTGTACGGTTAAAGATGAACACAGACCAGATACACATACTAGGCGTTTTTTACTTTAGTTCAAGTAAAACAAAAAAAAAAAAGTAAAACAAAACAAATAATTAGAGCAAAAAATAATCAGCTGGCGTTCTAATATTACCTGGTATTCAACTCAACTATTTATAAAAACCCCACAGATTCTTGAAAAGTTACTATTTTACCGGAGTTTTTAACACAAATATTTATATCCTTGCAGGCATCCAAATATCTTACAAAATATGAAGATGTGGCTATAATTGTCACTAGACAGCGAAAAAATCTTTTTTATACACAATATTTTATTTACATCTTCCTGTATGTATTTTTTACAGTGTAAAAAAAATTAAAATTATTAATAAAACAGATATAATAAATTTAATAACACAAGGTTCAGGTTAGAGTTAGATTTGAAATACAGGTTGGTTGAAAAGTTCCTGCGCTCACCAAGAGATGGCACTGCTAGCTCCAAACTTTTTTTTCTCAAGTTGGTATAACTGTCCTGAGAACACATGCAAAGTTGCAAGTCATTCTGTCAATTCTTTCTTTGTTTACAAGCCATTTGAAGTTGACGTGTCATTGATTTTTTTTAATATGTAAAAAATTGAATATCGTGCAGTCATTAGATTCTTTGTTTTGAAGGGTTTAAAAGCAAAGGAAATTTATAAACAATTGTTGGAAGTGTATAAGGAGTCCTCACCTTCAAAACGCACCGTTGAATTTTGGGCTGGTGAATTTAAACCTGGTCGTACCAGCCTTAAAGACGATCCACGCGAAGGACGACCAAAAACTGCAACCACAGCAGAAATCATTGAGCAGGTACATAATATGGTTAGTGAAGATCCAAGTTTAACTAAGCGTGAAATTGCTAATGCCATAGGCATCTCAGACGAACGAGTACTCCATATTTTACATGAAGAATTACGTATGAAAAACTGTTTGGAAAGTTAGTGCCGCACACATTAACAATTCAATAAAAACTGGATCGAAAACAAATTTCTCAGCGTAATTTGGAGCGTTTTAAGGCGAATAAAACCGACTTCTTGCGTGGTTTTATAACTATGGATGAGACTTGGATCTACCACTATGGATCCATGATCCAGTGGACTGAAGCTGGTTGTTCAGCTCTAAAGCAGGTGAAGTCACAACGATCAGCAAAGAAGGTTATGGCATCAGTTTTTTGGGATGCAAAAGGAATTTTGTTGATTGATTATCTTCAGAAAGGTAAAATAATCAACTCTGAATATTATTGCAGCTTTTTGGATCAGCTGGATGAAAAAATTCGTGAGAAAAGACCTGGTTTAAAGAAGCAAAAAATTATTTTTCATCAAGACAATGCACCTGTTCACAAAAGTGTTTTGACGATGGCTAAATTCAAAGAAATAAAGTACGAATTGCTTGAACATCCACCGTATTCACCAGATTTGGCTTCCAGTGACTACTATCTCTTCAGAAATCTCAAACAATTCCTTCGTGGAAAGCATTTTACGTCGAATGAAGAGGCCATAGCGGCCGTAGACGGTTATTGTGCAGAGCTTCCGAAAAACCATTATAAGGATGGGATAAAATTATTGGAAGATCATTGGAACAAGTGTTTTGAGCTTCTAGGAGATTATATTGAATAAAAAAATATATTTCGTAACAAAAACAGTATTCTTTCATTTCGGGCCCAGGAACTTTTCAACCAACCTGTATATATCATAAAATACTTGAAATATATACTCGATATCTACCATCCGTTTTTATGGAGAACGGCATGATTTTGAAGTTGAGAACAAAAATTCTTAACCCTATTCTCAAAGCTAAATTAAGCTTGTTATCAATAGTAAATGTTTGTTGGGTTGGGTATATATTATTTTGTTCGATACACTTTTAATGAGTGTGTGTGTTATATTAAAGGAAAAAAGGTAATCCATTCATTTAATGAATTAAAAGAAAAAAACCAGTAAGAATCATTAAGGATAAACAAATCCGACTTATTGATAAACTACCTTATGCTTAAAAATATTCAGTGGCTGTAAATTTAATAACTGATATTATGAAAATGCAGAAAATTAATAAATTGCTTCAGATTATAAGTTCGAAATGTATAGTAATGATATTTGAGTGTATTTAAATTATATTTTGTTTGTTACAAATCGCACCACACCCTTATAATACCTGATGTAGGGCATAAATATCTATAACGTGATGTCAGCCATATGTTTAGATATCATTTTAATGTTTCTGCTTGTATTGCTTTGTTGTTTATAGCATTTTTTTTTCATTGTTGTTTTTGTTTATACAAATTAAAGGGTTCGGTCTCTCTAGGCGGCCTTTTCTTTAGGTTTTCTTTATTATTTCCTATCCTTGTTACTGTTGTTATTGTCGTGTTAATGGGTTTGGTATTCACAGCACTATGGTTAACCATTATTTACAATTATTTGTTCATTTATTAAGTTGTGATTATTGATAATATTCATAGTTGCGGTAACGAATGTACTTGAGACTCTTATGATTGTTTAGACTATAACATTAATACATTAATAGTAGGTGTGCGTATGTATCTTTGTGCATTTGTAATTGTATGTTTTTGTCAAATAAATATTGTGTGAATCCTGTTGTCTTTTCTCTCGTCATAGTTAATTAATGTTAATGTTTAGAAAACTTTGCTGTTTTACGCTACTTAGCCATTATTATTCTTACTAACTACTTAGATGTATATTTATTCAACAATAAGGTAAATTTATTTCTCCATTATAATTTTATTAATAAACTTTTGGAAAGAAAGTTATTTATCACTTCATGAAAAGTAAAAGTTATGTTGTTATGGTAGACAATATCTACCTGAAAATCGGCTAATAACTTTTACGAGCTGAATAAATTTTTTACATAGACAATTAGTATTTAACACTTAATACTATTGCTGGGAAGAAATACAAATGAAATTTCTTTATTTTAAATAGAAAAAAAAAAAATAAATATATAAATATATATATATTTAATAAGGATTTCAAGGCAAGTAACTGTTATGTTTAGAAGTTGTATATTGAAGGTTTACTTGTGAAAATTCTTTAAATTTGACAAGTTAGAGGATTTTAATAAGACCAGACGTATAACATACTCATAGAAATAAATGTGTACAACTAGCAGATAACGGCCCCGCAGAAAAGCCTGCTGCAATTACCAATTTTGTTTTCGATAAATATTAGTATGATAAGAATACCAAAAATAAATCTCTTAAATCTACGAAATTTTAATTGTAATTGAGCTTTTCTGTCCATGGATAGTGGTACGTGTCGCAGAAAAACCATCTAAGACCCGATATTAAGTTTGGCAGGAGAAATAAAGGTAAGTACCCTCATTATTTTTTATAACACAACCTGTTATTTTAACAAGCTCATGACCAAAACATTTATTACTAGGTTAAAAGTAACCGAAAAGTAATTCATTGCTTTAATTTTATTTTTTTTTTCAATTGAACATTAAAACTTATAAATTTTTAACAAAAAAAAAAATAAATGAAATTTTTTTAAGTTTCGGTTGCAAAAGTATATTTTTTTAATTTTCATTTATATCAATCATATAATTACAAGTTCTATCCTAGCAACGAAGGCTATCGTCTCGTTGGAGTGTAAACAGACCAGAACCTCTGGTGGGAATCGAACCCACGACCCCCGCATTGATAAAACAGCACGCTACCTAAAATATATATTTTGTAATATAAATACAACACTTATTATTTTAACAAGAACATGACCTTAGAGGTAGCTCCCTACCTAGTATTGAGGAACTGTGATATTCTGATTCCCGACAGGGAGCGGTAGAGGGATTAAGCTATTTTGGATGCTACCATTGGAATCCATTTCTACACTGATGACTTGAAACTTTACGGAAGAACTGGGTTAAGTTATCTTTGTGTTGATCTGGGAATGCAAATACGCTTCCGACCTCCAGACCACAACACCGTTTTTCAGGCGAAGATTGTGGCTATTATAGAGTGCATTCGGTTTTTAACTGGGAATGTAGTCATCTTCACTGATAGGCTGTGGTTAGGGCTCTGTCAGAGGGGTCTGTGAAATCAAAGACGGTTTTAAGCTGCAAGAGGGTGATAATCATCTATACTGCTAGGGGTCGTCTGAGGTTGATATGTGTTGAGTGGAGTAGAATGATTGCGCTGAAAAATTGACCAGGGATGGATCGGTTATGGTCTCAGTTAACCTTAAAAAGATAATGAGTCAATGAAGCATATACTTGCCAAATGTCCTGCGTTTTCTAATTTGAGGATGAATACATTTGGTAGATTAGACTTATGGGAGAGACAATATAGGAAATGGAATGTTTCTAATAGCCGTGTACAGCTGAATGTAGACAGAGGGAGCACAATAGATCAACTAGGTCGCGGTGCAGGAGGACATACCTTCAAAATCCAAGGCCTTTTTGGATGATGAAATCTTGGACAATGGGCCATAAATGTGCACAAGGAAATCTAAAATGGGGATAATGTTGGTGCGTTCACAAAAATCCGGTGGGATGACCAGGACGTGAGCAGAATAATGGTTGGGGAAACGTGAACTGGCCAACATGATGTGAACTCTCACAGGCCATTCTACACTACGATTACACATTGCGAAATTGGGATGGAGTGACTCTGTAGTGTGTAGGACCTCGCTTTCACAAGGAGTAGGGTATGGCACTGGCATGGGGACGTTTTTAGAGCGCTTGCATGGTATTAATTTGGGATAACTGAAGGGATATCTGAGGGATACTGAATTCCATACGTGGACACAGTTGTGGAGAGCGCATAACATGCCGATTATCTGGCATAGGAATATGTCACCCATTTTTGGTTGATCATGAAGGGTGAATGGCTCTTTCTCCTTCCATCCTAACCTTACCTTTCCTGCCAGAAAAGAACCTACCCCAAAACACGTCACGTGATCGGTACATTGTGATAGGGACCGGCCACAGGACCGTTTTTTTTTTATATGGAAAGGACCGGTCACTTTAACATGGGCTTGTCGTAGGAGGGGATCAAGTGCCATGTCACATGACCTTGTCTAAAAGAACATATCACATAACTAACCCCTATGAAGATATTACAGAACAAATACAAAAGAACATGTCATGAACTTTAAATCGGTCACGTGGTAGGTACTTTAGGAACCGATACTCTCTTGACCTATCTCGTGATATATATTTTCGCAACCGGTTCAGTTTTCACTTATAACAGGATAGGTCTCAATTTCCAACTGACCCCTTTTTTCCAGCAGGGTACCTAGTAAAATGCTATTCTATGATCTTTAAAAAAAAATTGAATTCCTGTAAAGGGTGGCCAAGTTGATAAAGAGTAGCATAAACATGACGTCTCTAAAAGTTCGATAAACTCCGAGAAGTCACGAATATCACAAAATCAAGAAACAAGTATGTCTTCTCTTTGGCAAGACGTCCGCTAAGGCGGGGGAAGGGATAAAAAGGAGGAAAACTCCATCTTTACGGCCTGCCTAAATCCCTTTAGTAAAAAATCAGATATTTAAAATATGGATTCCCTGAAGTATGTAGTAAATCACTGACAAGGTATATTTTAGAATTTTTGCCAGGGACGTAGTAAAAATTGGGGTTCAAAATACGAGAGGTCTCCCCCTTAACATCCTACCCACAGCACTAGGCCTAGGAGGTTAAAATTTTTTGTGAAGGTTCCTCCAACGCTGTAGATATAAGCTAAGACGGGATTTTTGGAAAAGCTAGTGAGAGGAAAGAAGGGGGAAAATTCTCCCCACCAAGATCTCTAAAGCTAGAAACTTGAAATTCGGTACATAAGTGCATCCTCCAACGTACACAGCCACCCAGATGACATTTGTAGTAATTCCTACCTGAAATTGAGGAAATGTTCCTCCTTGACCTCTGGAGCTTAGAGGTTGAAATAAGATGGGATTTTTTGAAAATCCTACGGAAAGGGGAAAACTCTACCCCTTGACGGTCGTCATCATGGCAAGACCCTATTGCATGTCAACGTTATCATGATATTACAATAAAATTGATATTAAATGACTTCATTGGAAATGAAATCATTTTGATTATTGCTAGCTATCATTTTATTGCATGTTGAGGCACTTGGTTAAAGTGGGAGATGCCACACAAGAAATGCATTCAGTCGGTGATTCAAATCGTCATATAAGCATTAGAGGAATTCTCTTGTTAGAGTTTTAATAAATGTGAAACTTCCTAAACAGAAGAAGCTACTATTAAATATCATGTGATTATACTTTTCAAATAAACATAAAAACCGTTTATGGTATTTCACCGCAATTTTTAAATAATCCACACGAAACACTCTAACCATATTAGATTTGCCGTGTAAACACAAAAATGCACAATTTATTTAATTAAAAACAATTTTAATATTTAATATCCCATAAATTATTAGTTAACAAAAAATATGAAAATACAAAACAAAAATTTCTACTGTACACAACATCGCATTGTTATATTTGGTACATGTCTGTGGTTAACCGCACAAACCACAATTTATGTAAAACAAATTTAATTATGTGAAATATGTTTATGTGTTAATTTTAAAATCGTGACAACATATGTGTGGGCCATATATTATAATACAATTATATACAAAAGTTTCAAACTACAATTCAACCATAAAAATTGCTAATACACACACAAACACTCTTCTAAAAATATCAGCATGATAAGGAGAAATATTTGTTGAAGATTTGTGTTTTTTTTTATTGCAAAATATTGAAATACAATCGCATGCTATACAGGGAATCGAAATATTTATTTTTAATTTTACGATACATATAACAGCAAAGAAATAAAAAAAAAAACAACATTTGTTTGAAGCAAAAAGTTAATGCAGAGTAAAAATGAAAAGTTCACTTTTCATGTCAAGGCTAGAAATCAATTGTAACGTATGCGGAATGAAAAATGAATTGTTTTTCAACAATCAGTACAAATTTTAAACAAATGATGTTAGCAAAGGGGATTATGTGAGAAAAGTAATGGTACTATTCCTGCTATTAATTATAAATGGTAACAAATTTATTGGAAAATTTTAAATATAAAGACTTTCGATAGTGGAAAATTGTTTGAAATAAAACGCGGCTCCATTAAAATATCTGCTTTACAGTGCAGGCAAACTCGGCCTAAATTTAAAGCAGAAAATGTGGGACCAACAGGAAAATTTTATGGCCCATTGTGAAAGAAATATAATGTCAAAGACTAAACCATAAAACATATACATCAGAAATGGGCGTAATCAGATGTGCCAAGAAACTAGTTCCAGCAGTTTCAGAAAAGCAGTCGCTCCTTAATAACCAATGATTGTGTGCTTTGTCGCAGAACGTTTTTGCTGCAGACTCACAATACATTAGCATCATTAACGACGAGAGCTATTTTGAAGTGGAGGGCCAATGGGCATGAACATAAGATTCACGACTGTGGAACAATAGGGTTTGCAGAACTAAAATCATCGAGACAATTATAAAGCCACCGAGCCAAGTTTAGACGTACGAGATGCGAAGTTTCTGACGCACGAGTTGCGAAACTTCTAATACGTTGATTTTAGCAAGGTCTACCGAATTTTCAGGATATACAGAGCTAAAAGCATCGAGCCAATCATCGACCACACTTTTAAATATTTACATGCTGCACTCACCAAAAAAAGTTTGTAATGGCAACTGAAAATTTTGCTGTTATTACGGGAAATTTTGCTAATTTGAGCCCAGCGGTGTTTTTTGCTAATCTTAGCAACACATGTCTGCTGACGTGTAGTACAATGAAATTAGTAAAAAAGTTAGTAGCCGCTTCTAAATTTTAGTAAACTTATTGTAAAGGTTTGCTAAAATCAGCAAAAAAAATATGTACTAAATATTTATTTATTTATTTATTTTATTTATTAATCATATAATTACAAATTATATGTTAATACCCTAACTGAGCACTAGCAACAAAGGCATTCGGCTCGTTGTAGCGAAAACAGACCAGAGCCTCTATTGGGAATTGAACCCACGACCCCCGCACGCTACCAACTAGCCTAACGGGGCGCTCATGTACTAAATATTATTAATATTAGTTTAATGAAATTAGCATTAAAAATTTGTAAGCGCTACTAAATTTTAGTAAATTACTGTAAACTCAATGAATTGTAAAATATAGCAAAATTTTAGTTTATAAAAAAATTATTAAAATGCATAAATTAACTCACTTATTTTAATATAACTTGTTACACTTTAAAGGTGCTCATTTCTTTTGAAATTGCCTTAAGAATTCAAAAATACAAATTTATATATTTTTTTTAATCGAACAACATTTATTTATTTTTTTTTTTCCAAACAATATTTTAGACAAAATTATAAAAAATTTATTAAAACATAAAAGAATTTATCATTTTGTTTTAATTTTCTAATTTTTGTTTTGAAAAATATTTTTAGTACATTTTTAGGACGTTAAGGTCAAATTTTAATTGTGCTGATTTTTAGAACTAAACAATTTTTTAGTGCTATTTTAAGTGGATGTTCTATTTTTGGACATGAATCGGTTGTGAAAACTATTTTCACTTCCGATCCCTTTTTTCAGCCTATGTAGCATTTTAAAGCAATTCAAGTTTGTAAGTATAAATTCTAATTATCAGAAATAAAATTTCCTTCAATATCCACTTTCTTAAGATTAGCAATTTTTTTTTTGCTAATTAAAGCAAATCGGACTTTAAAAATTTGTAAAATAATTTCTGAAGTTAGCAACAAAAATTTGCAAGTATTCTGTAATTTGTAAAATGTAAATAGCAAAAAAGTTTACTTAAAAATAATTTTTTTTACTAAAAATCAGTACAAAAATAGCAAAGTGGGTTTGAAACCCGTTTACAAATTTTTCTACTAACTTTTTTTTCTGAGTGTGTCAGTTTCAGAGTCCTTACTAAAATTAACGTTTTAGGAGTTTCGCAGCTCGTGTATCTGCAGCTGCGCAACTCATTCATCGGAACTTGGCTCGGTAGCTTGGTGGCTTTATGATTTGCTCGATGATTGGTCATTGGTTTAACCAACACAATCAAAACAAAGTTCCCTAAAACGGTTTTATTGCGGCTGTCGATTACAAAATAATAGATTTCAAATCATAAAAAATATCAAAAAAAAACTATATGTTATTTATTTTTAAAAATATATTTACACTCCGGCATACATTAGTGATAACAACAAAGTAATTTAAAAGTCTCTACTTTCAAAATAAGTTACTATGTTTGCTCCGGAAGTCATAGGACACCGACATGTTTTACGACGAGCATCCCTCTAACTCAAAAATCAAATAACGGATTTTTTTTTTTTAATTAAGCACAGCTAATTCAGTCAGACGCACTGATACCAGATTTGACGATTTATCGTCATTTTGAGGATTTTTGGTACCCAAAATAAGTAAATGACGATTTTTGCTCCTAAAATGACAATTTTTTTAAAAAAAGGCTCGAATTGGCATCGTTTTTACAATAAACTTATTTCGTGATATTCCATCCTTGTTATTCAACAAATGGAGTATTTGTTTTCCGTATAATAGAAGTAAAGTGTAGGAGCGATAGACATATTTGTCTATAAATGTTGTAATTTTTGTGTTTTAGTGCTGATCATCTTGGTATCATACGAAAATCTTCATGTTCAGAACATAAAAATACCAACACTGTTAAAAAAAAAAAAACAAGAAGCAATTAAATTCTAATGGTTGTTGAAAAAAGCAGAAGTTATAGAAAAGTAAAATTAAAACTGCTTTGAAATGCTAAGATATATACAAAGAAAAGGTAATTAATAAAAATTTGGTAAAATTGTTTGATTATAATTAATTTATTTTGAATTTTACAGAAAATGAACAATGATTAATCCCTTGATTACTAAAAAAAGATATTCCCAATTTATTTATTATGTAATGTGTCTGTCATTCGATAGCATTATATTCTAGTTATGCATATCTTCAATTACCGTCAGCTGTTGAAACTTTAGCTCAAGATATTTACAATTATATTTTTTTAATAGTCCCAAACGAAGTAGTCAGTTTGATGATATTCAAAAATTATTGTATATTAAACCCAAAAAAATTTTACATCCGAGCCATCATTGGAAATAGATATAAAAAATTATTTCTCATTTTGTGTTAACATTGATAAAATCAGCACGCCAGATACATTTGAATGAAACAAATCAAATTTACTTATCTTTCTTAAAATATATTCTTTTTGTGATTAATAATGTAAATAGAATATTCCAAAGTGAGACCACATAGATTCACAAATTTATAATACAAAAGATTATTAAAAAGTGAAAAAATCAAATTGCTTTGATATAATGTTGTCAATTGTCAATATTCTGTCTTATTGGTTTTTACTTCAGATCTTTAAAATTAATACTATTGTTTTTCTAAAAAAATTATGTAATGCTGTGTTTAAAATATGATCTTAAATACTATTTTTTGTTATAAGAACACGTTTTAATGAATTCTTGTCTTGTTTTTTGTCAATAAATCTTTTATATTAGTAAAAACAAAATTTGTTTTATTTTGACGATTTTTTGACGATTTTTCAAAATAAATTGACGATTTTGACGATTTTTTTTTTTTTTAAATTGACGATTTTTGGACAACATGCCTGGCAACCGTGCTCAGACGTTGTACTAAGAGGAATTAATTTCGGTAACATTTTAATAAAAAATAATAAATTTTACAATTTTTAAAAAGCGAAAATCTCTGTAACTTTTAAATTAATGACATTTCATTAACAACTTGCGGCATGTAATTTTGTTTTAATGATATTTTTATACTTAGCAAAAATCGAATTTATTCGAAATGATTTGTCTTCAAGCTTTATAAAAACAAAAGTCTCAATAAAAAAGAAAGGCCCATTACTGTGGTTGTGGGATTTTTGTAAAATTAATTTAATTTATGCTATTTAACCAGAGCCTACGGCAATACCTGTTAACTGGTTAGACCGGATATCATAACCGGTCTGACTACCTACCTGGTCAGACCGAAAAACTGTTATATGTTATGCTTAAAAATCAATAGTACATTTTTTCAAAAAAAATAGTTTTTAACTTTTTCCAAAATTAAAATTGCCTACTTAAAAATATAAATATTTTTTTTCAAAAAAGCTCCTTTTTACAAGTTTTTATTTACAAAATTTTTTAAAGTACTTTCTGTAAAAAGAGGTACTTTTTGCAAAAAAAAGGATTTAAAAAAAAAAGGTTTTTGTTTAAAAAAAAAAAAGTTTTACCAACCGTAAAATACCTTAGCATTTTCATACGAAAACTTAACTTTTCGTATTTTTTGTTTGTATTAAAAAAACAGTCATAAAACAATATTTTTTATTTTTTTGAAAAATAAATTTTTTGGTGAAAAATGTACATTTTCAAAAAGGTACTTTAAAAAGAGTACCTGTCATAAAAACGTACGTATTGGAATAAAAGTACTTGTTCTGAAAAATTACCCCAAAAAATATTGTCTACATGACTATGTAAAATATCTTTTTTAAAAAAGTACTTTAAAAAAATCCTGAAAAGTTTTTTTTTTAAACACCTATGTTTTTTTCAATACAAAAAAAAAAAACACTACTAAAAGTTGAATTTTCATATGAAAATGTTTCGGTATTTTACAGGTAGTAGTACGGGTAAGGGTATTATGGGTACGGGTAGTACGGGTACAGAAATAATGTTGACATAAATTCGAACCAAAATCAAAGAAATTTATTTAGCTGCAAAACCAAAATATTCCGAAAATCACAATAGAATCTGAAAGTACTACGTTTTCCATATATTTACACGAAAATGTCTCGGCCTTTTTGGGACAGTAGTACGTCGTTCTTAAACCGATGCACCAAATGGGTTAAAACTTTACAGAAGTTCCCTGGACAAAAATTTTATTAAGGCTAAAAATTACAATAAATTATACTTATATATCGGTCTTCCCGGTCTTTTAATCTGACCGGTCTTGCGAAACGGTAGACCGAAAGGGGGGGGGGGGGGGTCTAATTTTAATATATATTAATTCCAATTCTTTAGTAGCTGAATAAAAGTTTTTTTTTACTGATGACGAGTGAGTTCATATTTCAATTCACATACGTTAATCGATTTATTCCTTCAATTTTTATTTTACTATTTCTTCCTTACAAAACCACATTTAACTGTAGAAATTTTATTAGTTTTTACTCGCAGAACTTTTTTTTTATCAAAAACTAGTAAAAAGTTTTCTTATTGAATAAATGTTAAAATTGAGTACATTTTTATGTGAATCGTTACTAAATTAGTCAAATTTTGTGATCCGCTTTAAAACTGTAACAACAACGTATATTTTTCTCACAGTTTTTGAAATTTTTGATATGTTTTATTTTGTGTACTGTTTTTTAGTTCAAGTACTTTTTTTATAATTTGACAACTTTTTTTGTTATTTTTTACTAGAATTTCTAGAAATGATTCCATGCAAATCTAATATGTTGTTTTTGTTATCGATTTTTGTTTATTTTGCAACATAATTGTTCTCAAAGTTAATTTTATCTGAAGTTCAAATCCGTAATATTTTTCCATTATTGAACTATAATAGATTTTTTTCTAGGTTAGGGGTAAAAAAGGAAAAGTGCATATTTAGGAAACTCAATTTGATAGAACTTTTGTGACTTTAGGGCAGTATTTAAGACACTTTAAAATGGCTTTAATACAAGTATTTCTTATTATACTATATACTATACCAAACAGCCCCTTGTTAGAGAATGACTTTCAAATACAAGCAGTAATTATCATTGGTCCATTTTTTCAGAGATTTTTCGGTGGATGTTGGCTCATTTTATATGCCCGAATATGTGTGAAAAAATTCTGGACGGTTACCGTTTTCAACAAGATGGACAGCACATTTTTGACGGGACCCATATGACGGATATTTGATTGATGTTTTGTTCAAAAAGTAGTCCAAATAAATTAAATAAAAATATCACGCACATGGAAATCGGTTGTTTTTAAGTTATTTAATATTTATATACCAACATAAAATATGGCGCACCCAGTATATACTGTTTCTAAGAGGCTAATATCTAACAAAAATCATGCCATATTTCTGCATGTATGTAGAAGCACCTGCAATCTTACAATTTTGCAGAAATTTGGCATAATTCTTTTTCAAAATGAACCGCTAAGAACCAGTAATGACCTTTCCCAGCAACACTTTTGTAATGGAATTACATTCACATTCGATAGCATGTGAAAGAAGTAATGAGATACCTATCATTGATAAACGTAAAGTAATAATTAAAATATTTTTGAAAATTTATTTTTACACTCATTACCTTTTGTGTTTTTTTTTTTGTAAGCAAAATGGAAATGTATGTCTGTTTCGCCATCACCAAGGAAAACACAAAGCACAACTATTTTTTTATATTCAAATGAATTAAATATTATACTCATCGATACCACAGTGGATAGAGTTCTAGGGTGGCAAACAGAATTCCCAGATTCGATTCCCATTATGACTGCGACTAATCGAGTTTCCATTAAAAAATTATTGAAATTTTGAATTATTTTTTTTTAATCATATTAATTAAATTTTTAATCAAAAATCTTCAATATTTTCAATTAAAGCTTTAGTAAAATTTCTTATTGAAATTCCAGTATCAAACCAATTAAAATTTTAATAAAATTTTCAATATTTTTTTTTAGCAAATATATATACACAGAATAAAACTAAAATGAAGTTTCAATTAAAATATTTCTGAATACAATTCAATATTTAATTGAATTTGTACCAGCAAAAGAATTTGTTATATTAATTAATTTTTTTAGTTATTTTTTTTAATCATATTAATTAAATTTTTAATAAAAAATTTTCAAGATTTTCAATTATAGTTTTAAGAGATTTTTAATTGAAATTCCAGAGGAAATTTATGAACAATTGTTAGAAGTGTATAAGGAGTCCTCACCTTCAAAACGCACCGTTGAATTTTGGGCTGGTGAATTTAAACGTGGTCGTACCAGCCTTGAAGACGATCCACGCGAAGAACGACCAAAAACTGCAACCACAGCAGAAATCATTAAGCAGGTACATAATATGGTTAGTGAAGATCCAAGTTAGACTAAGCGTGAAAATGCTAATGCCATAAGCATCTCAGACGAATGAGTACTCCATATTTTACATGAAGAATTACGTATGAAAAAACTGTTTGGTAAGTTAGTGCCGCACACATTAACAATTCAACAAAAACTGGATCGAGAACAAACTTCTCAGCGTAATTTCGACCATTTTAAGCCGAATAAAACCGACTTCTTGCATCGTTTTATAACTATGGATGAGACTTGGATCTACCACCATAATCCTAAATTGAAACAAGAAAGTTTACAGTGGACTGAAGCTGGTTGTTCAGCTCCAAAGCAGGTGAAGTCACAACGATCATCAAAGAAGGTTATGGCATCAGTTTTTTTTGGGATGCAAAAGGAATTTTGTTGATTGATTATCTTCAGAAAGGTAAAACAATCAACTCTAAAAATTATTGCAGCCTTTTGCATCAGCTTGATGAAAAAAATCGTGAGAAAAGACCTGGTTTAAAGAAGAAAAATATCATATTTCATCAAGACAATGCACCTGCTCACAAAAGTGTTTTGACGATGGCTAAATTCAAAGAATTAAAGTACGAATTGCTTGAACATCCACCGTATTAACGAGATTTGGCTCCCAGTGACTACTATCTCTTCAGAAATCTCAAACAATTCCTTCGTGGAAAGCATTTTTCGTCGAATGAAGAGGCCATAGCAGCCGTATACGGTTATTTTGCAGAGCTTCCGGAAAACCATTATAAGGATGGGATAAAATTATTGGAAGATCATTGAAACAAGTGTATTGAGCTTCTAGAAGATTATATTGAATAAAAAAATATATTTCGTAACAAAAACAGTATTCTTTCATTTCTAGCGCAGGAGCTTTTCAACCAACCTGTAGTTCATAGGAGTACTATAGTACTTTTGAGGTTACAATAGAACCACAAAAAATACTATGGTATCAATTTTATCATGACTGGTGCATGCGTATCCGCAGTGTTGGCTAAAATGTTTGTTCTCATGTTCCTATTTTCAAAGTCAAAATACCTAAAAATCCTTAAAATCTTAAATTTTCCTTTTTTTTAAATGATTTTTGCCAGTTTTTGTTTGCTTAAATTAAAAATTAATATTCTAGAAAAAAGTGTGGCCTCATATGGGAATTCAAATTTTAATAAATTCGAATTTTAACAATTTTTTTTTTTAAATTTTAAAATAGACCTTTAAAAATATGATTCCTTGATTTAATTTTTAAATCTAATTCACTTTTCAACGAATCGATTTGCAAAATTCTGTTATTAGTTTGAATAATTCTTTACTTAATTCAATTTATATCAAATTGATTTTTGTTGATTCTTTTCATAGAGTTCGCGAGCAGAATCACAAAACAAATTATTCAACCGAGTCAAAATTGAATCATTGGTATGAAGTGATTATAATTTATTTATTTATTCATAAAATTAATAATAGTAAATAAAATAAATTATCATATTATGCATTTAATCTAATACATCATTAGTTTAGCAGAAATAGCTTTCGCTTATCGAACTGAAAAATCTTTTTAAATTTTATTTTTTTATCAATAAATTTTTAAATCTGAAGCCAAATCCCCTTATCTGGCAGCACTGATGTGTATAAACTCTGAGGCATACAAACATAGAATACGTATAGACTATGTTGTTTTTGTAAATTTAAACAATGAGTGCGGTTCTCTTAAGAATATATAAATTATGACGCTTTTATTCAAACAACTATAATAAAAGTTAAGATATAAATAAATCAAAATTATATGACTTTTATATGATGTCAATAATGTTTATTGTAAACTATAATATTTTTTACACCTAGTTCATTATCAATTAACAATTTAATTGAAATGATTATACTTTTAATTGAAATTGATTAAGGATCATTGCCTGTGAAATTCATAAATTGAGTAAGGTGTAAAGTATTGCATAGGTAACTTTGGCTATACATTACTTTACACATTATTTGGTAATGTGTGCTTTTGCTTGGTTACCTTACGTTTATTGAGCAGTGGCAGTGATGTAAGCTAAAAAAATTAAGTTATTATTTCTAGTGCTTCCAGTATTCTACTAGGAGTATACTTAAGTGGATGCAATTGTCGCTAATAAACACCTCATGTATATGTTTGTTGGCGAAAACTGCGGAACAATGGAAACCGCACTTTATTGTTTGATAATGTTCCATATTAAATTACACAAGTATTATATACAAAAAAGAAAAATAATAACTACAAAAGTTATTAAGATTCTAAACCATAAATATAACGAATTATGTGTCACCCTGTTTAATCCTTCAAAGTTGTAAAATAACTGTGTAAGTAAGTAAGTATGTAATGATGTTAAAATATTACTGCTAGTTAGTGAACCACAATAAAGTTGGAAAATGCTCTTATGCTCTACAACATACATATTTATACTTTTCTCAAACATTTGCCATTCTTTAAATGCTAACAATAAGTAAACATATAATTTATTACGCTCAATCTTATGATGGCAGTTAAAAACAAAAAACAACAAAAAATAAACAAATTTTAAATTTATTCGTTTTTATTAAATCAATCTGTTGCTGTTTTGATTATATTTTGGACTATAAACTTAACCATTACAATCTAACCGCACCCTAAATACGAACCACAATGAACATGCATCACTTACATATACACATACACATACACTTACACATATACAAACAGTCAAACAAGTTTACTTACTGAAAATGCAGGTTGAATGAAAACTTTGTCAGAAAGTTTAAATATTGATTTTAAATTGTTGATTCCAATTTTTAAAAGTTTGATTTTAAACGAGTATGATGTTTGGTATGTATAAGAGATTAATACAAGTGTATGTGTGGGTATGTATGTTTGTTTGTATTGTATGTGGGTGGATATGATATATTTCAATGAGTTTTTAACTTGTGATTTGTTGTGACAGTTTTAGAATATTTTTGTTTTTATTTATATCAAAATTGTTTGTTGTTTGATGGGTTTCCTTTGAGTATAGATTTATTTTGTTTTTAATTTACAGTTGATTTAAAGCGATTTTAGACAAATATATCGCCTGTAAATTGTAAAATCAATATAATGCCAATAATATTGTTTGCTAACTTAAAATAAAGCGGTTGAAATAGGTTCATGTGTAATAGAGTGGGCCGAAATTTGAAAATTTTATGTATAAAAATGTTGTGAAAAATATTTCAGGGCGAGAAATATCCTCTATATGAGTTATAAATGTATTTAGCAAAACAAAATTAATTAAAAACGTGTATGCCTTCCCAAAAATTCTCTGTACTGAAAATTTGTAAACTTCAGTTCAAGTATTGAATTTAGGTATATTATGGCTTTTTGGAAATAACAATATTTCATTCATGTGGCTGCCGCGTGGTGGTTTCGCAGTAGCTCTTTCTGTCGGTACATACAATTTTTCAAGACTTTGGAGACGGTTTCTGATTCTATCTCACGAATGATTCGGATAGTATTAAGCTTAGGGGGCTGTGGATCGTTTCCTGATTATTCACACAGCATTGGTACCCCACAAGATAAAGACTAAAGGGGTTAAATCGCAGCTCAGAGTCGGCCAATTGACATCGCCAAGAAGTCTTATAACAGCGTTGCCGAACTTAGTTAGCAAAAGACCGATTATTTGGCGAGCTATGCGACATGGTTCATATCTTTCATTTCAGCCATAAAAAGTCCGTAAACTTGCGTTGGCCATTGACTTAAATGGCGTTCCCAGCAGCATTTTTGAAAAAATGGGTCAATTATACCACCATTCGCATTGGCTTCAAATACTGCTGTAAAAAAATGTTTGAAACCTAAAACATTTGTTTAAAAATGCACATTTTAATATTCCATTTTTTTTTAAATACAAACTCGATTTTTGTTTAATTCTGTTTCAATTTAGTTTTATTAATTATTCATAAATTTTTAAAACCTGGCATCAGAAAATGGCAAATGCCTAGATTAACTCTTTATCCAGGCATTGCCATTTTCTGATGCCAGATTTTCTAAATGAATGAATGAATAAATTTATTGTCATATTTCTTGAATCTTTTTTTCCCCAAATTACACATTAAGCACATAGTATGTGATTCAGGATTCACGTAAAAAAAACCTGTTATACTACAAATAAAAATAAATTTTCACGATAGTAAATTTCACATAAAAATTCACTAAAACTTGTTTTCACGTACACTAACTATAAAAGTATGCAATGGCAACTGAAAATTTTGCTAATTTGAGCATAACAGTATTTTTTGCTAGTCTTAGCAACACATGCCTGCTGACGAATAGTACAATTAAATTAGTAGAACAAATTAGTAGACGCTACTAAATTTTAGTAATCTTTTTAAAGTGGAATTTAAAATCGGTTTGCTAAAATTAGCAAAAAAAAAAATTACTAAATATTATTAATATTAGTTTAATCAAATTAGTATAAATAATTATTAAGCGCTACTTAATTTTAGTAAATTGCTGTAAACTCTTAAGGCAATTTAAGATTGAATCTATAAGTTTTATAAATTATTCTACTAACTTTTTTCTGAGTGTAATCTATTCAGCATAGCCCGAATATTTCTCACCATTGTCCTGAGCCACCAGACTACAGATGCATATGGCACTATGGGTCTGATAACTGGAAGGTAGAACCAGTTTATAACTCCAGGTTTAATACACCAACTCCTTCCAAAAGCTCTCTTGCACTGCCAATGAGTTTCAATTTAGTTCACTTCAGTTTACTATAATAAGTCACCCATAGATATTTAGGCACTGTAGACAGGTGAACAGTAACCCCCTATAACGCCAGAAGTCTAAAAATCCAAAGTTTGGTCTTATGCTCAAAAAACAAAAAACATTGATTTTGTCCATGAGGTCTAAAACAGAATCTAAAATTTTATTTGGGAATCTAAGTTTTTTTTTAAGAATATATGAATTTTTATCTAAGAAACAGTTTGCAGAATCTGAGAATTTTTCTTTAAAGAAAAGTCCATAGAATCTGAAAATCTTTCTATCAGAAAGAATTCTTAAAATCTAGTATTTTGTATAAGAAACCTTTTCTTTTGGGTTTTACAGACTTTTTCTTATAAAAAATTATTTTAGTAATATTTTGAATACTTTTTCCAGAAAGTCATTATTTTACAAGAAATGAAAAAAAAAACCATATTAAACATATTAAAGGACTAAGAAAATAAAAATTTTTTATATAGAATCTATGTGGGAATCAGTTTTTCGACAATGAATTGTTTAGTGTAAATTGTATAGTTATATGCATGTTGAAAATTTAAACCCCTCAGGTGCAAATTATCATATAATACCATCTTGCATGGCTGACTGAACTGATACAAATTTTTGTTTGATAAAAATAAAACAGTATTATGACTGTAAATGTTAAAGTCATAATTTATTTGATTTATTATTTAGTGATTGCTTGTCAGCCTTTTGTAGTTCCATAGTTATCATATTTTTTTGTAGTCAGAATATTTCTTACCACAGTATTGTTACAGCCAATTTCGTTATAAAATAGAAACTGGCAATCTAGGAATAGTTAAATATTTACTATAATAATGATGGTAGCGACTATATTGATGGTTAGAACCTATTTGCCAATAACTTGATTGTGACAACCATATCCGAATGCAGCAAGAATAATATGGTGACCATGTTTTTTCTCTGCGTGATTATTTGCTGGATAATTAAAAATTGGGGGCCGAAATTTTTTCTTCATTCAAAACCTTTCAATGTAACGGTTTGTTATTAAAACTACAAAGAAGGGCCTTAGTTATCTAAACTAATATTTAATGTAATAATTAAGTAACAATTTAACAATATCCCGTTAGCTACTATCTGGAACTTTGACTGATACATAGTTGTTGTTTTCAATATCAAATTTGAATTAACCTGGTCATACTGTAATTGGGCATAAATGATAAATTTATATTTTGAGTTAAGATTTAAGATTTATAGTGTAGTTTTTATTTTATAGTTAATATTTTTAATTTTTATATGTATAAAAATGTATTTTAAGTCTGGTTCGAGATAATAGAAATTTGTTTTCCAATGAAAAATTTTTTTCTTCTTTTTATTTAGTAACCATAGGAAATACACAGGAAAATTAGACAAGAGCTGACTAGATGAATTTTCTGGTCCGCTATGACGTTCATCAACATTCTTCATGCCCTTGCAAATTAACGGAAAAAGCTATTTATTGTACAAATTTTAACGATATGCCTTTCACGATTTTAGAGATTTTTTTAAAGCTTGCTGTTTTTAGCAAATATACACAAATTTTTATATGGTAACACTGTTTGCCAATTTTTTTATCCGTTTTGCTTGTTGAAAGGAAAAAGCTTATTATTTACACTAAAAATAAAAATGGTGTAATTGTTAGTTTATCAAAGCTTTCACAAACTTCGAAATATCGTTATCAGATCTGTTAGCTTTTCATAAAATGTAGTTGCTGCTCAAAAAAATTTTTCTCATTTTCAATTCATTTTTTGGATGTCTCTAACTCAACCAGTATATTAGTTTTACAAGACCTCCATTCTTTGTATATATAAAAAAAATTTCAAAAAGTACTACTACAAAAAATTTTTAAAATTGATCTTTTTAAAACTGTATATGACATCCCTGCAATAATTAATTTTCTAATTTTATAATTAATTTGTATAGGCAAGATTTGAAACTTTCACATTCTTTTTATTGCATATATATCACTTTTTTCCTCAAATTTATCTGATTTTAAAAGTAGTTGCAAAATGCGTAAAATACTCTGTATATGGAATACATTGCGTATGAGTAATTTTTATATTTTTGTTTATCACTCATACGCACAGTACCTTCTGTTATTGCTGAGTGAACAAAAATGAGTAAAAATGGAAACTTATTTTGATGGATCCAGATTTCAGAATTTCAGAGTTTGCCAAATCTGGCTTTGATTTCGCTCTACCTGCTTTGGTTGAAGAAATATTTGAATCCACATACAAGAAAATTTTCATATATTTTATAGAGACGAATTAAACCTTGATTATCGAGAAAATTTTGGGGTCAATTCCGTGGTGATTGGTTTGAAGCTTTTTCTAAGATTGCCAGATTAATGCAGGTTGAGGTAATGGGAATAGGTAAGGCTACCTCTTATACACAAAAAAAGTTATTATCTACTCTGATAACCAAGCTACGGTCTCATTCATAAATTATATTGCTAATATGTTTGACATTCGAATCGTATGAGTCCCGGGGCACTGTAGAGCTGATAAAATTGTAGGGGTAGGAATTCCGTTAAATATTTCTGTGAAATTAGGAAATGTCGATATTTTCCTGGTACCTTGTAATGTGACCACTTCTACTCTAAGACACGATAAATCTCAAATGGGCTAACGAAGTTACTTGTGTGATAACAAGGGAAATGTGTTCCGCTCTAGGGTAATTTTATCGCTTTTGAATTTTGGCTTGGTGGCTTAATGATTGTCATGATGATTAATAACTCTGCACATTCTACTGTTACACAGTTCTCGGTTGTGCGTTGTAAAAGAAAAGATCGATATGGATAAAATATAAATGATTTAATAAACAAAAAACAAAAAAAAAAACAGTTTAAGATTTGAAGACCATTTTCTAGACGCCTGGGGCATAAGAACGGTAATTGATTACTTATTTTTTTATTATTAGTTTAAGAACCTAAATAAATAACGAAAGCGGTAATTGATTAATTATTTTTTTTTATTATTAGTTTAAGAACCTGAATAAATAAAGAAAACTCTTGGAAACAAATAGCAACTAGCTTCATTCACAGAGGACCTGACTCCCCGTCGACCCCAGCAACCGGTGGAAGACTCTTCATTGCACTATGTAGAAGACTAGTAAAAATTTTAAAATATCTTGAACAATGAAAACTATAGATCGATGTACATATTTTACTACTAAATGAAGTTAAATTTTCACAATTTAATATTTTTTCATGTCATGATACGTCAGCAAAGAATTTTTTTACACTTTTAAACAAATACCATTAAAGTCAATGTGCAATTGAATGAATTATTTTTTTGAAATAAAAATACCCAGCAAAAACCTGGTAATGATATATCATTATTTTAAAAACATTACTTTGAAATCAGTATTTCTTACAATCAGCATTATTTTCAAAATAAAAATAATGTAAAGGGTGTCCAAAGAAGAACGCAATTTTTAAATTTTAAATAAAACACAGATATTTAAAAAAAAAATCGTGAAACTTTATTATATCGTAAAGTAGACAGAATGAGGTTATGTATGGAACAATATATCGTGCAGATGGCCGCCGCGGCTTTGCTGGCATGCACGCGATCTTTTAATGAAATTTTCAATGACCGTTTTGCATGAATGCTGCGGTATTTCATTAATGCAGCGTCCAATTTCCTCTTTTAAGGCTTGAGTCGTCGTCGGCTTATTCGCGTAAACCATCGACTTCAAAAAACCCCAAAGAAAAAAATCTAATGGTGTTAAATCGCACGATCTAGGCGGCCAATTCTGATCTCCAAAACGCGAAATAACACGACCGGGAAATGACTGATGCAGCAATTGAATTGTTTCTCTGGCTGTATGACATGTGGCGCCGTCTTGTTGAAACCACATGCCCTCCACATTCATTTGTTCAATTCTAGGCAAGAAAAAACTGGTTATCATTTGTTTGCGCTTGACCTGCCTCATTTTTATAAAAAAAAGGTCCAATGATTCCTCCAGCCCAAAAACCACACCACACAGTGACACGTCGAGGATGCATTTGCTTCTCGTGAATCACTCGAGGATTTTCCTCACCCCAAATGCGACAATTCTGCCTATTGACGAAGCCATCAAGATGAAAATGGGCCTCGTCACTGAAGATGATTTTATCGGCAAAATCAGCATTTTCATGTTGTCTCTCCAATACCCAATTAACGAACTCCCTTCGCTGTCCATGGTCAGCTGGCTTCAGTTCCTGAGTCAATTGAACTTTGTATGCATGAAGATGCAAATCTTTCGTCAAAATTCGCTGCAAAGTGGATTTGGAGACACCAATTTTCTGAGCTCGGTGTCGAATTGAGGTGGATGGAGTTTGAGCGACATCATCACGTACAGCTGCGACATTTTCGGTCGATCGACCTGGTCGATGGCGCGTTGTTGTCTTTACATCACTAACAGACCCAGTTTCGGCA
Source organism: Eustalomyia histrio (assembly GCA_949748255.1). Classification (NCBI taxonomy): domain Eukaryota; kingdom Metazoa; phylum Arthropoda; class Insecta; order Diptera; family Anthomyiidae; genus Eustalomyia; species Eustalomyia histrio. The sequence continues at coordinate 37,302,922 of OX456525.1, read as the reverse complement.
AATTTATCCATTAATCTCTTTACAGTTGACTCCTTTGGAGCATTATTGTGACCCCAAATTGATCGCAATTTGCGAACTGTAGCCGCAAAACTTTCACCATTTTGGTAAAACAATTTCACAATGAGAATGCGTTGTTCATTCGTGTAGCGCTCCATTTTTACTAACAAACAATAACAATTGTTCAAATGTCAAACAATGACACTTCGAATGTTGCCAGATTTCAAAATTGCGTTCTTCTTGGGACACCCTTTATTAACAATAATATATTACTCATTTTATTATTTTCAACTAAATAATAATAAGTTACCTATAATGTCTTACCTTTTATATTATTTAATATAAATAAATTTATGAAGTGAACAAGAAAAAGCCTATTAATTTGTTTAGAGTATTAATTTATTTTTAATTGTTTGTATTGTAACCCATTTTATATAATATGACAAACATTTTAAAATAACTTGGGGCAAAAATGGAGTTTGAACTGTAGTTCTGAAATATCATTTATACACAATTTTTTAAAATTGTAAGAAGATAGAAAACTTTGGAGACGAAATTTGGAATCAGGAAAACATCTATAAAAATCAAATAAAAATCATTTCAATTTCAGTGTAACAGTCCAACGCGCTTGTTCTGTAATGTTAAGCGCATAAGACTGTTACACAGAACATTACAGAACTTAAATTTTTAAAACAAATATGTATGAGTTTTTTCGGTGTTCCCATAGCACCTAATTCAACCGAAGCAAAGTAACATAACATATCCATGAACATAACTATCCAAGAACCAAAAACATTTTGCCAATTCTCCATCATCTCTCCTCTATCATCTTTTCAAAGAAAGCAACACAAAGTCAGTTCGTTAGCCCACTTGAAATTTGTCGCCAATGTAAGATATGTAAGATAATTTCCACCCTTATAATTTCATCAGCTCTACAGTTCCATACCCGGGACTCATATTAGCAATATAATTTATGAATGTGACCGTAGCTTGAATATCAGAGCCGATGATAACCTTTTTTTGTGTACAACCGGGAACCTTCCCTATCCCCATCACTTCAACCTGCATTAATCTGGCAATCTTAGATAAAGCTTAAAACCAAATTCCACGAAATTGACTCCAAAATTTACTCGATAATCAAGGTTTGATTCATCCCTATAAAAAAAAAGGATTTTCTTGTGCGTGGATTCAAATTTTTCTTCAACCAAAGCAGATAGAGCGAAATCGAAGCCAGATTTGATAAATTCTGAAATTTTGGAATATGGATCCATCAAAATATGTTTCAAAATCGCATGTAAGTTTTAATTTTTTCTCATTTTTGTTCACTCAGCAATAAAAGAAGGTACTGTGCGTATGAGTGATAAACAAAAATATAAAAATTACTCATACGCAATGTATTCCATATACAGAGTAATTAACACATTTTACACTGACGCTGCTATAAAGCAACACCCACATTTAAAATCAGATAAATTTAAGGAAAAAAATTATATATCTATGCAATAAAAAGAATGTGAAAGGTTCAAATCTTGCCTATACAAATTATTATAAAACTAGAAAATTAATTATTCCAGGGGTGCCATATACAGTTTTCAAAAATCAATTTTTAAAATATTTTGTAGTGGTGCTTATTGAAAAATTATTTATATATACAAAAAATAGAGGTTTTGTAAAAGTGATTTAGTAGTTTGGTTAGGGACATCCAGAAAATGTTTTAGCTGAGAAAAATGTTTTTGAGCAGCATCTACTTTTTATGAAAAATTAAGAGATATGATTAAGATATTTCGAAATTTGTGAAAACTTTAATAAACTAACAAATACACCATTTTTATTTTTAGTGTAAAAAATAAGCTATTTCCTTTCAACAAGCGAACAAGTTTCAAAAATTTAGCAAACAGTGTTGCCATATAAAAATTTGCTAAAAACAGCAAGCTTTAACAAAAAAAAAAAAAATTTTTAAAATCGTGAAAGGCAGATCGTTAAAATTTGTAAAATAAATATGTCAGCATAAATAGCTTTTTCCGTTGATTTGTGAGTTAAATAGAGATATTTATAATTGGCACTTTCAACGGCACGAAGAATGTTGATAAAGGTCGTAGCGGACCAGGAAATTCATTACATTCAGCTCTTGTCTAATAATTTTTCCTGTGTATTTTCCATGATTACTAAATAAAAATAAGAAAAAAACTTTTTCATTGGAAAAAAATTTTGTATGATCTCGAAGCAGACTAAAAATACATTTTTATTCACACAAGTATTAAAAAGATCAACTATTAAATAAAAACTTCACTATAAATCTTAAATCTTAACCCAAAGTATAAATTTATCTTTTATGCCCAATTACAGTATGAACAGGTTAATTGAAATTTGATATTGAAAGCAAAAACTATGTATCAGTTAAAGTTCCAGTTAGAAGCTAACGGGATATTGTTAAATTGCTACTTAATGATTACATAAAATATTAGTTGAGATAACAAAGGTTTTTCTTTGTAGTTTTAATAACAAACCGTTACACTGAAAGTTTTTGAATGAAGAAAAAATGTGCACTCCCAATTTTCAATTATCCACCAAATAATCACGCAGAGAAAAAAGATGGTTGCAACAAGAACACTTCTACTATATTATGCTTGCTGTATTCAAGTTATTGGCTTATAAAAAGGTTCTAGCAATCAATATGGTGAATACCATAATTATTATAGTAAATATTTTATTATTCCATAATTGCGAGTTTCTATTTTATAATATGATTGACTGTAACCATACTGTGGTAACAAAAATTCTGACTATGAAAAAATATGATAATTATGGAACCATAAAACGCTGATGACAATCAATAAATAATTATAAATCAAATAAAACATAACTGACATTTACTGTCTTGTTCTCATAAAAAAAATTGTATCAGTTCAGTCAGCCATGTAAAAATGATAATATATAATAATTTTTAACTGAGGGTTTTTATTTTCGAAAACGTTGTATACATACAGGGTGGCGCAAAAATAACCTTCCGATGTTTTTTGGCTATAATTTAAAATAAAAATGAAAAACTTTGATTCTTCTTGTGGATTATTTTTATTTGATCTTTTAATTTTTTTACATCAAATCGAGAATATGATGTCATGTAAATGGCCGCCGCTACAGTTGATTGTCATTGGAGCCCTTTTTATGGCATTTTCCATCACTTTGGCCAAAACTTCCGGCGATAGGTCCTCACATTCTTAACGGATATTGTATTTAAGAGCTGCAAGAGTCTGAGGCTTGTTGACATAAACCCGTGACTTCAAAAAGCCCCACAAAAAGAAGTCTGGAGCGGTCAAATCAGGCGATCTTGCTGGCCAGTGCAAATCGCCAAAACGGGAGATTAGGCGCCCGGGAAATGCATCCTTCAGCATATCGGTTGTGGCACGTGCAGTGTGTGGCGTTGCACCGTCCTGTTGGAACCACATGTTTTCCAATCCCAATTCATCAAGTTGCGACAAAAAGAACTCGTTGATCATTGCTCTGTAGCGCTCACCATTCACAGTAACCGTTTGGCCCGCGACGTCTTCGAAGAAAAAAGTTCCGATGACTCCTCCAGCGAAAACAGCACACCATACAGTGACTTTGAGCGGGTGTAATGGCTCTTCGTGGGTTACACGCGGATTTTCAGTGCCCCAGAAGCGTAAATTTTGCTTATTTACGTACCCGCTAAGATGGAAATGGGCCTCATCACTCATGATTATTTTTGATGAAAAATCATCTTCATTATTGCTCAAACAAATAGTCACCAATATTCCGCGTTCTGGAGCAGTGTTTTTGTTTATTAACGTGTATTTCACATGTGTTTACTACACAAATGTCAAAACAGAACTGACATTAGTGGCCAATCGCAAAATTTATAGCATTTTCTGATAGGAGGATTACTTTTGCGCCACCTTGTATAACATTATAATTTACACCAATCAATAAGGTTTGATATAAAAATTTTATATTTTTTTAAGTTCTTTTGAGTTTTAAAAAATTTCTTTTCATTTCTTGTAAAATAACAACTTTGTGGAAAAAGTTTTCATATATGGGTAATCTTAAATTTTTATTGTGGCAACACCGATTTAAATATTTTTTAATTTTATGACTAATCACATTTAATCACACCTGTGCTATGAAACATTTAATTATAAAATTGTATGAACAATTGCATTTTGTTTACTAAAACTAATATGTCTAATAAAAAATATTAAATTAAAGAAACATTTTATTCATTTTATAAAGAAATCTTTAGAAATTTATTAAAAAAATTTATTAAAACACGTCCAATAAAATGCTGACTGTTTAGTGATAAATTTCCAACTCCAGCTAGCATTAACACATTTATCAATGTACATGTTCACATAATAATAATAACAATGCTTTTGGGAAATATAAGTATAATGACTAACAAAAAAAAAAAAATGCCCGTGTCTGTGTCTGTCTTATACATACTTAATGTTAAAATTCAATTAACAGACTATTACTTACTAACCTCATTAAGAGAGCGCAATTAATTTTTATTATCTGGGTTTTCAAACAAATTAAAACACTAAATTTAATAAGAAGTGAATAGTAAAAGGAAAAAATAAATACAAAATGAAATAATATCCTTGTTATTTGCTCAGGAGTTCAGTTGTTCTATATTTAAAATTCGTACTCAGAAACAATTTGAAAGTGATTCAATGGGGATTTTTAGATATACATTTTTTTAAGCATTTATTCCAAGCAGTTAACATGAACATTATAAACAAATAATATATATAACTGAATTTTGTTGCCATTCCCTTTTCATTTTGCCATTTTTTTAATGTACTGCACTACACATCTATTTACATATGCATTTTTTTTTAAATAAAATTTTCAGTACTGTTTGCTTTAATATTGAAAATATACTTGACAGCTGTGGCTTCATCATCAGAAAATAATTAATTTTTTAGTTTTTGTTCATACGAGTGTTACAAAAACATGAAAATTTTATATATATGTGTTACTAAAAAGCTGTTAGATAATTTGAATTTTAAGAGTTATAATAATTTTCTAAATCATTTAGTAAATTTGCTCAAGGAAAGAAAAAAAAAACAGGAAAGAAAAACAGCAAACACCGATTTTAATGAAGGTTTGAAAAAATATGTACCCGAATTTTTATAGCTGCCCCATCATACTTAAATGGTTTAATTTATGAGGCAATTGTCTACCGAATTTCTTATATTTACAAATTCGCCTGTCTGAAATCTACCATAAAGTATTTTGTTCTGCATTATTAAATTAGCACCGAAGAAATTTCTTAATTAAAGGTCTTCAGAATTTTTTTTTGTTAAGTCGAAATTTATTTTGGACTAAAAAACATTGGAGTTTAAAATCAATATTGAGGAATCTGAAGCTATTGATGTTCTAGATATGAGAATTCAATGTGATGTTTGCTGTGTAACTCATGTCATTCAAGTGGCGAAAGAGCCATTAACAGGTTCAGGAAATAATTCTTTCCTTCTGATCTATTAAATATGTATACGACCTTTTATCCGCCCGTAAATTAAATATAACTCCCTTATATGGGTCCTTAAAAATCTATTTTGGAGCTTCTCGATCGTGGGTTGTGTATTATTTTTCTATCGATAGTATCATGGAAAATGTTCTTCTGAAATAAGAGAACTTATTCATAGGGCTAGTGTTTTTATTCACCACACACTCCACACCATTAGATCTCATATGTTTATGATGGACTATCCAGTGATTACAGAAACAATTTGTTTATTGGTCGAACCAACCGTATGTGACATAAATTCCCAGCAGATGGGCTTCTTGTTACCTTCAGCTTAGATAAATTCAAGTCAAACGTCCACAAACATTGTTCTCTATTTCCTACTTTCCGTACCCATGATAATGCACTGCATTAGTAGATGCCATCACCTGAGTGCTGGTCCACATTAGCAGGAATTTTCTATGGAAAGTTAGTCTGAATTCTACACTCAGAAGACAGATTCGTGCTGACAATCGAATTTGTTGCCAATCAAATTGTTCGATTGCAGCAACCGAATTTTTCAGTTGTGGCAACCGAATTGTTATTGAGGTAACCGAAGCCTGTTCTCTCAGTCAAATTGTTCATGCCTCAATTGGATTTCACAACTGAACCATTCGATTGGCTACAAATTCTTCTGTCAGCACGAATCGTCATTGACCCTATCTAAGTTTATTTTCTTTAAATTTCAAGGATCTGTAATCTGTTTATAAAGTGGACGCAATAACAAACGGACGAATGGATGTCGGAATCCGTTATATCGTCTCCTAAAATGATTCTGTTTGATATTCTATAAGATTGGATTCAATCCGATATTTTTGATAGTTACACATATCAGCACAAACGAATAACACCCTGATCACAAAAGTTTTTATTGAGAGGTCATTATTGCATTGTGAGAATTATTTATTGATACAATGTTAACATTGGAAGCCCCATTGAGCTGTTTCAGTTCTTCAAAACATAATACAAAAATTTAAACTTAATGGGGACGATGATCAAAGAATCACAAATTTTAAATTTTATTCCCTTTATTGCGTATATGTGTATATTTTCTTGTTATTTAGCGGCTTAAGAAACCAAATAAAGCACGAAATATATATATATGTAAGCTGATATAAAAAAACTGGGGGAATATCTGAAAGAAAACCACATGAATGGTATTATGTAAAATAAAATAAATGACAAGAGTTATATTTATGGCACTATTCATAATAATTTTGTTAATAACTTCGGTGAAACACAAATTATTATTTAAAGTTAATTTTTTTTTGACATTAACAAATTCAAAGTCAAATTATCACAAGCGAAACTAAATGCTTCTTTAAAGGCAAAAATAGATCAAGCTGGTTATTTTCACGAGCACAAAAAGACTTGGTTAACTATGTTGGCATGCAAGAACATATATATTTTTACAAACTACTGTTAATATATTTGAAGTATTGCCGGTAGAAGCATTTTATGTGATCAAAAGATATTTATTAAAATTTTTATTATTAATATATACGTTAAAAATTAGGTTAAGATTTTCTTGTATAAAAGTTTATTATAATTATTTATTAATTCCAATATTTTGTTACCAGATTGGGTGAATTCTTTTTATATAATTAGCAATTGATAATTTATGAATTATATACAAATTTCCTGTAAAGAAGTCACTTAATGTGCTGACGAAATATTGGGAAAAATAAATGATTATAATAATATTTTTTAAATATCTTAAGCTCATTTTAAACGAATCCAAATATATTTATGTTTACAGTTGAATATATTATTATCAAAAATTGAAAAATATATTTCTAAAGCTTTTCCATACTACCACCAGGGCAGGGCAGGGTTTGAGATCCAGATTTAAATTTTATAGCCTCACTCAAAAAAAAAAGACATGAACTAAAATGTAATCAAAAATTTCCTTCAAAATAGTTTATAAATTGTCCTCAATTTAAGTAAAATTTTATTAAAACTTAGAAAAATTTTCTTAAAAAAAGAAAAATCCCTAAGTTTGTGGAAAAACGAAATAATTTATATGCTCAGAAATAGTTCATATTTGTCCTAAATAATATTTCTTGATTTTAGGAAAAAAACAAGTCAATTAAATAAAAATTTATTAATTTTAAGAAAAACATCTCATTTTTAAGAAATTTGCATACTCAAATGTAATAAAATTAAGTTTAGTTCAAAACGAAAATATAGGATATAATTTACTCCCATTTAGTTCAATAAATGTGTCTAACTTAAATCGAGAAAGTATGTGGGCTTAATGTGTGTTAATTAACTACATTTTAGAAAACCATTTCCAAATTCAGTTTTTAAGTATACCACTTTCTAATTTTGAAGAATTGTTTTTAAAAACAAACAAAAAGTAATAAATATTTTCCTATGTTATTATACAAATTTACTTGATTTTAGAATCTGACGAACTATTTCTAAGGAAAATGTTCATGCAACTTAGTTCGGATAAATTTTAAAAATTTTAATAAAATATTCTTTTTTCAAGTAAAAGTTTTCTAATTTTTAAGAAATGGTAAAATTTGATAAAGGCTTTCTTTTGATGGAAAACGTTTAAATTATTTTTAATATTCTATTCCAAAAAAACGTTAAAAGAACCAGTTCGTTTTCCTAATTTTCAAGAAAAAATATTATTAAATAAAATAAATTAAAGTAACCATTTAAAAAAACTATCGTGCATGATTGTAATTTTTTGTTCGTGATCGTGCGTGAGCGTGAGTCAAAAATCTCTCACGTGCCAATCTCTAATCTCAACAGACTTAAATATTGAACTTAAAGTAGCTTAAAACATATTTTAAAATTTTGTTAGCAAAGGGTTAAAAATTTCGAATTTGCGCTTTTATGTAATAAATTTGTTTGTTGACTACAATACAAAATATCGCAAGAACATTTTATACATTGCGGCATAATGGAGTTCCTATTATTGACGTAGCGCTTATTAAACTTTATATTTATCGAACTATTTTTTCACTTAATAATAAAAATGTGTAAATTTGTTTATGCCAAATAAAGTTTAAGCTAAAAATGCAATAAAATAAACTTATGACATTTTTTCATTTTCCAATAATAACAAGAAATGTAACTGTAATATTTTGTATTTTTGCAACAATTTCCTCAAATTAGTTAATTTAAGAAGACAAAGGACCCCTAGTGTTCCTTAGCCATAGATGCCGTGTGTCAGTTAGGGCTTCCCTTCTTGTTGTTCTCTCAAGCAGAACCGTTAAATAACTACGAAAAGGATCTAACTTTGTCACAATTTATTACGTTTCAGGATATCCTACAGTACATATTTTTAATTTATTTACCTTTTTGCTAATAAAATTTAATTTATATTTTAAATACATAAAATTAGTATAATTCAATTTAGTTTTAAGACAAATTTGTATGGCAAAAAGGTTGTTAAGAGCAGTGTCCTCACAATGCGGAAGTCTTCCGAAAGCGGGAAAATACCTATAAAATATATGGTAAAATATATTACCTTAGGATAATTTTCACTTAAAAGAATTGCTATTTAACTTGTTGTAAGAAAATATTTTTTTTATTTTTAGGCAGTTAGTTTTTAGTAAAAAAAAAATTATCTAATGATCTTAAATAAAATTTTTCTTAAAACCAAGGAAACATTTCCTTACTAACCGTAAAATTTTAGATGATGTATAAACTAATTTGGAGGAAATTTGACTGTTTTCTAATAAAAATTTACTTTTCAGTTGTAAAATTTTTCTATAATTTAGAAATTTCGACCAAATTTTAAGTAAAAGTTGTTTTTTAATTTCAAGGAAAATTTTATTAAATATTGGTAAAAAATGTCTTTGGCGCCGTTTTCATTTCAATTTTTCCTCTAAATAAGTTAATTTTTCTAAATTCTAGTTAATTTTCTTTTGAGTGCTGACTTTAAATTTTGATCTTAAAATAACTTACTACAATTTTTATAACTAAGAAAGTTTTTATGTATTGTTGATCTGTTATTTTGATAAATGAATGATATTTAGTAAGATTTTACATATTCTTTTATAAATTATTTAAATACAAAGAAAAAAATCTTATGTTTCTTTGCATTTAAACAATTTATAAAAGAATATGATTATATGATCTAAAACCTTACTAAATATGATTTATTTATTTTTATAAGCTTTTACAATTGTTTTTATGAATAAGGACGTTGATATTTAAATAAAATGAACTTCTTAAATGTGGTACTTATAACCCCTTATAATTTACCAAAACAAAAAACCCTGAAAGTATTTTGTTGGTCTTAAAAGTTGAAAGTATACGACAGAATAAATACATTTTGTGTGAGGACTAAACTCTTGTAAACATATATGAAGTAATGTGCGTAGAACGTACATGGTGGTCCAAATACAGGAATATTTTTAAATTATAAGTTATTTTGGTACTGATCGAAATATTTACTACACTTAAAAAAAATTCTGTAATGGCAACTGAAAATTTTGCTGTTATTACGGGAAATTTTGCTAATTTGAGCCCAGCGGTTTTTTTTTTTTGCTAATCTTAGCAACACATGTCTGCTGAAGTGTAGTACAATGAAATAAGTAGAAAAGCTAGTAGCCCCTACTTAGTTTTAGTAAACTTTTTGTAAAGTGGAATTTAAAATTTACTAAATATTTTGAATATTAGTACAAGTAAATTGGTATTTATAATTAGTAAGCGCTACTAAATTTTAGTAAATTGCTGTAAACTCAATGAATTGTAAAATATAGCAAAATTTGAATTGATAAAAAAAATTATTAAAATGCAGAAATTATCTCAATTATTTATAAAGGGTGTCCCAAGAAGAACGCAATTTTTAAATTTTAAATAAAATACAGATATTTAAAAAAAAATCGTGAAACTTTATTATATCGTAAAGTAGACAGAATGAGGTTATGTATGGAACAATATATCGTGCAGATGGCCGCCGCGGCTTTGCTGGCATGCACGCGATCTTTTAATGAAATTTTCAATGACCGTTTTGCATGAATGCTGCGGTATTTCATTAATGCAGCGTCCAATTTCCTCTTTTAAGGCTTGAGTCGTCGTCGGCTTATTCGCGTAAACCATCGACTTCAAAAAACCCCAAAGAAAAAAATCTAATGGTGTTAAATCGCACGATCTAGGCGGCCAATTCTGATCTCCAAAACGCGAAATAACACGACCGGGAAATGACTGATGCAGCAATTGAATTGTTTCTCTGGCTGTATGACATGTGGCGCTGTCTTGTTGGAACCACATGCCCTCCACATTCATTTCTTCAATTCTAGGCAAGAAAAAACTGGTTATCATTTCACGATACCGAACACCATTGACTGTTTGCGCTTGACATGCCTCATTTTCATAAAAAAAAGGTCCAATGATTCCTCCAGCCCAAAAACCACACCACACAGTGACACGTTGAGGATGCATTTGCTTCTCGTGAATCACTCGAGGATTTTCCTCACCCCAAATGCGACAATTCTGCCTATTGACGAAGCCATCAAGATGAAAATGGGCCTCGTCACTGAAGATGATTTTATCGGCAAAATCAGCATTTTCATGTTATCTCTCCAATACCCAATTAACGAACTCCCTTCTCTTTACAGTTGACTCTTTTGGAGCATTATTGTGACCCCAAATTGATCGCAATTTGCGAACTGTAGCCGCAAAACTTTCACCATTTTGGTAAAACAATTTCACAATGAGAATGCGTTGTTCATTCGTGTAGCGCTCCATTTTTACTAACCTCGTACCTTCTACTAGCAAACAATAACAATCCCAGCAAAATAAAATGGATGTTATTCTTTACGATTCTCTTTTTCAGGACATCCAAAGAAGTTAATAGTGAAAATTTTTCGATTTGTAAGAAGTCATTTTAAACAACTTCCAAAATGTTGATATTAACCCCTACTAGTAAAAAAACAATTACTTAGTTGGTCCATAAATGGTTAATTCCTGCAGTCATCAAATGTCTTATTGAAAACATATTTTGCATACCAGTGATATTCACTTTGACCTGGTCGGAATAATAATTCTTGACGTGTTCAAAATCACATTTTAACTTAAAAAAAGCCACTCCCTATATTTATTTTGTAGTCCCTATATTTAACAACTTCCGTAAAATAATGAATAAGTCCATCTGCTCATCGATTTTTCATAGCACCGAAACAAACTACTTCCTCCCAATGACACGCCAATGTTAAAATCATTAATGATTCACCGAAATTTTCACAACTTCGGGTTTAGTAGATGTAGTGTTTAACTACTTCTTCCTCAGCTCTTATTTTGCTGGGATTGCTCAAATGTCAAACAATGACACTTCGAATGTTGGCAGATTTAAAAATTGCGTTCTTCTTGGGACACCCTTTAGATTCACTAGTTACACTTTAAAGCTGCTAATTTCTTTTAAAATTGCCTTAAGAACACGAATATACAAATTTATATTTTTTTTTATCGAGCAACAATTTTTTTATTTTTTTTGAAAGCTATTTTAGACGAAATTAAAAAAAAAAATATAGTCTTAAAAAATAGTAAAAACATAAACAAATTTATCATTTTAATTTGCTACTTTTTGTTTTGAAAAATAATTTTAGTAAATTTTTTGGATGTTTGGGTAAAATTTTAATTGTTTTAAGGGCTAATTTTTAGAACTAGAAAAGTTTTTAGTGCTATTTTAAGTGGATGTCCTATTTTAAGACACGAGTCGGTTATTAAAAGTATTTTCTTTATCGATTCCTTTTTTTAGCCATTGTAGCATTTTAAGGCAATTTGAGTTTATACATATAAATACAAATTACACTGTCCAACAAATTAAGACTTTTTGAATGGAACAGAATAGCCACCCCATAATTCTGAAAGAGTATGCTGAGTAGATCATTTTTGTAGAACAAACTTATGGTCCAGCACGTCTGAGTTTTTTTTTACAGTGGTTCAAAGTTTTCATTTTTTGGTCGAAGGGAGCATTATACTATATGAAAACAAATGCTGTAAGTTAATGTCTGAGAGAATTCTTATGGTCCTCATACAATTCCACAATACATCTCTGACCATAAGAATTATCTCAGACATTAACTTACAGCATTTTTTTCCATATAGTATAATGCTCTCTTCGACCGAAAAATGAAAACTTTGACCCACTGTAAAAAAATACTCAGACGTGCTGGACCATAAGTTTGTTCTACAAAAATGATCGCTATTCTGTTCCAAAAATGCTGTTGGACAGTGTTATTAGAAATAAAATTTCCTTCAATATCCACTTTTTTAAAATTAGCGCATTTTTTTTTTGCTAATTTTAAGAAATCGGTGTTCAAAAATTTGTAAAGTGAGTTCTGTAGTTAGGAACAAAAATTTGTAAATATTCTACAAAAATGCTGTAATTTGTAAAATGTAAATAGCAGAGAAGTTTATTAAATAATTTTGTACTAAAAATCAGTACAAAAATATTAAAGTGGGATTGAAAACCGTTTAAAAATTTTTCAACTATCTTTTTTCTGAGGGTATCAGTCAGAATCAAAACCCAGCTGGCCAAAAGGAGTCCTTAAACGCCTGAGCAAGGTTGGGATATATTGCAAACTTATTTTTAAAATTAGTGCGTGTTGCCCGAACTATGCGTTTGCTAAAAGTTTGTTCGTCGTCGTACGGTTCCTAGCGATGATATGTATTGTGGCCCCTGTGGCCGTCTCTTCTGCATCTATGCCAACAAATCGGTATTTCACGCACCATCATAATGGGATTTTTGCGCAAAAATCTCAGATTATTCTCTTACAATTTCAATTGACTCAGAATTTTAAGGCATACGACTTTGTTACAGCTTCTCACTTTGAGTCTTACAGAAGCTCTAATTGAACATCAAATTTGACCAAAAAATCATATTTTCTGACGGGACGCATTTTCGTCTCAGCAGCTATAACAACAAACCAAAATTATGGATTTTGGAGTGGGGACATGATAGGCGCATTTTTTCAAGAATGCTGCTGGAATGGTTACAGAGTCATGTTTACGGGCTTTTTATGGGCTTAAATTGAAGGTTTGAATTTGGATAAACACTATAGCGCACAATCTCACAATGTCACATTAAAAAATCGATATTTTGCGCACTAAGTTCGGTAATCGTTTTATCAGCAGTTTTGGCGATGCCAATTGGCCGCCACGGAGCTTTGATTGGGCCCTTTAGATATTTTCTTGTGGGGTGCCGTTAAAGAACGATGCTATGCGAATAATCCAGAAGGCTAATATCCTCTGAGCTATTTATGAGATAGAACCAGAAACTCTCAACAAAGTAATCGTGTTATCAGCAGTCTTGCCGATGCCAATTAGTCGCCTCGGAGCTTCGATTTGAGCCCTTTAGATATTTTCTTGTGGGATGCCGTTAAGAGCCGATACTATACGAACAATCCAGAAAGCTAATATCCTCCGAGCCATTCATGAGATAGAACCAGAAACTGTCAACAAAGTCTTGGAAAATTGGACTGAAAGGAAGAGCTAATGGATTCGCAGTAGCGCAGTGTTCCATAATTAATGGGAATATTTGTTATTTCTAATAAAGCAATAATATACCAAAAGAAATAAAGTTAAATTTATTTTATTTAATTTTTACAAAGATACTTATATTTGGACCACCCTTTATTACATATTATATTCATTTTATTTTCCTTTGCATAAAAGAATAGCATGACTGACTGGCTGGCACTTTGAATTTTGTGTGTAGGTTTCGTCTTCGAAGCCGACTTCCACGAAGGTATAATTTTTTTGTGAACGGCAGAAAGTTATAGTCTTTCGTTAAATGGCCTGTAAAAACCATCATGGCTAGAAATCTAAAATTAAAAATATGTATTCATATGTATAAGCCAATTAACTAATAAAGTACTTTTTAACAGCCCCGCCAAACCCTTTTGGTTTCAAAGCCGAATATGCTTTATGGAATTTCCATAAAGACCGTTGTGAAAATGGGGTTGAAAAGAGAAAACATTGTGGCTGAATAACAGGATGCAGAATCATCCTCCGGTAGAGACTTCTATGAGGACGAAATTTTAACCGAAAGCCGAAAACCCAAAAAGTCTCTACCCTCCGAATAAGGGCTAACTAACATTGAAGAAAAAATGTTGGAATTGCTAATACGAACGAGTTCAAACTAGTACAAATATTAAATTCGGGCATGTGATCTCTTGCTCCAAGCATAATTTGGGTAAAGTTTTGGGATGGGCCCTGATTCTTTTTTTTTTATAAGCAGGGCATAAAATAAAGAGATTAAGTGAACGAAATTTATTTAAAATATCACTTAAGAAAATACCAGGAAGGTGGGGTTGTACGTGGAATCTGATTTTCTTTTAATTTGTAGGCAAGTTATTTCAGCCTATATAAAATGAATACCATTGATAACATTTAAAATAAATTAAGAAAGGAGCTTTCTCTAAAATTATTATCAAATTCAATTCTGTTCGTACCTTGGTGAATAAAAGCCTTTGCAAGAAATTAGAATATTGTATACAAGAGTTATGGACTAATTCACTAAAGAGATACTTTTGTTTTTAATATTTCAATTAAATTGTTGAAAAAATTAGGACTTTAAAGGGTTCTTTAAGTGTATTGCCCAAGTTGCTGGATCAAGGAATTTGAAATTTTGAAAAACTTGGAATTTTTACGGTGTGGGGCCAAAAGGAATAATGGCTCCCCGAAACGTCTTGTCTAAGCCCCTTGGGTTTAAAATTTCAAATTTAAAATATATTTCCCTTGAGGTATACACAGAAAAAACTAATTCATTGTGACAACTGAATTCTTTGCCAACTGAATAATTTGGTTGCAGCAACTGAATTATTTGGTTGAGGTTATCAAATATAGCCCAACACAATTGAAATATTTTTCTTTAACCAAAATTCTGTTGTATCTACCGAATTTCTGTAGTATTTATCCAATGTCTGTTGCCACAAACAAATATGTCGATGGTTCCAACCGAATCATTCGGTTGGCAAAAAATTTGGTAGTCGCAATGAATCTATTTTCTCTGTGTAGTTTTGGATTTGTAACAAAAACTTTGTATAAATGGGATTATTTTCTTTAAAGACTGGCGCACTACGTTTAAACTAAAAATGAAAAACTCCTTAGAAAAAGATTTCAAATTTATTTTTAATATAGCGAAGTATCTGGCATCTAAGTTAGTTGTGAACAAAGAAGCATTAAGAAACACGTTCACATACAACTTTTGTCACTTATGTGTTGTTAAGAATAATTCAAATAAAGTTACCTACATCATCCATCCCTTGCACAATTTTTGTGAATTATTGTAAATATTCATATTGTTTTGTAAGACATGTACTTCTTGTCTGTTAAATGTGTCTTTTTTTATGCGAAATGTCAATAAACAATTGTAAAGCATTATTAAATACATTTTGTCGAACAAAAACTACAAAAAAGGGGTTGCAAAAATATTATTTGAAATTATGATCCATTAAAAGGCGAAGAAAAGAGTTTCAAGTGCTTTTGTGTTGAGTATTTTTTTATAAGTATTTTATTTATGTGTAATTCATGTTGTTTTTGTATACATAATGTATTAATTTCTTAAGCCTTACCAGAGTTTTTTCAAGGAATCATTTTTACATAAAACAGCAAAGCGATCATATAAGCTTTGCAACAAGGTGTTGCGAAATTATGACTTTTAAATAAAAATGTTTTGTTAATGGTGAGATAAGTTGAGTTATTGAATATATTTCTGAAGTAATTTTTATATTGTCGCAGTCAAATTATTCACATCTTTATTACTTTTCTGAATTTTTTTCTAATTTTTTCCACAAATTTTATGGTTAAAATGAATCGGTTTCACTGTGTAAGTGATAGAATTAGAATGGTAATCAATTTGTTGTCCACATCTAAAGCTACATATTTATGAATACACTAAATCGTTCCGCTTACGATCATAATATAATTCAAAAACTTAAAGATCTGAGAATGCCTGTTAGGGCAATGTCCAGGCACCGGCGTGGCATAATCCCTACGAATATACCCCAGTTTCCGAAAACATTCCCGAAAGAAGGCCAACACTGGAAGTTGGGACTATGACCAAAGCATTTTCGGTCGTATGAGGGTAACTCTGCAAGAAAAAGTCTTCAGAAAATATTAGTTTATCTAAATTAAAGAAAACTCAGAGTCTAAGGTTTTTTTTACGAGGGCTAGTAAATAAGTCCGTTTATTTTCGAATGAAATACAGGTTTTTGCATAAAGAAACCATTTTATTTTTCCACATAGTCTACTTTGAGCAATTTGTCCAACGTTTCTCCAATTTTTTTATCCCTTCCCAAAAAAAAGATTTGACGAGGTCATCATATAGGTATTTGTGTATTTCATCGTTGGTGTCAAATCTATTTCCGCCGAGCCATTTCGTCAGATTTGGAAGCAATCACTCGGTGCTAAATCCGGAAAAAAGGGGGACGAGGGAGCAATTCGTAGCCTAGTTCGTGGATTTTTGTCAGTTGTCACACGATTGCGTTTGTGGTCAATTGTGAGTAAACTCGGCTACAATCTTGCGGAAAGCTTTGTCATAACCACTGAGCCGTGGGAGATGCCTATGGCATCCACAATCTCTCGCACATTTAATCTCCTATCCACCAACACCATAACGGGAATTCGTTTAAATGGTTTTGGTGTAACGACCTCAACTGACGTCCACAACGTTCGGCATCTTCCGTGCTTGTACGGTTACAACGAAATTCAGTGAACCACTATTTTACCATTGAAATTGTTGGTGCAGAGTTTACATAGTATTTGTCAAGCTTAGCCTTCATCAGAACATGAAATTCACTTTTTTCCATTTTCTCCTCAAATCACGCGGTTGCTTGCTATCAATGGCTGTCAAAAACAAAGTTAATGACGCAGCATATTCAAATTTTGACAGGAGTCAACTGACAGATACGTGCTGACAGTAGCAGTGTTAACCTTTCGGTTAAGAGCCGGGAAATACAAAAAGTCACGGACTTATTAACCCTCGTGAATGAAAAAGTCCTCAGTTTCTAAGAATTTTCAGAAAAAAGGAATAGGAAACTAAAGTCTGTAATGGCAAGTGAAAATGTTGCTAACATTACGGGAAATTTTGCTAATTTGAGCCCTGCGGTTTTTTTTTTTTTGCTAATCTTAACAACACATTTCTACTGACGTGTAGTACATTGAAATTTGTAGAAAAAATTGGTACCCGCCAATAAGTTTTAGTAAACTTTTTGTAAAGAGGAATTTAAAATCGGTTTGCTAAAATCAGCAAAAAAAAATTACTAAATATTATTAATATTAGTATAAAAAATTATTAAGCGCTACTAAATTTTAGTAAATTGCTATAAACTCAATGAATTGTAAAATAAATTTAAAATGCTCACATTAACTGAATTATTTTTAGATACACTCTAAAGCTACTAATTTATTTTCAAATTGCCCTACGAATTCGAATATACACATTTATACTTTTTTTATCAAACATTTTTTTATTTATTTTTTTGTCAAAAAATATTTTAGACAAAATTAAAAGGAAAAAAATTAAGTGTTAAAAAAAAGTTTAAATATTAACGATTCTATCATTTTGTTTAAGTTTGCTAATTTTTGTTTTGAAAAATATTTTAGTAAATTTTTTGGATTTTAATGTTCAACATTTTAATGGCTGATTTTTTGAACTTAAACAGGTTGTTAGTGCTATTTTAAGTAGATGTCCTATTTTTGGACATGAGTCGGTTGTGGAAAGTATCTTCAATTCCGATCCCTTTTTCAAACTGTGTAACATTTTAAGACAATTTATGTTTCTATGTATAAGTTTTAATTATTAGAGATAACATTTCCTTCAATATCAACTTTTTTAAAATTAGTACATTTTTTGCTGCTCTAATTTTAGCAAATCGTTTAAAAAAAAAAAAAAATTGAAAAATGATTTCTAAAGTTAGCGAAAGAATTATAAATATTCTTTAAAAGTTCTATAATTTCTAAAATGTAAATAGCAAAAATTTACTAAATAATTATTTTTTTTTACTAATAGTACAAAAATAGTAAAGTTGGAAAAACTACATAGGATTTTTCTTTAGAAAAAGTGTTCAGAATCTACATATATTTTGTATTACGAAATAGTCTGAATAATCTGATGTTTTTTATAAGAAAATGTTCCCAGGGTGACAGTTTTTTGTCGAAAATTTATTAGCTTCTGGGAATTTTTTCTAAATATATAAAAACCCAATGATTGTGAGGACTCTAACCTATAAAATAATTTAGAATTTTAGGAATTTCACCGATACAAAAACTGTCAGTGAATCCGAAAAACTCTCCGTTTCAAATCTAAGGATTTTTCATTAAGAGGCTGAGGACGTATCTCAGATCCCTGTTTTGACTCAGACTTTTGGCACTTCTCGACGTTCATCTTTGTACTTAAATAAACCCCATATATATTTCTTTTTCGCACTTAAAATATTTTTTTTTATAAAATATAAGCTTTAAATTACATGTTAAAATGGTATTAGTACCATAGCAACACAGAATTTATAAAAAATATTTAGAATAGTGGTAAAATTGTTATACCACCGGCCCGGAAAGGGTTAATAAACAAATTTTGAGAGTATAAGTTATTTTGAATGAAAGTAGTAAATCAAGTATAGATCAAAATGCTGATAGCTACCACCAAATAATGTGACCACCAAAATTCGGTTAACAACAAACACGATTGGCATAACGAATCTGTTCTGTGTGTGTGTGTACAAATAAATCTTAAATTTGAGATCTATTTTATTGTTTGACCTCCTCCATTTTTAATCACTAAACGTGAGATTGTTGACATAAAAAAAAACAAGTGTCTACTATTTTTTTGTCCTACACAACATATCAAGGTTTTATTTATTTTACTAGAAAATCGCTTTAGATATGCATTAGAGTGGTACGTAAGTTTTGAATTATCTTCAAATTCCAAGTTTAAAATTGTGAAAAAATGTTTAAAACAAATATGGTAGAAATTTAAGTAAAAACAGATGTTTATATATGACGTAGATTTAGTCGAAAATTTTGTGTATTGTCCGAAAATTTGGATATCGTCCAACTGCCTGAAAATATTCCTATAACTATTTAAAAAAAAATCAAAAATCAAAAATATAATTTTAGAAATCTCAAATTTTTCAATCTAAATTATTTCTAGACACGTGAATTGTACTATTCAAAAGCATATTGTCCATATGCTGGACCTTTAAGTTTTTTGACTAATTGTTGGTGCATTGGGCTCATTCACACGCATCGTTGTTGCCCCAATATCCGGTTTTTGCGATTAAGCCTAATAAATTGTCGGTCATAATTCCAACAAAGCTTTATGTACATACAAAACTCAGCGAAGCCGGTGTTGAACATACCCCAGAGGAGAAAATTTCTAGATCGGGCGGAAGGCCGGCCACCCACAAGATTTTTATTTCGAAAAGTAGTAGGAAAACATAACACAGTGCAGATTTTGTTCATAACATTTCCTTACATAAACCCAAAACTGGAAATTAGGATAAAACCTATTGGGATTATGTCATATCACCTGCATCGTTTTTAGTGCTATTATTTGTACCATGTCGCGAGGACATTATTTACCGAAACGCCCTATATGAGTAATATCTTAAAAAATATCAAACTTGTTAAATAGTTTTGAAATCCTCAAGATTTAAAATATTATAAAGACTTTTTTCATACATAGATTTTGTACGAAAATTAATTACATAACATTTTGATTGCTGTTTTTATCACCAAATTATCCGCTATATATTGTACTAACATAACACTGCCACTCTGTTTTAGTCTCTACATATAAATGATACAGTATTAGTGCTCATGCAGTGGAGTTAACCATTTTTTCGGAATTGCTTTTGACATTTTAATGATGGTGTTTAGAGCGAAAATATCATACCAAGAAAAAATGTTATTGACATGCAACCTTTTATTTAAATAACATAAAATATGAGATATATAGCTGTAATAAATACGTTTAGATGTATCAAATTATTTGATTAAATATGCAAGTACGTTGAAAATTCTAGAGTCAATTATAGTTTTCTCTTAAAAAAAATTATTAATCAAAATAATCATATTATATAAATACTCATATTCTATTCCAAGGCTACCGTCAATGTGTATACAGAGTCCTCTATTTTTTGTTTATATTTATGTTTCTCTAGATTATTTTAACTGTTAGAAAGATCTAACCAATTTTATTTACATATAACTTTTTGTTATTTTTCGCCTGCTCTTTGTTTTCTCCTTATTTTGGTTTATAAATATTTATATTTAATTGATCCACTTAAAATAATATAGTTTTTTTTTAATGTATGTATGTCCATTACAACTGCTCCTTGTAATTTTTTTTATTTCACTATAATTATAAAAATTACATTTCTTAGCACTACCGTACAACAACATACAGATATGGTTAATAAAATAGTGAAATAAATGTACGAAGGCGTATGATTTATATTAAGTTAGGTGTTAATAAAAAGTATACGCCACAGGGTAAATATAAACCCTAAAAACTTATAAAAAGATTAATGACGGTCATGTTGACTATATGAGACCCAACACTAAATTAAATTTTTGCTCAAATTTTAGAAAGCGGTCCGAATCATGGAAAGGGTCCTGATCCTTGAAAAAAGCAGGTAGAAATATATAGAGATATATTTTTTAGGAAATTGTCGAAAACTTCATTAAGTAAATACCCGGAAGGTCCAAATAGGGTCCGATTTTTTCAAATATGAAAGGATGATTAATTGGTCAGATATATATGCGTTTGTGTGTATACTGGGAAAACAGATTCGTGCTGGCAGCCGAATTTGTTGCCAATCGAATAGTTCAGTTGCAGCAATCGAATTTTTCGGTGGTTTCTACCGAATTGTTATTGAGGTAACCGAAATACTGTTGTTAGAATCAAATTAATCATGTCTCAGTTGGTTTATTGTTGTCACAACCGAAAAATTTCGGTTACCACAACCGAACCATTCGATTGGCTACAAATTCAGTTGTCAGAAAGAATCTGTTTTCTCTGTGTATAAATACCATTTAAGCTCTATTGATATAGAAACTTTCTATGGAAGATTGATTAAAGTCCATTTAAGGAAATACCGGTAAGGCGAGTGTTTATAGAGACTAGGGCTATATATTGTCTGATTTTCTGCAAATTTAGAGACCCGATTTAAGGTCCCATATAACCTATTTACAACCCAAATTATAACCAGATATCTAAGGTTTTGTGTGTCTAAATACCATTGAAGCCCACTGAAGATAGAACCTTTCTATGAAGGGTAGGTCTTATTATAGACTGATTCCAAACAAATTTAATTGGGTGAATAAAGGCTAATGTACAAAATTTCATTTTGACCTGTAGTTTAACCCTGCTGTTAGATTAAAAAAAGCTTACCAATCTTATGTTAACGGACCATTTTGGTCCATGCCTTATCTTTTGAAAAAAAAGTTCGCAAAAATATTATTCTGTTGTGTTTGTTTCTTGATCAACGTTAAACATTATTTAGACTCCGACGCTATAGCTGAAATCCTAACTGAGTCGTGGACGATTTGTTCGTCCACTTTTCGATTAATTATGTCTAGGAATACTTTTCAAATGATTACAAAAGGGCTCCGCTTCAATGATGTTATCAGCCAAAGACAAATGCAAAGTAGCAATCAGTTTGTGGAACCATTCATAAGGCATTCTTTCAATGAGTTAAAACTGTCACGAACATGTGACTATTGATGAACAACTTTTGTATTTCAGAGAACGATGCTCTTTTAAATCCTGTCAAATATGGTTTAAGATTTTGGTTGTCTGTTGACTCTGTAACATGTTATGTGTGCAAGACACAATCATATCACGAAAAACACAGATATTAACAGCTTGCTAAATACCAAAGAGAGAGTGTATTATTGAACTTGACTGAAGGTTTAAAAGTTCAAAATAACACGACTGATAATGTCTTTCCTGGGCGTGATTTGTCGAAAAAACCTTTTGGAAAGGAAATTGACAAAAAAAAACATTTATTCCACTGAGGTTGCTTATATTCAAAAAAGTTCCTTTATATCTTTCAAGGTTTTCTTTCGATAAAGTCGCGACATTAGTGTTATACATCGGTCATAAAATAAAAGTACTCCTTTTATGAGTACGATGCGCAAAACGAAAGAAATTGATATTAATGGACTGAAGAAAAGCTTGAGATTGTGTCTTATTTTGATTTAACAAAAGGTTTGTAAATTTTTACTAAAAAATATGAAGTTATAGTAAAAAATATTTAACTTTGTCTTGCCTCTTAGGAGGCGTTGATATTGTCGACCAAATTATCGGTTACTATAGTACCAGATGGAAAACAAATCGATGGCCGAATGTTGTATTTGCAAAAATGAATGATATATCCTGATTGTTTTGTTTTCTGATTCTTGTGCACCTAATGATGCAAATTGTATGAGAGCAGAATTTGTAGTTCAATTGGTATTTTCTTTGGCTAGAGAACACATGATGAAACGAACCAATATACCCAAACAAAAATTCTCAGCAGAGTTATTGGCTGAGGTAAGAGCATCTTTACCTATTATAAGACGTGGAATTTGTGGTTACTGCAAATATAAATGCGATAGTTAATGTGTTATCTGTAGCAAATTTATTTATAAACTGAACCGAAATATAATTTGTACATCCTGCATAATAATTTAATAAAAATATATAATGGACCAAAATGGTTTTTAACATAAAATTTGTAACTGTTTTTTTTTGATCTCTTCCAGTTTATGCTAGACATTTAATTATTTCGTTAAAAACATTGGTTTACAAAAAAAAAACAAAAAAACCACGTGAGCTGATGTTTCAAGTCGATAAAAAAAATGATATTGAAAATAAACATAAATTGACCAAAATGGTCCATGGTCCTAACTTAACAGCAGCGTTAATTGACGGACAAACGGACTTCGTTAAATTGTTTGTAGCGACCTAAATTTGGTTAATGCAACAGAATATTAGTTGAAACCAAAATTTTCAATTGTATTAGAAATCAGAATATTCAATTGTCAAGAAATATGGTTGTTACGATGCAAGAATTTTCTCTGTGTACTCTCACACATTGAAGGAAAATTAACAGATTCATTCCATCTCGCTGGATCATTAGATAGATGAGGTTGTATGGACCAGAGATGTGCATGAATCCCATTCAAATGACATATTTATTATTTTGCAGAAGTGAAGACTGAGTTATCACTAAACATAAACTAACCCAAAGCTGTTATTGCATGATTAAACACAGCAAGTGGTTTGTTACAAAATGCATGTAATTGCTTGCTTATTCTGAAAGCTTTAACCATTCACAAAAGCATTAAATCAGTATGAGTGTTATGAATATACGCAGAGCTTTTTGAGTAAATATACACTTTCCTATATGAGTATGTTTGAATTAATTTAAGACTGTATTAAGGGATATTTATTGCATATTCTTTTTTATTTTATTTGTAGTGCTTATACATATATATTATAATAATGATAGTGATAATGATGAAAAAATAAGTACAAATTTCAGCCATTTTTCAAAGGTTAACAAAAGAAATAAGGTAATACTTTATGTTCAATATTTTATTATTTAAAGAAGAATGTATGTTGTTGTATTACAAATTAACGCACTGATTTTGCACTATGCAATTAACTTACTATTGAGCTTTTAGGAATCATTTGAATGCTTTGCATACAAATCAAAACACAGTTATAATTTTTGAGCCGTTATTGCTAAAGGCATTTAAAAAGTTATTGGGAAAATGACAAGCAATTGTGAGGGCGCAACCACTTCAAGCAATATTATTAGCAAATATTGATGATTGAAAACAAAAAAAAAGCAGTGAGTTCATACACATAGAAAAAAAGTGAATCAACTCTTGTACATCTCTGGTATGGACACTCTTTTTACCATGTTGAACAGCATAATAAAATGAAAATTTATGTGGTAAGTACTAGAAATATACAAAATATGATGTTTTTGTACAGAATTGTGTGGTAGGTTCTGGTATTTGCTATATGACCGAATTGACTTACACTTGAAATAATTTACACTTTAGGGCGGCTCAATGGAAATTTCTGTGTTTGCAGGTAAATGGAAATTGACGAATCGGATTTCCGTATTAATATTAAAAATCTCTAAGTTAAAAATTTAATTTTAATATCACGAAAATTGATCCAGAGGTCAAAAAACCTAACCCCCAATACTAATTCAAAAATTTTAACTTGATTAGCAACATTTTCAGACACAGAGAAAAATTTTGCCATTTTCCAACTGAAATTCGGTTAATACGACTAAAATCGGTTGATAAAACTGAATATTTGTTTTAACAATAAATTTGGGTTAAAACAAATGAATTCTGGTTGAAACAGCTAAAATAATCAGCAATCACATTTAAATATGGTTGTGTTAACCAAATTTATTGGTTGTCGCGACCAAAATATACTTTTAAATTCAGTTTTCACTTCATTTTTCTGTGTATAGATCAAGTTTATCTCGAAAACTGAGATTTGCAGAGAGAAAAGAATTTTTTTAAATATGCCCATACACAGACAAAACAGATTCATTGTGACGAATTCTTTACCAACTGAATAATTTGGTTGCAGCAACTAAATTATTTGGTTGTGGTAATCACATATATCCTGACACAATTGAAATATTTAGTTTTAACTGAAATTCTGTTGTAATTACCGAATTCCTGTTGTAGTAACCGCATTTCTGTTGCCACAAACAAATATATCGTTGGGCCCAACCGATCCATTCGGTTGACAAAAAAATTGGTTGTTACAATGAATCTGTTTCTCTGTGTAGATTGCTAACTAAATAATACAAGTTATAACTTGGATTAGATTAGAAAGGCCAATATCGATCCTTTTTATCCTAAATATTGATAAATAAAGCCACTTAACCTACAAGACATTGTTTTGCAAATTTTCAAGAGGGATCGTGTATATCCACCAAGGAATTTGTATTCTCCTGATATAAGATTACAGCGTCTAGTCAGAAACTCCGTTAAGGTCCTTCCTGCTCAAGGAAGGAAGTATCCTGGAGCTATTGGTAGCTTTCCGGCACTCATCGATCTTGGATTCCCTTAAAATTCTAAGAGCGGTGATGTTGGGCCCCACAGTTGGCCAACCAGCCAGCTTGTTCGATGCTCACATGCCCCTCGTACCCAGAAACCCAGCTGCAGATTAGTCGGTTGCAATCACTGAGTACATTTAGAGACTTAATGTAGTTCAGGACAAGTCTAAACAACACGTCATAGGATAATAACGCACTGAGTGCTGCTTGACTGTACCAAAGAACATAATTAGGCTCTCCCCTTTTTTGAACATTCACTCTGATGCAGATAAGTAGATGCCTAAGATCCGCGCCTGGAATATGGACACCCATATTCGAATTTCCATTAATGTGTTTCGGTGAACCATAACTGGAACCCCAAGACTTGTTGGTACCCAAGACTTGTTGGTGCATACTCTCGAAAATTCGCACCTCGTAGTTCCTGGCAAAAATCTGCATTGCTAACACCTTGTCCATGACACAGGCCAGTGAGTCATCAATAAACAACCCCGCTATTTTCATGCGTCCCCGCTGGTCACCTCCCTCAATGCTACCAAACACTCGGAAAAACAGACCACCCATATAGATGTCCTTAGTGTCCTTGATATGTAGTAGTGATCTTGCTTGCCCCAGTTATTCTCACACAGACCAAGTGATAGATCTTATTAAAAAATCGAATTCTGGCGAATTTTTCAATTTTTTCTGCAAATATTTTATTTTTAGCGTTATTTGTAATCTGCACAATTTTTTGCTAATTTTTGTGTCTTTTTTTAGCATTTTAAAGATTTCGCGTGTTTTAATTTTGAAGACTTTTTCTAGTTTTAGCTATTTTTAATTTTTTCAATATGTAATTGCTTTTCATTTAGGCAATAGCAATCTTTTTTAATTAAAGCGATTTTTTTTTAACTCTACAATGGCTATTTTCTTTAATTCAAAAGGCTTTACATTTTTGCGTTTTTTTTATTTAATTTTAAGCGATTTTTCCCAACTTTTGATTTTTTTAATTGTTTTGCTTTTTTAATTTAGCTATTTTTTTAATTTTAGCATTATTTTCAAATTTCCAATAGAAATATTTTGAAGCTAATCGGTGGCGTATGATGTATTTTGAATTTTAATAAAAATAACGTATACGCAATATGCTGATATAAATAAATAATAGCAATTTCTCAAATAAATTGAATGTATATGGTGTAGATGTTACAACCTTATTTTCTTTTAATTGTCATTAAGAATTTTTGAAAGTGGTATTTTTAACATACAAGGGCGGTCCCAAAATTAGCTGACCTGATGCATGCCTGCCAGCAGTAGCTTGGATTATAAATAATAAATTTGGTGAAAAGTGGCAACCTTATAAAACATATATTTTAATTTTCGGACACCACGTTGTTTTGAAGCTATCAAAAATAAGAGATCTCAGTGAATTTGTAAACAGGAAACAAATTAGTCAGCTTTTGTCATTCAAGTAAGTAAGCTTTTGTAATTCTTCTCTCAAAAATGTCGCCCCATCAGAGTTTCCTATTCAGAATGACGCTATCCTTAATTGGAATGTCCAAACACAAAAAACAGAAGGGGTAGTGGTAAGCCCTTTTATTTTCCTATCCAACGTTAGCATTCAGTTTTCTAGATGTTTCGCAGACATAACATGACTTAAGTGCCCTGAAGGGCATAAGTAATTTGGATCTTTTCGCCACAGTAGTATCGACACATGATTAGCGAGCAGACGGGCTCAAATCCTACATTGGCTGAAGTCCTTTACAGATCATGAATGGTGCTAATCCAAAAAATAGGATATCAAATTCCTCCCTGTAGATTGCCACGAGATACACTGCCACTGTCCCAATGGACAAGTGTACCGTTCAAAAAATTCTAGAGGCTCGATAATGGTATTAGTTTTTTCGTTATTAAAAGCCCCCTTAATATAAATAACAAATACGAGAGAATGCAGTTTTGCATCGAAATGTGGCAAACTGGCTATTCCTCAACGCACGCATGCTGCTGAAAACTCAGCAGATTATTCGGTACCCTTAACCATGCGATAGATGATGCGCTCAAAAGTCTTGATCAGAAAAGATGTTAAGCTGACGATAAGCTTTTCGAACGGTCTTCGTTCTGGCTTTGGTACAAAAGCACTTAGGTTTCATGCCAAAGCCTTGAGGTATATGAGAAATTTAGACACACATAAATATCCCAGCGAATTGGGAATCTAGCAACCCGAAAGGAGCTCTGCTGTAAGAGATCGAGTGCTACTGCCTTATATGGGGGTCAAACTATGTACAACCCATCTTATCTCCTTGGAAGTTACAGTCAGAACCATTCTCTGTTCGCGGATGTACCTGTCTATCTATGCCGGTACCATAAAATAAAAAGTGTGCTTCCATTAAAATCCTTATCGTCTGCCCCATAAGCTCCATAAGTTACACCCATACCCATCACTTTAAGCTCTTATATGGACAAGAACTTTTTAATACTCGACACGATATTTAAGATCAATATGTACCCAAAAAGCCTCCAGGACCGTAGTTTCACTTTACGTATCTCTCTATTGTATAAATCCAGTTTCGTCTTGCCCTGTTGAGTTGTTTGTCAATGTACTTGCCGAGATTGACAAGCTTTCCGGTGGGCCAAGGAGAAGCTTCCCTGGGAGATTTAGTCTCTAAAAGTGGGCATGGTTTCTCAAAGGATTCAGCAACAGGACTGGTTATCATATTTACCTCCAGTTAAGACAAATTTGATTTACCTTTTCAAAAATAATTACATCAGTCAAGAGCTTAAACTTTGTATTAATCTTTCGCTATCAAACTTTGAACAGAACTAGAATTACGCCACTTTCGAAATAAATAGATTTTATTTTCTCTACAGACATCAGCACAAAGTGTAAAATGCATTTCACATTTAGTTTCTAGTCATTCTTTGCTATTTTTGTTGACACTTATTTTCTAAATGTTGTACTCCGTTGCATAAAATTATTTTTGCACACACACACACTCTTCTATACAGTCCTTGTTATGACCGCTTAAAAATATACTAACAACATGTACAATTTCTATGTTGCATTGTTAATTTAAAAGTAATTATATTCCTATTTAACTTCCTTTTGAATAGAAATACTTTTTTATAGTAATTTTTCCAGCAATGAGTTACAACTTCCGAAATACTCGTAAATATTTTTTACGTAATTTATTTTTAGTTCTATGTATGCAAGGAAAAATATTTAATTGTAATACTAAGGACATTGGCATGTTGGAAGCTAAAATGTTTAAAGTACATAAATTTAAATGTTTACATTTTTATTCAAAAATTGTGATAACCCCTGCCTTAATAGAATCGTTTCTGCCGCTTGCTTACTTATTCATCCCTTGACTTTGACTTTCTACGTTTGCCGTTTGTTTTACATTTTAATAAATAACATTCTGAGAAATTTTGCCACATTATCAAAGGTACTTAAATTGCTAAAACCTCCTAAATAAATACACCTAATCAGTTTCATCTTTGAAATATGTAAGCAAATATTAAGGGCTTAGCGTTATAACATAAAATCGATTTTGTTTTTAAAATTGTTACCATTATATCTATTGCAACATGTTTTTGTTGACTTTATTCGAATTATGTGTTTTGAATTTTTAATATAAAAGAAAACCCGAATCTAAAACAGACTATGCACATAATTTGTAAATCAATAAATTTAAATATATATGAAAATATCTATCTAATGCCAACATATATTACTATAAAATGATGTACATTAGAAAATAGTGTATTCATATATAATAACGATGTGTTATAACAAATTATGTAGTATTATAACAGATTTTTTCGTACATATTTACTATTAGTATTATAAAATTGTAACATTCTGTTTGTCTATAACGAAATAGAAAACAAAAAATAAATATTAAAAACTTATCACGTTTACACATCTTGTAAATTGCTTTTTCTGCTTGAATATACATACATTTGATATTTTTTTTTATATATTTTGACTAAAATTTTCATATTTTCACCAATAGTCACAGAATATAACCATTAGGGTGAACCGAATATATCTAGATTAAAACCAGAGACTTTTTTAATCGTTATACAATCAAAGCTCTTGATAATTGATAAGCAATACCAATAACAATACATTTGATTTAAAAAATATCGGTTTTTTGTAACCATTTCTCCGATACGGATTTTGTTTAACAATTCAAATTTATCAAAAAATATAAATTTTTTAGTACAAAATATTCAAAATTGTGAACTATTTAACTATATAATTTTTTTTTAGTTTATAGCGAGATTTCAATCACAATATATTTACAAATACAAATAGAACTTATGATTTAAAGCTAGGCTGATACATATCTTTCTATCTAGCAGAAGATACCCTAAGAACGCAAAGTACAGGTTGGTTGAAAAGTTACTGTGCTCACCAAGAGATGGCACTGCTAGATCCAAACTTTTTTTTCCTCAAGTTGGTATAACTGTCCTGAGAACACATGCAAAGTTGCAAGTCATTCTGTCAATTCTTTCTTTGTTTGCAAGCCATTTGAAGTTGACATGTCATTGATTTTTATTAATATGGAAACAATTTAATATCGTACAGTCATTAGATTCTTTGTTTTGAAGGGTTTCAAATCAAAGGAAATTTATGAACAATTGTTAGAAGTGTATAAGGAGTCCTCACCTTCAAAACGCACCGTTGAATTTTGGGTTGGTAAATTTAAACGTGGTCGTACCAGCCTTGAAGACGATCCACGCGAAGGACGACCAAAAACTGCAACTACAGCAGAAATCATTGAGCAGGTTCATAATATGGTTAGTGAAGATCCAAGTTTGACTAGGCGTGAAATTGCTAATGCCATAGGCATCTCAGACGAACGAGTATTCTATATTGTACATGAAGAATTACGTAATTTAACAATTCAACAAAAAACTGGATCGAAGACAAATTTCTCAGCGTAATTCGGAGCGTTTTAAGCCGAATAAACCCGACTTCTTGCGTCGTTTTATAACAATGGATGAGACTTGGATCTACCACCATGATCCTAAATTGAAACAAGAACGTTTACAGTGGACTGAAGCTGGTTGTTGAGCTCCAAAGCAGGTGAAGTCACAACGATCAGCAAAGAAGGTTATGGCATTAGTTTTTTGGGATGCAAAAGGAATTTTGTTGATTGATTATCTTCAGAAAGGTAAAACAATCAACTCTGAATATTATTGCAGCCTTTTGGATCAGCTGGATGAAAAAATTCGTGAAAAAAGACCTGGTTTAAAGAAGAAAAATTTTATTTTTCATCAAGACAATGCACCTGCTCACAAAAGTGTTTTGACGATGGCTAAATTCAAAGAATTAAAGTACGAATTGCTTGAACATCCACCGTATTCACCAGATTTGGCTCCCAGTGACTACTATCTCTTCAGAAACCTCAAAAAATTACTTCGGGGAAAGCATTTTTCGTCGAATGAAGAGGCCATAGCAGCCGTAGACGGTTATTTTGCAGAGCTTCCGGAAAACTATTATAAACATGGGATAAAATTATTGGAAGATCATTGGAACAAGTGTATTGAGCTTCTAGGAGATTATATTGAATAAAAAAATATATTTCAAAACAAAAACAGTATTCTTTCAACCAACCTGTATTAGAAAAGCCTTTAGAAGAAGACAGAGCCTGAACAAAAAAACCCATCAAAACATACATTTTGCCACATTTCTGCCTTCTTTTTGTTACTAAAAGTTCTTATTTTTAACTGGATGTAAGGTAACATAGAGGAAAAAGATTCAATGTGACAACCGAATTTCTTCCCAAGCCAAGTATAAAAATTTAGATATAATCATATGTGGCCTTATCTAATAATATAATATTGATATATTTACATATGTCAGCATGCATTTCCATATATAATTATATATTACATTAATAACTACATCTAGTTGTGTAGTGATCTTTAAAAAATTACATACGATTTATATATAATACTATGTATAATTTCATATGGCTTACACGGGATCATATTTACTTATATATGACTTATGCAGAACCATATATAATTATATATGTCTGATACAGAACCATATTTAATTACATATGCAATCCTATATTTGAGATGTAATAATATATAGTCCATTATCAAAAATAATTTTAATCTGGTATGATATATAACTATATATGATCCAATATTTGACATAATTATACGATATTTGCAAACAATTTTGAGATATTTTTATATTAAATTCCATTTCTAGAGTATATTTGATATGAAGTAAGATATTATTAGATATAATTTTTTTTATTTTAATATATTTTTTTTTTTTACAAAACTTTCAAATTATAACCCATTCCGGGACAATACCTAATAATTGTTGATAGGATATAAGACATAATTAGTTTATTGTAATCTAATTATATAAGATATTTCTTTCCAAAAGTGCTATAAAAAAATTATATATTTTTTGCTTTAAAAATTATAATTATTCCTTAAAATTTTTCTTACTCCATCTTATGATTATGTACAATACTCTATATAGTTATAAATAATTATATAAAATCAGATAAGTTCAGAAGCAATTAAGTCTCATTAATTCAGCTATGATACGTAGAAATTTTTCCAAATTTCGCAATATATAATTATGTATAAGTTGCGAAGATATAATAATATACATATAACACAATTATACTAAAAATGTATTCTAATAAAGTTAGTCGCACACTGCTGAGTGCTTAACTTACTACAACTCTGGCAGATCAAGATTAAATCCTTCGCAAAGGCAATGTTTATTAGAATTTTTTTTTTTTTACGTTTTTTTATAAACTATGTAAATTCCGTATATATTATATTGATGGATCTAATCTGATACAATTCGATCTGACATTTTTCGGATAAATTTAGATCCTTCTTAATCCCCAAACAGATTGCTGCATCTAATTTGATCTGGAATTTTTCGGATAAATTTAGATCATACTAATTTGATCTGTCATTTTTCGGATCAATTTAGATCCTTCTAAATTCTAAATCGCCAAATATATTGCTGGATCTAATTTGATCTGCTGTTTTTCGGATCAATTTGATGTTAAGTAATATAAAATTGGGTATGATTTAATGTTGTGCCAGATCAATTTTTTTTACTCGAGAAACGAATGGTTTGGTTGCAGCAACCGAATTTTTTGATTGTTGCAACCATATGCATTCCTAAATCAAATGAAAAATTTTGTTTTAATCGAAATTGTGTTGTATTAACTTAATTTCTGTCGCGACTAACAAAAATATCCATGATCACAACCGAATCATGGCGTTGGCAAAAAATTCAGCTGTCACAGTGAATCTGTTTTCTCTGTGTACCAACATTTAATTTGAGTTGGCAACATTATGTTTTTTGCAACAACACATAATTTACCGTAAAAACGAAATCTTTTAGTAATACCTGTACGTACCGTTATTGAAATCTTAGTTATTGTTATACCGATACGAATTAAAACCGTTACCGATGCCAATACCGAAACAATCGAAAAATCAATACCAATATCGATATCAATACCGTTATTTGTTTTGCTTGCAAACCCTGGGAAAATTATTCCATAAAATTTAAAATATTTATATTTGTATTTGTATTTCGATACATTATTTCTTATTTATTTTGTCATGCCGATCACGTTATGTTAGGGATTTTCTTTGAAATTAGAAGAGTAACGTCATTGTCATCAAACAACAGAGTTGCCGTATTTTGAAAATTTTGAAAAGATTTACAAAATCTTAACATATTCATGCTCACTGGATGTGTTCAAAAATTTAAAATAAGCTTAAAGAGTTTCGACTGGGTTAACTTTTTTTCGTTTGGATCCATGTTAAATTAAATTTTCATTTAACATTCATAATAATACATTAGCCCATATATGATGATGGGCATACATGATCATAAATGGATATACATGATCATATGTAACCGTGCATGTTTTAATATATGATCACAAATTACCTCATATATTGCTGTATAAGACCATATACAATACTTCGTTACTGGTTGTTTTAAGAAAAAATTGATCTATTTTTTACAAAAATTTTCCTTTTCAAATAAATTGTAGTGGATACTTCAGTTTTAAGTTTCAAAATTCTGGGAGTTGCACATGTTACTAAAGAGGCACATTTCGCCCAATTTTACTACGTTTCAATTGCATATTTCAAAAATTATCTTGACTAAATAAGACTATACCCCACACTCATAATAACAATCACAATCTTTGGTATCTCTTTTTTTTGATTTTTATGAGTGAATTATTATCAGTGCAGAGCAAATATATTTTCAAAATCACATTTCTAGCCGATAGTTTTTGTCATTATAGTAATGGGAAGATTTTTTCGTCAACCCGCAAAATTCTGTCCCAGTGAATATTTAAAATATAGGAGAAACTGGTGTTCCAAATCTCAAGTTTCAACATTTGCACTGGCTGATTATAGGACAAATTATACCTATTTATCCCCATTTTTGCCAATTTCTTATTGAATAATCCAAAAATCAGAACTCCCGCCTTAGTAGATACCTACACCGGAATAGCAGACAATAAATTTAAAAATTCTAGCTCCAGCAGTTTTAGATGGGTGATTGAGGCAACCTTTTGCCGTTTTAATCCCATTTTCCTCATATTTATATATGTAATTCCAAAAATATATCTCTAGCGACATAGCCCATACAGAAGATAACACTTATTTTAAATTTAGGATTTACAGTCCGAAGGAGTTTGCCCTTTCTCATCCCATCTTAATTAATGCTTACGCCAAAGTATGAATATTAATAATAAATATCAAGTTTTCAGCTCCATCAGGGGAGACCAATCTACCTTGAAACCACAATTTCTACTACGTACCTCCCGAAAATTCTAAATTCAACCTCATCAGTGAATAACTCCATACTTTTTCGAAGATATATATTAAATTTCTTGTTTCTAGCCAATGTCGCTGTAAAGGAGGAGGCTTCTTCCTTTTGGACTCCCAATTTTACCACGTTCCCAGCAATAACTTCAAATAGTAGCTTATCAGTGATTTATCGAATTCTCCAAACTTCAAGCGGTTAGAGCAGCTCATTAAGGGAGAGACTTTGCTCTTTTGGTGTCCCTTCCTTTTTACCTGGAAATCCCAACACTGAACGCATATTTTTAATATCCGGTTTCTAGCCGAAATAATTAAGGCAGTCTGTCAAGAGAAAGACTTTTACCATTTTATCCGCTTATATATTAGCGGGTGTCTGCGCTGTAGGGGAAACGTATATACATATATTCAGTTTATCAGCTCCAGTATGAACTGAACGATATCAGACTGTAAGGTAATTCCTTTTTTAATATAGAAAAAATATAATGAAATACCCGTGCCATATTTGCGAGTCTCCCATTGATCTGATGGTTGAAGACAAGTGCTTCCTAGCTACTTAAGAGGAATACTCTATGTTAACTGGGGTTATCGGCGTACTTGTGTTCTCTAACAACTCCAGGCTCATAAACTATTATCAATTACAAGTCATTGGGATACTTACTGAAGGACGTTAACGTAGTTTTGTGAACTTACTGTTATTAATTTATTACATGTACAGGGAGTGCACTAAAAAAATTATAGAATGAAGCGCGTGTCGAAAACTGAATAGGGGTAGTTTCGAAACCATCTTTCGGTTTTAAGTTCAAGTGCTACTTTTCAGCATGAGTTGGTTGGGCAAAATATCTACACATGAGATTTCTCTTTTCAACGGAACCTTACCTAAGCTAACCCTCAAATTTTGGATCCGAATATAAACGGAAATATATGAGATCATGTATAAGCCAATGTATGATGATATATATTCACAAATGTAGGTTAGGTTAGGTCGAAAAGATAAAGGGCAATTCGCCCTACCTGATCATATAAAATTAGGTGACATACACATATTTAAATTTTATATGGACACAAAATATAATTAGTATGGCACTTTTTTGAAAAAATTTGCCAAAACGGAGCTCTTAAAATTCCTCTTTAAAAACCCTTTATAAATCGATAAGCATCCTTAGTGCACAGCGTAGGAAAATTAATTAAAAAAATTTGTATTACATGGCAAAAATTAGCTAATCGAATTCGACACTGCGATCGCTTACTGCAAACTGAAGACATTAAATGATTTTTAAAATTCCCCTGATTTTAAATTTTTTTGCGACTACTATTCTGCAATAGTCGCAATTCGAATATATTTAATTTTCGCTCCACTCTAATAACCATATGTAGTTTATTTGTATTTAAGTAGCCTTCATATCTATATTTCTAAATGTGGTCATCAGTATTTGTTAGAATAACAACAAGTTAGCAATACTTATTGCATTCGAAATTGACCACATTTAAAACATACTATATTATGAACAAACATTTTGGTTTACTCGTATTACCGTAATGTATGAAACATATAGGGGCCCAACCACAAGAAAGAAAACTAGATAAGAAATGTTTTGTGTATCACATTAGTCGCACTTTATAACTACTTAGTAGGTCATTAGAATCGATATTATATTATGATATAATCAGAATTCATGTTTAATACATTAGAAATTTAGTACAATATATTTATATTATACCCTACACCATCATGCGATCAGGGTGTGATGAGTTTGGGCTGGATGTTCGTAACTATAAATAGTATTGGACTTAGACCAACGCTATATTACATTCATCGACTCAGAATTACTTTCTAATTGGATTAAAGGAAATACAAATATGCTTGAATAAAACTTGGTGCATAAGTTTCTATTGGTCTATGGACAAACCCTTTTAATCAGAAAGTTTCTTTCTGAATTGGGCTTAAATGGTATTTAGACACAGACATCTGAAAATAGATATCAGGTTGAAATTTAAGTTGTACTCCTTCGAATTTAAAACAATCTGACTATAATTTGATTCAGTCCCCATATAAACCCCTTACCGGCATTTGTATAAATAAAATTTTTCGTCAATTTCAATCAGATTTATCTCTATATTTTCCACACATTTCAGAAAAAAAGATCAGGATCCTTCCGAGGATTTGAACAAATTATACTTGGAGTAGGGTATTATATAGTCGTCATGCCTAACTTAAATATTTTAACTAATTTTACCGGAATTAACGCAATCTGATCAGTGTTTAAGAATTTTTTTTAATACTTTTGCATATATACAGTGTTCGGCACATTTGCTCGGCATGTATGTAGTAATATAATTTATTACGGCTTTAGGAATACGTTTCCACTTATATTCTAGAATTTCGCTTCGATATCGGAATCGTTCATCAGAATCACTTCTTTACAATATTTCAATATTGTGGGCGTTGTGATATAATGGTTATCGCGTTGGACTGTTACACAGAAGGTTGCGGGTTCGATCCACAGGGACGACAACATCAATTTGGTAAAATAATATGTATTAATTTTTATTTCTCATACATATCGCGACCTCCTACTTCGGTGTTCCCATAGCACTTAACCCCACCGAAGTGAAATAACATAACAGGGATATGAACTAAAAAGCTTCAACAATTCTTGCAAATCTTTATCAGATGGCGGGCAACAGCTGTTCTAAGAATTATCTCGTGATTACAGTGTTGCCATATTTGAAGCAATTCATCTTTCACCATCATTAATGTTTTCTCTATTCTCTTTCCAAAAGAAACAAAACATTAATTAATAGGAAGAATTTCCTAAGTGTTGCTACTCTTTTAAAAAAACTATTTTTTTTTAATTTTGGTACAAATAACTGTGCGAAAATTTTTGACGGGCACTGTATATATTGTGGGAAACAAAAGATAAATGTATTTGTGTTCGTTGTATAATGGCTGATGTGAAATATAAATTGAATTTGTACAGTAAATTAAGTAAAACGTTATCAAAAAATAGCTACACGTTTATCTCATTCTTTCAAATTTTTCTTAAATATTTATAATTGGTTTTTTTTGTTGCTGGTTTTACATCGATAAAAATATGCTTTTGTTATATATATATATATATTTTTTTTTATATTATTATTTTTGTCACGTAGACGACATTGACACATAACTGACAGGCAATTAGTGTTACATTCAGAAAAATATTGAAGAAAAAACTAAATACTACGCACCTTGTCAGCACTGATTATTTTTTTCAAAGTTTATGTTTTTCTTAAACATGAAATTCCTAAAAAGCTTAAGTGGTCAAGTTTATATGTAGGTTAAAAAAAATATACAAAATAAAAAAAAAATATGAATGTCAAAATATTTGCAAATAAAAACTTTTTATACAATAGAAATACGAAAAGCATTCAAAAATCTCTTAGTAGAATGAAGTCTAATATTATTACAGTGCGTGATGGGAAAACAAAATATTACCGACAATTTATCCTATACCTAGAAAATATATTTGTGCTCAAAACTAAATTTAATGACAATCAAATACTGTTTTTATATTAAAATTATTATTTTATTGACTAAATTTTAGTTGTCACAATTAAATTATAAACTTAAATATCCCATGTGAAAATATGAACATGAAATATATGAAAATACATGGGCTAGTATAAGATTTATGTCATTATGATATAACTCAATGCATATTTATATATTACCATACATGATCTTATATATTTCCATATATCTTGGAATCCGAAATTTGAAGGTATATGGCCACATATCATATATGAGCATATTATGTATGAGTGATATATGTACAGTAGGGTTATAACTTTTTTTTTAGCAAACTTTATACCTATCACCACGTCATGGGCAATACTATACTGATAATAAAAATCTATTTTTTGGGTCATTTTGACACAAAAACCTCGCCCACCAAATGCAATTTCTAAAATTTTTCTGATATATTTTTTTTTTTAAATATTTTATTTTTAATTTAGTGTGTACATTGTACACAGTTAAGAAACTAAATTACAGGCATTAAATTTGATTATTGTAAGATAAGAACTTAAGATTTAATGTGCGAACGGATTTGCAAAAAGGATAAATGTCCTGAACCACTTTAATAGCACGTTCCGCGCAAATGTTACTGCGCTGCTGGTTTGGTATTACCGATTCTTCTTTTACCCAATGTCGAAGAAAACACTCATGAGCTCTTTTAAAAGGCATCAAAGACAAACTTAAAGCTTTAAAATTTTTTTCGGAGAAGCGATGGTCGGAAAACCATACATCGAACCATGCTCCACATATAAAATTACATACTGAATTTAATTCAGTTTTGTATTTTGGTATTAAAATAAATGCCAAAATGGCGAGAATCGCTCTAGAATTCCAACGAGCATTGCTTATTGGTGGTATGGTTTTGAAATTGATATATGGAAATTGTTTATTTATTTTATAATACCTGAAGGCATTTCCAAGCTCATGCAAAAACTGCATATCATCTCTCCACTTAATGTTTACAGCTTTAATTTTTTCATCAGTTTGCTTATAGTTGTTCTTTAGTTGATCATTATTGATTCATTATTAATTCGGAAACAAAGTTATAGGATATATTTGGAGAAAACGGTTTTCCATCCAACAACTCGTCCATAACATGTCTTAGTACTAAATCGAGAACATGATGCTGACAACCAACATACTGTGGAGGAACTAGTGACATTGAGTTGTAATAGTTTTTTAGCAGGGCAACAACTCCATTATGTTTGCCAGTGTTTACATTAGTTGTGTCGGAAATTACCATCTTAATTGATTCCCACAAATAATATTTATCTAGAAGTTCCTTTATACCATTATATATATTTACAGCTTTGCCGTTTTCAAGAACAAGTACACCTAGCTTTACTTCCTTTGTTTCATTTTTTAGTACTATTACCTGTGTTTCTTTACACTCAATTTTTTTTCCATCGAAGTGGAGGTACCATTTTTCTTTTTTTAGCTCGTTTTTATACACTTCTTCTGTTTGTTTTGCAGATCTAATCACCGATTTATAAATACCTACTTGTGATGGTGTTGAAATGTTAATTCCATTCTTAGCTAAATCTCTGCAAATTTTTGCTGCTTTTGAGGTGCTTACATTTACATTTCTGACTAATGATGACGCTGCTTTTACAGAAAGTTTAAGCATTTCAGGAGATTTGTAATCT
The DNA here is from genome assembly GCA_949748255.1 of Eustalomyia histrio. Lineage (NCBI taxonomy): Eukaryota > Metazoa > Arthropoda > Insecta > Diptera > Anthomyiidae > Eustalomyia > Eustalomyia histrio. The sequence goes on along the minus strand of OX456525.1, from coordinate 37,263,325 downwards.
TCGTTTTTCAAATTGTCTTTGCTATTTAAAGAAATGTTATCTTCCTGTAAGAAGTCATCTTCAAGAAAATTGCCATCTTTAAAGTCGTCATCTTTATAGCAGTTGGACACTTGCTCCCAATCTATGTCAATAATCTCTTCTATATAGCTACTTGTTTCGGATTCCCATTCTAAATTCTCTTTGGTAATATCAAAATTTCCGTTAAAACTATTTGGTTTAGGCTTTCTTAAAAATTTTCGGAACTTTGAGGCTATTACACAAGTTGGATAATTCTTTTGAGATGGTTCTGTAACGAACTGCTTTTGACTTTTCTGATGCTGCTAATCCAATAAATCTTTCAATAATTATTTTTTTCTCTGGAATTTTGTTTAATTTACATAACGAGTCTTCAATAATTGGTATGAATTTCAATGTTGGTGTGTCATAATACAAACCTTCAATATTTTTAGCCCAGATTTTGCTATTCTTCTGCACCATTACGTTACTGTTCTTATTCTTATAAGACATTATATAAAATTAGTGTGATATTTTAACAAACACAATAAACGTTCATAAAGAACAACTATTGGAAAAGTGACATAACAATATGTGCGGCAAAGTTAAATAAAATTGTTTTTTTTTGATTTATAATTATTTCATTAGTGAATTTAATCAAGGATTATTATTTTTTTTAATCAAAAATATTAAAAAAAATTTTATATTGCGGGCCCGTTGTTGTGCAAATTTTGACACCCATATCGTAAAAAACCCAATATTTTTTTTCACCAAAATATTCGCGGATTTCAACCATGAATAAAAAAACGTCTAACGGTATTCTAGAAGATCAACAATAGCAATAGTTTGGATTTTTGTTGGCATCAAATTAAAAAAAATTTTCAAAACTTCAAAGAGGTTGGTGGGCCAACTTTTTTGACAACCGCGAAAAAGTAAGAACGGGTTTCTTAATATTTTTTTATGAACTTTACCGCTAGGATAGGTAAATTTTGATATTTGCAAAAAAATGTCAAAAGTTATAACCCTAATGTACAGGCTATATAACCTCAAATCTGGGATCCGAAGATTTCGGATATATATGAGATTATGTATGATCAGGTATGGTCTTATAGCAGTCCATGTTTGTGCCTATATACTTTGATATTTTTCAAAAGTATCAGAATACCAAGTGACACCGAATTTATAGGTAACACTATGGGAAAAAATGACGGTTATGATCTTGGGCTTCGATGATTCCTAAAGCAAATAAATGTATTAGGTAAGTAAAACCAAAAGGATTTGGAGCTGTTAGTGGTCAGTCAAGTTTTATGCCCATTTAAAGTTTTAATTTTTTTGACCACCACTGTACAATATAAGATAAAAAAAACCAGCATAAGCGTTCTTCTGTGCTTAATTATGAGTTCGGATGTCTTCAATGAAATTTCATGGGATTTTTTTTTTTGTAGAACATTTTAACTGTCTGTGGGCCGTTTTAGGGGTCATTTAAGACCTACTTTTGAATATATACTTAAATATCCCTTTAAACTTGCATTTGGAGGGTTAAAATGTTCGACGCATATGTTCAGCTGAAAGTTTCACTATGGGTTACTGAAGACGAAAAATTCATTTAACGATGGTAAATCGTGAAAACGGTAATTTTAGTTTATCACTTTACTGTGCAACTTTATTTTTTATTTTTGGCAAACATCGTTTCCAAAACTACGAAGTTTCTCTTACAACAATGTTAGCAGCATTTTCCAAAATTGGTTTAAATATGTCGTTGAAAATTCATTATTTACATCACCACATGGACTATTCCCAGCAAAATAAGAGCTGATGAAGAAGTACAGGTTTGTTGAAAAGTTCCTGGGCTCACCAAGAGATGGCACTGCTAGCTCCAAACTTTTTTTTCTCAAGTTGGTATAACTGTCCTGAGAACACTTGCAAAGTTGCAAGTCATTCTGTCAATTCTTTCTTTGTTTACAAGCCATTTGAAGTTGACGTCACATTCATTTTTTTTAATATGGACAAAATTGAATATCGTGCAGTCATTAGATTCTTTGTTTTGAAGGGTTTAAAAGCAAAGGAAATTTATGAACAATTGTTAGAAGTGTATAAGGAGTCCTCACCTTCAAAACGCACCGTTGAATTTTGGGCTGGTGAATTTAAACGTGGTCATACCAGCTTTAAAGACGATCCACGCGAAGGACGACCAAAAACTGCAACCACAGCAGAAATCATTGAGCAGGTACATAATAAGGTTAGTGAAGATCCAAGTTTGACTAAGAGTGAAATTGCTAATGCCATAGGCATCTCAGACGAACGAGTACTCCATATTTTACATGAAGAATTACGTATAAAAAAACTGTTTGGAAAGTTAGTGCCGCACACATTAACAATTCAACAAAAACTGGATCGAAAACAAATTTATCAGCGTAATTTGGAGCGTTTTAAGCCAAATAAAACCGACTTCTTGCGTCGTTTTATAACTATGGATGAGACTTGGATCTACCACCATGATCCTAAATTGAAACAAGAACGTTTACAGTGGACTGAAGCTGGTTGTTCAGTTCCAAAGCAGGTGAAGTCACAACGATCAGCAAAGAAGGTTATGGCATCAGTTTTTTTGGAAGCAAAAGGAATTTTGTTGATTGATTATCTTCAGAAAGATATTATTATTGCAGCCTTTTGGATCAGCTGGATGAAAAAATTCGTGAGAAAAGACCTGGTTTAAAGAAGAAAAAAATCATTTTTCATCAAGACAATGCACCTGCCCACAAAAGTGTTTTGACGATGGCTAAATTCAAAGAATTAAAGCACGAATTGCTTGAACATCCACCGTATTCACCACATTTGGCTCCCAGTGACTACTATCTATTCAGAAATCTCAAACAATTCCTTCGTGGAAAGCGTTTTTCGTCGAATGAAGAGGCCATAGCAGCCGTAGACGGTTATTTTGCAGAGCTTCCGGAAAACCATTATATGGATGGGATAAAATTATTGGAAGATCATTGGAACAAGTGTATTGAGCTTCTAGGAGATTATATTGAATAAAAAAATATATTTCGTAACAAAAACAGTATTCTTTCATTTCGAGCGCAGGAACTTTTCAACCAAACTGTTTAGGGTTTTCCAATAAGGACTTGACAACTTTTTTTTTTTTTTTTAAAGCAAACGATTTGAGATTTTCCAAAACTTTATGATCGACTTGAAATACAATCAAAACATTTATGAATGGAACTCGACTTCGTTCATAAGGCTACCGCGGTCACGTCGGCAGCGGTAGATTCGTTGGACCCAAATTTTGATAGCTCGGTTACACATAGCGACCATTACTTCGTGTTCAATGATGGCTCTGAGTTCTTAGAACGTCGTCGACTTGTTGGCGTAGATCAATGAAAAAAGTCTAGAGGCGTTAAATCGTACGAATGAGGCGGCCAATTGACTGGTCGATTTCTTGAGATAACACGCTCACCAAACTTACTCTTCAATAAATCGATTGTTACGTGTACTGTATGGTTTGCGGCACCGTTCCAATTCGGGCTAAAAATAATCGGTAATCGTGGCACGATAACGACCGTTATTATCGATGAAAAAATATGGCCCAATGACGCCGCCGACATGCAAACCGCACTAAACAGTTATTTTTTGTGGATGAAGTGGTGATTCATGAAGCACATGTGGATTTTCACCAAACAATAACGCATATTTTGCTTATTGAAGAACCCATTGAGCCAAAAATGAGCTTCATCACTAAAGATGATTTTGCTCCTAAAGTTGCGGTCACCGACTCCGAATTTCGGTAGTACATTTTTAAATTTGCATACGTTGTTCGTTCGTGTACTTTACCGTGATAAAAATGTTGAGTTTACTAAAAAAAGGAATGTAACAGTTAGATGATCAGTGAAATAGTGCGTTCACAAATTACATTCAAAGTTGTCAAGTACCTATTGGAAAACCCTTAAGTTAAACACTACATCTACTGAACACGAAGTTGTGAAAATTTCTGTGAATCATTCATGATTTTAACATTGGCCTGTCATTGGGAGGAAGTAGTTTGTTTCGGTCCTATGAAAAATCGATGATCAGATGGACTTTTTCATTAGTTTACGGAAGTTGTTAAATGTAGGGAATACAAAATAAAAATAGGGAGTGGCTTTGTTTTAAATTTAAAAATGTGATTTTAAACACGCCAAGAATTATTATTCCGACTGGTATGCAAAATATGTTTTTAATAAGGCATTAAATGACTGCAGGAATTAACCATTAACTAAATAATTGTTTTCTTAGTATAATTATAAATTGTTATAAATAAATATTAAAATTAAAAAATGTTATACTTTTCAATGGAATTGTTACAAATACTTCATAAGTAGGAGTTAATATGACTTCTTGCAAATCGAAAAATTTTAACTATTCACTTCTATGGATGTTCTGTAAAAGAGATTCGTAAAGAATAACATCCATTTTTTTTTGCTGGGTTTTAGTAAGCAACTATCAACTGAAACAGATGAACATGACGAATGGTATCATCAAGTCATTATGCCATTAGAAAAAAGGTATTATTATTGGCCTTTGATATAGTATAAGTGTTAGAATTTTTTAACAGTAATAAATTTCAGACATAGAGGAAAAGGCTTGGAGAAATATGTTGGTGGAATAAACACATGTTTATGGAAAAAGATTATGAGGGTAATAATAACAAAGAACCACAGGTGGATATGGATCGTGATGCAGATACTGATTATAGCGACGAATAACTTGAAAATATTAAATATATATACATATTATACTTATTAATTTAGAAAAAACTAACATATACAAATATACCAATCCAGAAATCAATAAAATAAAAAGAATAGATTTCATAAAATTCCTAAAAATTCGTTTGGGGCACACCAAATTCACACATGGCTGGTTATTAAACATACCCAATATCCCAATAAGTAACTGCAACATCATCCGCCCGCCATCCTCAGAACACCTTCTATCCCATTGTCCCTAATACCGTAACTTTCGGCAATAAGTTTTAAACCGCAATAACCCTTTAGATATGATCTCCGATCCAACCCTGGAAAGCACTAATTATGTAATTAATTTCCTAAACAACCAATTCCTATAAGTTTATTTAAGAAACCAATTCCTATAAGTTATTTTAAAAACCAATTCCTATAAGTTATTTAAGAAATTCCTACAAGTTTATTTAAGAAATCCTATGCAGCTATTTCTCCTTAGAGTAATTAGCTTCTAATTTTAATCATAAGTTTATTTGTAAATAAATAAATAAGTAAATACTTATTAATTTATATAATAAAAATTTCGAAGGTCGTATTCATACATTTTATGTTGATTTTGTATAATTGAATAACTAAATAAACATGAAAAATAATTAATATAAAATACAAGTGAAATTTAATTCTTTTTCTTCTTCTTAATTGCTACAAAAAATCCTCATAAAATATCATTAAATTTATCCGAACAATCTTAATACGTCTTATTTATACAGTACAGAAAAAAATGTAAACGGTCATAAAACTACTGTGCCTACATAGCCTATATCCCTTTGGGAATTCTATTTAACATTTAAGATTATACTAAATGCGATAAAATAAAATTCACCATTTTCACGTTACCATCGTTAAATGAATATTTCGTCTTTAGTAACCCATAGTGAAATTTTCAGCTGAACATATTCACCGATCATTTTAATCCTCTAAACGCCTCTAAAATACATTGAAGACATCCGAACTCAGAATTAAGCTCAGAAGAACATTTATACTGGTTTTTTCTTCTTATATTGTACAGTGGTGGCAAAAAAAAAAAAAAATAAAACTTTATACGGCCATAAAACTTGACTGTATCCACACAGCCCCAAACCCTTCGGGGGTTTTACTATACTTACCTAGTACATTCATCTGACATTAGTATTCGTCGACGCCAAAAAATACTGTGTTATTGATCTTAAATACCCGGTAGACCAATCGTGCGATTATGACCATAGCCTTAAAGCATTACTGAAGGATATAAGTAGTATCAATGTCCAGTAATTTGGTTTTCGATATAAATGGTCTAATTTGTAACGCTGTGTTAATATTATTTTTAAGTTCTTTCTAATCTTTTTTGTTGCCGCATGTGTTACTATGCATAAAGTATATGATTACTAAATGGCTTTAACTAAAAATAATGAAAAATTTATTAAAAACAAGTAAGAGCGGCTAAATTCGGCTATGCCGAATCTTATATACCCTTCACCATGGTTGGGAAAAAACTGAAGTTTATATATGGACATATATGGAATGGACAGATTTATATACGGTCGCCTTTAAGAGGAAATTAACCATTTAGTTTGGAGATAAAACTTGGACTCGGGAATATAGGTACTTTAAAAAAATTTATGTTTTGGGCATAACTTTTTTGTATCTGAACCGATATTTCCGAGTTTTTCAGCAAATATGTTATACTAAAGATTTTCGATCTTTTGCTATATAAGACGTATCCATAGGTCATAATACAGCTCTAGAATAGTGTTTGTTGTTTGTGTATAAAAGGTGAAGAGGTGAAAGAAAAGAATTTCAACAAATCGTTAAAAGAAATCACTACAACTGCATGTGTTTTATTTCTACAAAATCGTTTGATTTAGCTGGCAAATTTACATTTGGGATTTTATTTCGCTTTTTTATTAGAAATATTTGTAATTTCTTTAGCTTAATTTTAAAAATTTGAAGGAAAATAGTTTATAATTTTTTTTTATAAATTATTATAAGTTATGACCTAAAATAGTTGCACTCAAAGGTAAATTATGTATAAAATTTTCTTAATATGTGAGAAATAAAATGGTTTAAAAATCTTTTTATAAATTCTTTTAAATCGGAGCAAAAAAAAAGAAATAAAACCGTTTGTATTTTGTTTGTATCAGAGGGTTTTTATAAAAATTTTGATGTTTTTAGCCTATTTATGGACTATTTTATTATTAATATAAAATTTTATTTAAATTAATTATTAAATGTAAAAAAAAAACAAAAAATAAACAAAAAAAAAAATCTTACGAAAATAAAAAAACAATGTACAAAAAAAAGTGACTTGACCGGGATTCGAACCCGCGACCCTTCCACCTGTGGTGAAAGGTATAAAAACGTTTGTATTTTGTTTGTATCAGAGGGTTTTTACAAAAATGTTGATGTTTTTAGCCTATTATGGATTATTTAATTATTAATATAAAATTTTGTACAAATTAATTATTAAATGTTAAAAAAAAAAACCAAAAATAAGCAAAAAAAGTCTTAAGAAAATAATAAAAAAAATGTACAAAAAAAAAAGTGAATTGACCTGACCGAGATTCGAACCTCGAACCCCGCGGGCTTAGAGAAAAAAAGTATTTGTGACATAGCGTCTAGACAACTGAGCTATTGAAGCTCACACAAAATCATCGTCAATAGATGTACATATATAAAAGTCTTCGTTCATTAGGGATTTGTTTAGTTTTTATTTAAATGACAAATCTTTATATGTGTGTTGTTTGTGTATAAAAGGTGGAGATGAAAGAAAAGAATTTTAATTATTAATATAAAATTTTATATAAATTAATTATTAAATGTTAAAAAAAAACCAAAAATAAGCAAAAAAAAAAAAAATCTTAGGAAAATAATAAAAAAAAATGTACAAAAAAAAAGTGAATTGACCTGACCGAGATTTGAACCTCGAACCCCGCGGGCTTAGAGAAAAAAAGTATTTGTTACATAGCGTCTAGACAACTGAGCTATTGAAGCTCACACAAAATCATCGTCAATAGATGTACATATATAAAAGTCTTCGTTCATTAGGGATTTGTTTAGTTTTTATTCAAATGACAAATCTTTATATGTGTGTTGTTTGTGTATAAAAGGTGGAGATGAAAGAAAAGAATTTTAATTTTTAATATAAAATTTTATATAAATTAATTATTAAATGTTAAAAAAAAAAACCAAAAATAAGCAAAAAAAAAAAAAAATCTTAGGAAAATAATAAAAAAAAATGTACAAAAAAAGAAGTGAATTGACCTGACCGAGATTTGAACCTCGAACCCCGCGGGCTTAGAGAAAAAAAGTATTTGTGACATAGCGTCTAGACAACTGAGCTATTGAAGCTCACACAAAATCATCGTCAATAGATGTACATATATAAAAGTCTTCGTTCATTAGGGATTTGTTTAGTTTTTATTTAAATGAAAGAAAAGAATTTTAACACATGGATGTGTTGTTATGCTCAAAATTCTACATACATATTAAACAAAGGGATTTTACTGGAAAAATTAGAGGTAGTCCTGGTTTTTTGCTAATATCTCAGCCATTTATTAACCGATCTGTCTGATTTTTAATAGCAAACAGAAATGGATCACATGTAATTTATATACCCTTCCACCTGTGGTGAAGGGTATAAAAATATGATATAACACCTATGCTTAATTTAGTTATATGTTAAAAAATAAAATTTACAATACTTCACTGCTCGCAGCTATTCATAACTTATTTTTAAAAACACGAAAGGAAAATTTAATCTAAAACTCAAATAGATAATACTAAACTATTTTAATTGAAAAATAGAGAACAATTTTTAGATTATGTATGAAAGATAAAAAGGGCTGCTATTTGTTGTTGCTCTATCTAACAATTTAATTAGTTTTACATATTACGGAAATTAAACTAGGGGAAACTTTTTATAAAAAAAAAACAAATTCATGTATTTTATTTTCTTTTTTGTTTTTTCTTATCATCATCCTAAAAGCTTCTTGTTTAAAAATAAATACTTGTTTTTCTTTTTGTTGTGATACGATAGTTAGAAGAAAGAAATTTGAACTTTTGCAAACTGTTATTATCGCTTGACCAGAAAACAAGAAAAAGCGGAAAAAGGAAAAATAAAAATGATAAAAGAATAAAAGTAGGAATGGGGAAATAAAATACAACAACAAAATGCAAGTTGGATGGGAAGTTCACGTGGTAGCTCATACTACCTGGTTATCATCAAGTAGATTCAATAAGCGACTTTGTTCTAAGAGACCACAACACCCGCAGTGAGCTGATACCCGGAGAATTATACCCAACCCGAAAGATAAATATATCGGATTAGATGAATTAATCCTATGTCCGATATTAACAAGAGGTCGTCCTGTATGCTATAATCGCAAAAAGTTCTATTTGTGATGGCCTGCAAAGTTCTATTTTTTATGCCCTGCAAAAATTTATTTCGGAAGCCCTGCAATGTGTAGATGAGCTACCATCTCTTCCTTCCCCGATTCTGTTGCCTTATCTGCCTATTACCTATCTCTTCTACTTATACAAGTGTATAGTATACGTCATCTACCCATAGCCTTTTAGATGTAGTGCTTACGGATCCCATCCATAACAGTTCCCTGATATTGCTGAGGAGACATTTAAGGGATACACTTTTAACTCGTCTGCCCGCTTATAACTGTAAAAGTTCCTGTGACCGGGGACCCATAAAAGCGTTATCATTGACTGTCAATTTAGCCTTGAACTGACCAATGATGAGGGAAAATCCAAATACGAGTTCAGAGACAAAGAATACAGATTCGTACTGACAACCAAATATGTTGCCAATCGAATGCTTTAGTTGCAGCAACCGAATTTTTTGGTTGTGACTACCGAATTGTTGTTGAGACAACCGAAATACTGTTATCACACTCAAATTACTTATGTCTCAATTGGTTTTCAGTTGTCACAACCGAAAAATTCGGTTACCACGGTTGTCAGCACGAATCTGTTTTCTCTGTGCATAAACGCCATCTAACCCGACAGGGTCTATCAAATTCAATCCTGAGAGTAGAATAGAAGTCCGACGGTTGTCTGAGCAGCGGAGGTATCTAGAAGTTTAGAATTTCTGTAGGATCTGTTGCAGAAAGTCGTGAAGCCACAACCGAAAAATTGGCTACAAATTCGGTTGTCAACACGAATTTGTTTTCTGAGTGTTTTCTGACCATTTTTGGACTTAAACCCCATATTTAATTAAACATATTAGCGCTACGTTCACACATAGAAAACAGATTCACCGTGACAACCGTTTTTCTTGCCAACTGAATATTTTGGTTCCAGAAACCGAATTACTTAACTGGTTTAAGCCAATCGGTTGGCAAGAAATTCGGTTGTCACGAAGAATCTGTGCAGTTGTAGGATTCGACAATAGTTTCGCGACTTAGGCAATGCCAAGATATTAAGCATGTTTGGAGAGGGTGAGTTCGCAGAACCGACGTCACGGCAGTCTAAGGCTCGATTTGGTCCTACTGGCGAAATGCACCACCTCTCGTTTATTCGGAGTCATTCCATCCATATAATGTTACTTATCATTTCTGGATTCTAGTATCAGCACACGATCGAACGATTAGCAACGATACCATAAAATTGCAACTCTACAAGAATAGAGTTAATAACCAAAAGCCACAATAGGGTTGCGATCACTGCACATTGGCGTGTTGCACTACTTATTTGTTTTGACCTCTCGCTATTACCCAACAAGCATTGACAATTCGAGGGTCCAGCATGGTCACTATCCAGTCTCTGACAAAAATCTCAGAAGGATATTCTTCATTGCATCACTTCTTACATTCTTGTAAGCTTCTTTTATATCTAAGACAGCAGCCAAGGTATATTGCCCGAGTTCTTAGAATTTTTTTAAATTACTTTAAGCGGCCCTTGAGATATGTTTGTTGGCTGCTGGAGAGCTATGGCGACCTCAAGTTGCAGTCTTATTTGTGCATCGATTCACATTTTCTATGTCTTGAGCAGAAAAGAAGAGAGACTGATATGTCTGAAGTCCTTTGCAGCTGTATGTCGAGATTCTGATTACTTTGTAACATTATACGAAGAATGCCACCCAGACCTGGCGATTTCTATGAAGAGACACTTCAATTTGCCCTTGTTATCCTTGTTATTTTAAAGCAAATAGCTGCAAATTTGACTGGAAAGTACGTAACTAGACGAGAGATTAACTAGAGAGCATACGTATACAATTATAAACTTTACTGTATGCAGGGGTATATAATAATTTCTGAAGGATGAAGTTTTGTTGATTTTACAAATTATAGTACACTATTGGTAATTTTTCATTTTAAAAAATAAAGTTCACAAAATTTTTCTTATTACATTAAATTGAGTGAAGTTTTTAAAATTCAACGCAATAAACTAAGTTCTAATTCCTATAGTTTTTCAAAATGATGTGTACAGTTCAATAGCTCAGCTTAATATGTTACCTTCATTTGAAGAACATTTTTGACAATTTTATAATAAACAATTTTCGGTCGAATAAATGATAATTTATTAAAACTCCATTATTTAGTTATACATTTTCGTGCAACCGTACCTCTGGACAGGTCCTGAAACATTCATTTGCAGTTGATATATTTTTTGTTTTTAAAAAAATTTTTGGGAAAAAAACTTAATTCCTTAATTCAATAAAATATTTAACTTAAAATCGTAGCACCACATTCATTTTATACTATTGGAAATCCACTGACTAAAGTTTTCATTTAAGTTCAAAAACATTATAAGAATATAAGTTATTTTTTTTGTTTCGATATTAAAGTTTAAAATTTTGTTTTATTATTGCATCAATTTAATTGAAGTTTTTAAATTTAAATGCAATGAATTTATTACTACTTTTTATAATTTACAATAAAATACGGTTCAAAATTATAAGTTGAACTTTCGTGCAACCAATTTTTATAATTTTCAGAAGTAACGTATGTATATCACACGGCTGGTCCTGAATTAAATTTTCAGTTGAGTGTATATCAATAATACGTGTATCCATTTTTTTGTTGGATAAAATTGGACGTAATATAACCCATTGGAATATCATGGTATCCATAAAGGTATTTAAAGACTGTAATTATATAACTTGATGGTTATTAATTTTTTGTTTTTTAAGTTTTCCATTGTTTAAAAGTTTTTCCATTACCACTAATATCCTGTCCATATTGTATGTACATTGTTAACCATTTTGCAATTGCAACTTTTTGTTTGTAAAATTTAGTTTACTTAAGAATATACAACAAATACATAAAAACGATAAGATTTGTTACACTGTGCAACAAAACAAAAATGGAAACTAAAATGGAATGGGGGAAAATCACCAAAGGGCTTCGGCATGGGGATATAAATGGATTTTGGTAAAAATTTCAATATACTGTCATTTGAGTAATATACAAATTAAATATTTTATGAAAATTTGCAATAAAAATCCTTGACTAAAATAACACTATAAGTAAAATTTAAAGTTTCGAATTGACACAGAAAAATGCCAAGATACACCAACTTAATTTTGGGCCTAAACCCGCAAAAAAAGATTTTACAGCACTCTTTTTTTATTTTTAAGATAAAAAATTTCAAAACTCTTTAATAAAAATTAAATTTATTCCAAATTTATTAAAAATTGTCTGTTTTTTTTTAAATAGTTTGAAAAAATTTCAAACCAATGCTCAAACAATTCAAGTGACGATTTTAACATTTCAAATGATTATTTTTTCAGCGCAGTGATTTATAAAATTCTAATTTGTATGTATAAAATTTCATATAACGTAATGAACAGCTGTTTCAACGCGGGCAATCACCTACTTTATTCAAGTGATTTCCAAATTGATTTTTTTTTTAAAAATGATTTGAAATGAGTCGTTGTGTTTTGCAAAATGGACCCATAAATTTTGTTCAGAAAATAAATCGGCATAAGAGTCATTAAAATATTTTACAACAATATTACGTATACGCGTTGGTGTACTTTATCTCGTATTAAACACATCCCAGTGTAGAATTAATATTGGGGTATCATAATTTTTTGATTTACAAATAATTATAACTCATTATCTTCTAGATTAATTTAAATATAGAATAATAAGTAGTAAGTGAAAAAGCAATAAATTTAGTCATTGTAAAACAATTTTCAAAGTCTTTTCGTTAAAATATAATTAAAAAATTGTTTGAGTCAATACAAACTTAAAATCTAAATATCTTGTTAAAATAACCTGACTCTTTAAAACGGTGTTTGTCACTGAATCTTACCTAAGGGTTTGGTGTGTCATTTTGACGAACTTACTGTGTAATCTATCGAGCAATTTAATTATATGAGCAGTTCCCAAGATATCTACAAAAATTCAAACGTATGACGTAAGTGACATGTGTTTAGTGATAAATTTACTCTTTCTGCAATGTGGCTCAAAACCTAAACATTTTGTTATGACCGATTTCAAAAACTTTATTTCTATTTAATAGTAACGAACTAAATATTAAAACTAAGGTATCCAAGAAATTTGGTCCACATATTGTTAATTGTGTTCGACGTGACATGATATTAAAAGTAAATGTATAATTACTCAAAAATTATTATTCAAATGAAGAAAATTTTTTACCTATTAGTATGAAATTTTCCAAGACTTTGTTGAAGGTTTCTAGTTCTCACACAAGGCTGGAATAATGTCGGCAAGATCGATCGATCGATTGTTTGATAAGTTTTGTGACTTGGTATGTAATCTTGCTAAAACCAAAGATTATCCAAGTTAATATCTTCCATTTTAACCCATAAAAAGTCCGTAATCACGGCTCAGTAGTATTCGCGCTTAATTGAAATGGCATTTCCAGCATTAGACGCTGGAAATGCATTAGACGTTGAATATGAGTGTTGTCCGCTAGCAAGCCAGTATCAAGAAACTTTTTGCACAAACTTACATGGAAACCCACAATGTCAATAGTTCCTAATAAATTTCATTTTCTTTACTCTTTTGAAAAATAAAACATCAATTAAAATGAAAATTACATATAGATTTTTTTGGGGGAATGTCTTCTTCCGGCAAACGATCAAGTATTTTATTTATTATTTTATTTTATTAAACATATAATTACAAATAATATCTTAATACCCTAACCGAGCACTAGCAACGAAGGCTATCGGCTCGTTGTAGCGAAAACAGACTAGACCCTCTGGTGGGAATCGAACCCACGACCCCCGAACTGATAAGCTGGCACGCTACCAACTAGCCTACCGGGGCGCTCCTAAAAATCTTCTTCATTTGTTACCTCTAAAATCCATTATAGACTTTTTTCATTTCCCGTTGAACTCCCCCGAGATGTCAGCGATAACTTTAAATTTGTTGCACAGTGTATTTAAAGTTTTAACACATGTTGTGTTATTTTTTTCTAATTGTAAAAAAAAATCAATATTTCAGACTAACTTTACCAATATTAGTTTAAACTTGGTTTAACGGAAGTATTTTAAAATTCCTAAGTTTTTTTTTTAATATTTTATGATTACACTACTCGACAGGGTTTCCGCACAGAATTCTACTAAAACTGTTTAAAGGAAAGCAAATTGCCTTCCCAGTTGCGGGTCTATTTTTATTTAATCCCAGAAAAAGGGAAACATATTTTATGTGTCAAGTGCATCAACATCATTTATATTGATTATGGATTTGTAGTTCATATAAAATTAACTACCATTTGATTAAAATAATTGAGAGAATTTAAATTTAGAATATACAATCATCGTCGGACATGGCATCGGACAAAATAGCTTTGCATGTGCATCCAAAGTTACAAATCTTTTCTTAAGACTGTCTTGCCGCGATGATATCGGGAACGCGTTTAAATGTCCGACTTTGTTTGTTTTCTCCTGAACCTAGAGTTTTTTTTTTATAATAATGGAAATCCGTAAGGATTTCCTTTTTGGAATTGTCCTTACATTACATTAATTTGCTAAAAGTATTAAGCAGATTACAAACTTGTTATTACCAGATAATTCAATAAAAAAACTAGGGATAAAACTTTTAAATCAAAATATTTTATTGAAGAAAAAACCCCTGTCCTTGGAAGATCTATTTGACATAGATTTTTTGACTTTAGATTCATACTAAGGAGAAAGTCCCTGCAAAAACCTGCAATAATACAAAAGTTTAATATAAAGTGCTGACAATATAATGTGTAGGCAATCAATTGGTTTGTTTATAACAATACAATTTTCGATCTGTACCAATAGGAAACCAATTAATGCAAGAGTAATTTGACTACAACAGCACTATTTTGAATAGAGTAATGAAATAAAATAAAAATTTATTATTGCAACTGAACCACTCGCTTCGAAGCAATTTTAGTTATCATCATGAATATTTTTATTGTGGTGCAATGCTTAGCGCAAAGGAATGCGTTTTCGATCCCCAGCTACGGCAACATCAATTAATAAAAATTAATGTAAGTTTTCTATCTGTCATAAATATTGCACTCTAGCCCACCGAAGTAAAATAATATAACCAAGCTATGAACCAAAAAGCTTAAGCAAATTCGCCATCTCTACATCTAATGGCGAGAAATAACTAATCTTAGATTAATCATACCGCACAATTTCAGTGTTGCCTTTCACCTCTTCTCTAACCTCTTTTAATTGCGGTGCTTGTTTTAAAACCTTCTTATACAAACCTTTTTAAAATATTTTGCCTTCATCATACGAAACGAAGGGCTTTCTTGCAAAAAACAGTTTATTTGAACCTTTGAAGTATTTCCAAACAAGACATTATTTGAGATCCATACGAGACACTTAAAGACCCTTATACATTTCTTGACAGGATAATACTCAATTGAATGCTAGTTAAATGTGAAAATCTATAAAAAATATTATTGATTTCCATGTTCTTCACCTCATTCGCTACGAGTAAATTATTCTTTTCAAAGTGAGGGGTTAAAAATTAAGGGTTTCGTTCGGTAATTTTTAAAAGAGTAGATTCGATAGAACTTATTGATTTTCGAAAACTTTTTAAACGGCTTTCAGTGTATAATTTAAAACTATTTAAGATGAATTAAAGCCCCTCTAATTGACAGAAGACTAAATTTGAATATGTAAGTGGTATCAATTTGAATTATTATTGTTTATTTTGAAAGTTTTATAGCAATAGGAATTCTACCCCTCAGTGATATTCCTTGTTGGAAAACCTTAAATTATAAAGGGTGTCCCAAGAAGAACGCAATTTTTAAATTTTTAATAAAACACAGATATTTAAAATAAATCGTGAAAATTTATTATATCGTAAAGTAGACAGAATGAGGTTATGTATGGAACAATATATCGTGCAGATGGCCGCCGCGGCTTTGCTGGCATGCACGCGATCTTGTAATGAAATTTTCAATGACCGTTTTGCATGAATGCTGCGGTATTTCATTAATGCAGCGTCCAATTTCCTCTTTTAAGGCTTGAGTCGTCGTCGGCTTATTCGCGTAAACCATCGACTTCAAAAAACCCCAAAGAAAAAAATCTAATGGTGTTAAATCGCACGATCTAGGCGGCCAATTCTGATCTCCAAAACGCGAAATAACACGACCGGGAAATGACTGATGCAGCAATTGAATTGTTTCTCTGGCTGTATGACATGTGGCGCCGTCTTGTTGGAACCACATGCCCTCCACATTCATTTCTTCAATTCTAGGCAAGAAAAAACTGGTTATCATTTCACGATACCGAACACGATTGACTGTTTCCGCTTGACCTGCATCATTTTCATAAAAAAAAGGTCCAATGATTCCTCCAGCCCAAAAACCACACCACACAGTGACACGTTGAGGATGCATTTGCTTCTCGTGAATCACTCGAGGATTTTCCTCACCCCAAATGCGACAATTCTGCCTATTGATGGGCCTCGTCACTGAAGATGATTTTATCGGCAAAATCAGCATTTTCATGTTGTCTCTCCAATACATAGACAATTAACGAACTCCCTTCGCTGTCCATGGTCAGCTGGCTTCAGTTCCTGAGTCAATTGAACTTTGTATGCATGAAGATGCAAATCTTTCGTCAAAATTCGCTGCAAAGTGGATTTGGAGACACCAATTTGCTGAGCTCGGTGTCGAATTGAGGTGGATGGAGTTTGAGCGACATCATCACGTACAGCTGCGACATTTTCGGTCGATCGACCTGGTCGATGGCGCGTTGTTGTCTTTACATCACTAACAGACCCAGTTTCGGCAAATTTATCCATTAATCTCTTTACAGTTGACTCTTTTGGAGCATTATTGTGACCCCAAATTGATCGTAATTTGCGAACTGTAGCCGCAAAACTTTCACCATTTTGGTAAAACAATTTCACAATGAGAATGCGTTGTTCATTCGTGTAGCGCTCCATTTTTACTAACCTCGTACCTTCTACTAGCAAACAATAACAATTGTTCAAATGTCAAACAATGACACTTCGAATGTTGCCAGATTTAAAAATTGCGTTCTTCTTGGGACACCCTTTATATATTTAATTATGATATGACATCTAGTGTTTCCAATTATTCGACCCTGCCGGTTAAGCGGCTAGGTCGTTATTCGAAAAATGAAGAAAGTTGATTAATCGGTTATTCGGCAAAATTAATGTATTTCTTTCATCAATTAGAACACAAGGACCTGCTTTTTGCATTGGTTTAGGACAATTCAAGGCATCCTGAGTTTTTTAAAGAATCATGCCTTTTTATCTTAGGTTTTTCAGAGGAATCTGACAACTCTTTAAAAAGAAAATGTCGGACACGTTCAGTAAAAGTACCGAAGTGGGACATTTTGTCGATGAAGTTGGTTTTCATTTCTCTTTGTATGACACTGTTCAGAATAAAAAAAAAAAATTCAATAACAAATTTTTAAAAATATGGTATGAATAATTTTTGTGAAATTCACAAACAAAGTTTGAAAGAACTGCCACTGTTCCCTGACTTTTTCACTACCTGGTTTAAGTTTAAGCGTTTAAGAGGTTATCTATTAGAAAAGATGTAAAAATTACGCCTATTCCTGGCAAGTCCTCACTGATAAGAATAAGAAAATTCTTAATGATTTTTGACTAAGTAACTTAATTCTACTAAAGTTTCTACGCCATCAAAATTTGTCGATAAATCAAATTAGAAACAAAATTTCATGTTATTTTTTGGCTTTTATAATTTTTTTCATAGAATTTTAAATGAAACTGTTTTTTTTTTTAGAAAATACTTTTTTCGAATTTAAAGCAACTTTATATTATTATTTTATAACATAAATAACGTCATATTGCTTGTTGGGAATATACCCAGTTATGTTTTTCATTGCTAAGGCTCTAGCTTTTCTAAAACTTCGTGTTCGGAAGAGACCTTTTGTCAGCTTGAAATACATATGTATATACGCAGGTTGAAACCCCCATTTAAATTTTTTGGACATGAAAATATAATTTTATATTATTTAAAATTTATTTAACAAAAATAAAAATTGTCTATAACATTTGCTTTGATTAAGTCGATTTGAAAATAATCTGATTGTATTTTGGTTGATTTTTTTTCTACTGTTTTCTTGCCAATGTTATGAAAATCAGGAAGTTTTAAGAAAAATAACAGAAAAATTCATATTAAAAATTTAACCGGTTAATCGACCTATATTAATCGATTATTCGGGTCGAATACTTATTTGACTTTTAAATAATTTGTTTTGAAATAAACCAAAACAGAAGTGATTAATCTAGGAATCGGTTAATCGATTAACCGAATTGGAAGCACTAATGACATCTTAAACCTATTAATGTTTAACTTCCAGAAAACACCTCAATCTTTTATTATAAAACAAACCTTTTAAATAAACAGATTATAGTATAATTTTTTTTACTTATTTATTATTTTACTTTGATGTTTAATTAAATTGTTCTCGGTTTTTTTTTTTTTTTTGCAATAATAACTTTGGTCAATTTGATATTTAATAATTTGCATATGTATACTCGTACAAATTGTAGTGACAAACATGTTTACTAAATGATGTATATAACCTGTGGGAAACGGATCTGTCACAGCACACTTTATGGGACTGGTCCACTGTGACAGCGATCGGTTCATACTATGTTTACATGCTTTTGTTTGTCTTACTAGCATTTAAGCTCAAATCAGAAAAAAACTTTCTATGGGAGGTATGGATTATAGATTTTATTTTAGGTCGATCAAAAAACAACTGAAAGTACAACTTTGAAGATCTACAAAAGTTTATATTTTGTCAAGTCGATATGTACCACTTCACTGATATGTGCCGCATCTTTCCTGTTTTTACCAATCACGTGGTTGGTTTTTCATAGCGCCCACAGTCACTGACCGCTTTTTACCAACAGTATATATTTCTGTAAAATAGTTTCTTTATTAGTCACGCATAAAACTTATTACCAACAATATGTTACGGCAAAATAACTTTCCTTAAAAAAAAAAAAATTCAAGTAACCACCATACCACACATACAGTACAACCCAGCAAAACGTTGGTAATGGGTGCGATATTCTCATGCGTTACCTTGCAATGATAGTTACCTTTTTTATTATTTGCAAGCATAAAGAAATGAGTTACTCATTATTGATTACGTAATATATGATTTATAAATGTAAAGTTATAACTTATATATTTTGGAAAATCTATTTTTAGATACATTACTTTGTGTTTTTTTGTAATCAAAAGGGTAATGTATGTTAGTTTTGATATCACTAGTGAAAAAAATAAGCGCAACAATTCATTTAAGTTTAAGCAATCAAATAATATATGCGTCGATAGCTCAGTGGGTAGAGCTCTTGGCTGGCAACCAGATTTTTAGTTAAAAATATTTTAAATAAAATATTTGTAATAATTTTTTTAAATAAAAATTCCTCTTTTTTAAAAATCTATTTTTAGATACATTACTTTTTCCATTCTCGTAACCATATAAGTAAGCCCTTACATTATCACTTCTAAAGTAATGGGTATATACATTACTTTGAGGCTCATCGCCTGTAAAATTCATCAATGAAGTAAGGTGTAAAGTAATACATCGGCCCCTATGGCTATACATTACTTTACCGATTATTTGGTAATGTGTGGTTTTGCTGGGTATACATTACTTTACCTATTATTTGATAATGTGTGGTTTAGCTCGGAAGCTAAGAAAATGGGAGAAAATCTTAATTTTTATAATCCAAAACGAATTTTTTTCACCAAACATTTTTTGTTCACCACAAAATTTCTTTGTTTACCACAAAAAATTTTTCCACCACCAAAATTATTTTCACAGCGGCAGCGGTTTTTAATTGCTTTTATCTTTTCTATATATTCTTGCTGGCAACAAAATTTGTTTCAAATCAACAAATTCCATTGCAGCAACCGAATTTTTTGGATCTGACTACCACATTGTTATTGATATTGTCTCAATTAACTTTCTATTGACTCAAATTAAAAATTTCTTGCCATGACTGAAATAAAATTTAACATGAACTGCTTTTTCTGTGTAACAAAAAAAATTTATTGATTTTACTTATTTAAATATATCATATGAGATATTTTACTGTCCCTGAATATATTTAGGAACAGTATTGTCGTATTATGTTTATATCACATGTCAAGTTTTGATATCAGAAGTTTAGGTACTAACAAAAAAAAGTTAGATTCAGTTAATCCCTTTGATTTTGATATAATTTGGATATGCGATGGATAAAATAATATAACGAAATGACGTAAAAAAAAAATTTGCCTCCATACTATGAATTGTAGTACCCTTCTTTAACATAAACATTTCGGCTTGCTGCTCGTTTAAATAATGTTTAGAACATATATTTAATTTTAGTTTTAAAGAAATATGAATGTAAATCAAGTACTTTCCTGGAAATGTTTGGTTTTTTTTTTTTTTTTGTAAAGAAGAAGCAATACTCTGGAAATTCTTCCTTTGTAAAGGGTATATATGAGAGATGAAGAAAGATGAAGGGCTACAAATATGGCAATACTGAAATGGCGTGAGATGATAGGTATTAGAAAAGTTTTTACGCTATGTTATTTTACTTGGTAGGGTTAAGTTCTATAAGAACACCGGTTGAGGGTGCTGCGATATGTATGAGGAATAGAAAAACTCATATATATTATCTTTATAAATTGGTATTGCCACTGCTAGGTATCGTACTTGCTAGAGATTGCATTTAACCGCAATTTTCCTTAACTGGGGTTACGGTTAACATGAATGCGGTTAGTTGCACTCAATATAAAATATTTTTTAACTTATTTGTTTTTTATAAGATTATTAAGAAATTTTCAATTTAAACGTTAAAAAAGGTACAGTATATGTCTATGATATAATTATAAATAGTAACTGCTAAAATTTAACACAAATTCCAGTCTGATCAAATTATTAAATTTTAAGCAATTAGTGCACATTGTCTGATAAAACAAATAGTAATTTGTTTACTCCTAATATCGCAATTTTTAATCAGAAGCCCAAAGTAAAATTTATAACTTATGTTTAGAACAACATAATTTTAAATCTACACGGTGACTTTTTTGCACGCAATTATTACAGATGAATAGGTTTTCTATTAATTTGTAAAAATTCAAATAATAAATATCTGTAGACTTTAAACAATAACACTTAAAACGACTTAAGAAAATTTTCCAAGCTTAAAATTTATGAATTAAAAGCAACATAAGTAACGTCATAATAATTGTTAGAAAAATACTTAGCAACACGCAGAGAAAAAACATGGTTGCAACATGATCACTGCTACTATATTGTGCTTGCTGCAATCGGGTATGGTTGTCACAACCATATCATTGGTTGTCTAACCATCAACATGGTCGCTACCATCATTATTATAGTAAATATTTCACTATTTTATGGTTGACACCTTGTATTTTCCTTGTATTTTATAACATGATTGGCTGTAACCATACTGTGGTAAAAAAAACTTTGACTATGAAAAAAATATGATTATTATGTAACCATAAAATGCTGTCAACAATCAATGAATAATTATACATCAAATAAAACATGACTTTGACATTTATAGTCCTAATACGTTTATTGTCTTGATTTCATAAAAACCAAAATGTCTTAAAAAACAATCATATATTGTTTACTAAAACTGGACAGAAAATACCTTTCATGTGGCATTAAAACATTTCATCAATTGGCTTATTAAGATCCAGTTTATTTTTTTTTTTAACTTTAGAAGATTTTTTTTGAGGATTTTTTCGAAAATTCCTTATACATGTAATATAATTTACAATAATCAATTCATTGTCTAAAAGATTCTATATAAAGATTTTATATGGATCATATTATGATAATCCAGAAATCATAATATAGTTATGGGGACCATAATGTAATAATATTTTGAGAATACTATGATTACATGCAATCTTATTATGATAAATATAACATCATAATATATTTATACAGAATCAATATATTATAATATTGGAATCATAACCATAATATAGTACGACTATGATTGGCACAATCATAAACGCAAAAATATATGATGCTCTTCGAATATGATACTCCCAACCATGTTTTTTCTTTGCGTGAACGAGCTTGATGAATTGGAACAAAATATATATTTTAAACGGTTTTTTGTTTAATCTCTTCCTATTTTGGTAGTTGAAGCTTTTAAAATATATTTGAAGGGTCAAAAAGACTAAAGTCAAAACCGATTTCAAAAGAATTTTCTTGACAGCATTCCTACAGGCTTAATATATCAATTATCTGTTAAGTAATCGAAAACAAATGAATCCTTGTCTTGAAATACATGAAATAATAATTTACATTAATTAGGCTACACAGCACTTGCTTTGAGTTGGTAAAAGAAGTTATCTCATCTTTAAGAACCTCTTTTACTTGATAGATATACAATATTTTTTGGCTGTTTTTAAGCGAGAGGGTAATAAAATCCCATTTGAAAGTGAGAAAATAAGGAATACTCATTAGTTTTTGGAAATCGCGAACAAAAGTAATTTAGCGAGTAAATGGGCTAGTTAGGTGCTGAAACCCTGTTTTTGCTGGGTATTTTTTATTGTTGTTTACGTTTCAACTAAGTGACACAAGCTGCCAAAGACGCTCATTCACAACAGGTTTTAGCGGAAAGATATTAGAAACTCGTATATTGGTTCGTATACTTTTGGCGGCCTGTTATATGAAACGCTCCCTATTAATTCAAGGTCCTTTGTTTTTTCTCTGTGTTGACAACATTATACAAACTATTGATATTTTTCCATTATATATATATCAATGATACATTAAAGTAATCTCCACTTTTGTATAATTAAATGAGTAAAATATGCTTTAAAATGCATAAAAAAAACACACTAGAACTAAAACTATAAATTAAATATTGTGTATGCAATATATATTTTACGACATAAGAAAACTCTACGTGTAATCATTAAATTTGACAATAAAAATGAATCAAATCATACATTGGTTCTTTTGTCGCTAACACTAATCTATTGCAGACAGACAAAATAGTCATGTATTTTCTACGTTTATTCTTATTTTCTAGGCAGGCAACACAATATTTTAACGATACAATTATTATTATACGTGTAAAGTGAGTGGTGGTGATCCATAAGATTTTTTTATGATGGCATAATTCAAATACACGTGGGATCTTAAATTCTTAAACGTTAAGCGGCAATTTTTATTATTTTTTTTCTGTGCAAGCAATATAAAATATATTTTATTGAGAAAGTATATATGTATAAAATTCTATCATTTTTTATAGTTTGTTTCATATCACTTTTTGTACCCTACGCTAGTATATAGTAAGGGAATAATAAGTGTTTTGTTGATGTTTGTAACTACCATAAATATCAGTTTTAGACCCACCTTATCGTATAACAATTGACCAAGAATTTCTGAACGAACATAATCCTTTAACTGAGACAGTCTAGCTTTCGGAAAAAACACAGCTGTATTACTGCCCTAGTCGATGTCACTAAGGATATAAGAAAAGAGATAGATGAAAGTAAAACCAACTTTTGAATTCTTTTGGACCACTCTAAAGCTTTCGATACTGTTGACCACAATATATTATGTTATAAGCTTAGGAATATGTTCCGATTTTCTAATACTGCTACACTTTTAATGTCGTCCTATCTTTGTAATAGATATCAATTTGTTCAAAGTATCTCTGTCAAATCTAAATCATTGCCAATTAGAAGAGGTGTTCCACAGGGATCAATTGTGGGGCCTCTTCTGCTCTCAATCTACGCGAATGATCTTCCGAATCAACTCCAGTGCTGTAAGGTGAGAATGTATGCTGACGATGTACAACTTTATATCAGCTGTGATGTATTACAGACTTAGCAATGTGTAACTGCTCTAAATGCAGAACTACAAAGGGTTAATGTTTGGACTACAGCAAATGGTCTTAGTATAAACCCAAAGAAATTCAAATGCCTTGTTATTCAGCCGCGATTGAATAGAACAGTTTTGATTCCTGATGTTTATCTGAATAATGAACGTATAGAGCTGTAAAATTAGCTAAAAACCTAGGAATTTTTTTGAATAGGACTCTCACATGGTCCGACCACATTAATTATGCATGTGGTCGTACTTTTTCGATGCTTAGAAAATTAGATCTCTCATTGCTAAAACCTATCTAATGCAAATTCTAATGTATGGATGTGAATTGTTTGCCGAATGCGATGCTGTCAGTAGAGATAAACTTAACTCCGTGTTTAGAAATATAACACGTTACGTCTACGGAAAGAAAAGAAAAGATATGAACCCATTTCAACAACAACAACAGCCAAACTCTATGGTTTACAGTTTGATGAATTACTCAAAACAAGGGTCTTAATATTTCTACACAAGGTTGTGTACACTAAGCAGCCTGTATATCTGTACGATCGTCTCATTATCTCAAATTCCGAGAGATGTAAAAGAATAAAACCACTTAAACGTCGTAGTTTAATTTCCAACTGGCAATTTTTCATAAATGCAATCCGGCTTTGGAATTCAATCCTATACCAATTACAAATTATAAGTAACGCACAAAATTTCAAAACTAAAATTAATATTTTTTATGCTTTTTGATAATTACTTATTTAATTATATCGTTTTAACAAAGATATTGTGTAAATTTAAAATTTAAAATTAATATTTGTTCTAGATTTCTGGAGCGGTAAAATCAGGCGATCTTGCTGGCCAGTGCAAATCGCCAAAACGGGAGATTAGGCGCCCGGGAAATGCAACCTTCAGCATATCGGTTGTGGCACGTGCAATGTGTGGCGTTGCACCGTCCTGTTGGAACCACATGTTTTCCAATCCCAATTCATCAAGTTGCGGAAAAAATAACTCGTTGATCATTGCTCTGTAGCGCTCACCATTCACAGTAACCGTTTGGCCCGCGACGTCTTCGAAGAAAAAAGTTCCGATAACTCCTCCAGCGAAAACAGCACACCATACAGTGACTTTTAGCGGATGTAATGGCTTTTCGTGGGTTACACACTGAAAAGTGCCCCAGAAGCGTAAATTTTGCTTATTTACGTACCCGCTAAGATGGAAATGGGCCTCATCACTCATTATTATTTTTGATGAAAAATTATCTTCATTATTGCTCAAATAAATAGTCACCAATATTCCGCGTTCTGGAGCAGTGTAGCGTAACATTGTTTATTAACGTGTATTTTGCATGTGTTTACTCACAAATGTCAAAACAGAACTGACATTAGGGGCCAATCGCAAAATTTATAGCATTTTCTGATAGGAGGATTACTTTTGCGCCACCTTGTACTGTAATAAGAGACATTGGTCTTGTGTATAGAATTTCAAATAAATAAATAAATAAAAATAAATAAATCACTTTCTAAATCGATTAAATGATAGAGGTCCCTCCGACTGTCTATGTAAACCATGTAATCAAACTAGAAGTCATAAATATAAAAATATTTGGATAAAAATATTTGGTTGTAAATATTCTTGGGGACAAATGGTAAATATTGTGATATATCAATACTTATTTGAGGTTACGGAATAATGAGATACCGATATTGAAATGTATAACTACTAATTTCGAGGATTTAAAATTATGTGCTTCTGAAATCTTGTTATGCAATAACTAATTTAGGAGGATACAAATAAACAGCTCATTGTATTAAATAACAACTTATAACAGCCGTATGCATAAATATTTTATTGATTTTTCTAACACTTAACTAACATGCAAAAACACAACAAATTTTCTTTATAAGAACCAACTAAATGTCTATGCGTATGTCTATAAATTGCTTGCAAAAATATTATTATTTAAATTCAATGCCATTGATTTATGTTTAAACAGTGTGGATTATTGTACATAAAAGTAGAAAATGAAATATTTATATATATTTTTTTTATTTTCGCTACCCGATTTTTATAAATTTTTTATTGAAACTATTATTTGTTCATGATTCTATTTTACATGACTTATTTAACACATTACAAGTATGTTTATTTTATTCCATATTGGTAACCAGTGGTTTCAATATTACAAGTAACTGATTATTAAAGTACTTTCTTGGCAAGGACATATTTATTTCTACAGTCGTAAGCTTTGGGTAAACATTTACCTTCAATGACATCCCAAATTAAAAATAATGTGTTACATGACTAAAGTGTAAGTACAGTGGCTCACAGCTTGTTTCGTGCGAGGAATATTTTTGAAAATCCAAGCATAAAATTGATATATTTTATTCTAACCTCTGTAAGTAAATGATGCAGATTTGAAGATAATTTAGTCTTTAATATAAAACCAAAAAAAAAAAATTACACAAAAATCAACATTGAAAGGTTTCTTGAAAAAAAAAAATAACCAAACACATGTCACATAAAATTTTTTGAAAATAACGGATTATAAAAATTAACAGTAAATCCAAACATAACAAAATAATTATATTAGAAAGAGTACAACTACCCAGCCAAAAAAAAAAAAAATGGTAGTCATTCTGTGACTATAACTTCTTTCATTGCTTCCTTAAATTCAGTTGACATTCTTTTATGATTTTTTGGTGTTATTCTAAGGCACTTCCAAAAGCATTCATGTGTTTATATTTCAAATGCAGTTATCTGGATATAAACCCGATGCATATCTTAAAAAATCACTCTTCATTACTTCTAAAGCATAAGTTATAGTATATCGTATATTTTTTTTTTATCTAAAGCATTTATTCAAATTGAGAAAATAGTTCTGATGAACTTTTTTAATTTTTTTATTAAATCATTTTTTACATATAGTTTAAAATTTCATGAGGGTTAGAATTTATGCAGTTTTGCAATTTTTATAAAAGTCTTGAAAAATCAAGAAAAACAGATTTTTTTAATCTTTAATTGAAACTAGCTGGCCTGTCATTTGCAATTTTTAAGCCTTAAATATTTATGACGACGCAATCTGTGCATTTTTTCATTATGTTTATTATTTAACACTACACCATTTCCAATTTTAATTTAGAATTTATCAAAATAATTTTAAATTTGTTTAAAAATTATTCCAAATTGCCTAAAAAAGTATTAAAATTGTGCAAAAAATTTTTAAAATTGTTCAAAAATATTTTAAAATAGTCTAAAAATGTATCCAAATTGTACAACAAGTTTTTAAAGTATCCAAAAATATTTTAAAATTTGTCTAAAAATTTATTAAAATTTTTGAAAAATGTTTCAAATATGCTTTTTCACTAATGCAGAATTATTTATTTGTTTTAATAAAGAGTATTTGTATATCAATGCATAAATTTCGCTTCTTTAAACTTATTTTTTCTGCATTCTTATGAATTAAATTTTTATCAAAGCTTAAATACTACAAAGTATATGAACATTTTCCACTCATGAATCAGAATATCTAATCATTGCATCGTCATTACTTCCTTAGAGTAAAATATGAATAATGCTAGTAGCTCTATTTGAATACTTCCATCCTATGACACGCTTATGTTAAATTCATTGATGAAACCATTAGAAAAGAAGTGATGCCTTTGTCATAGTAGTGATGCTTTTATTGCTTCTTTGGCAACTTCATTTTTGCTGGGTATACAAAAGTATTAAAGTCAGTTATAATTGCGTGATTTTACAAGATTTGTCAACGCACTTTAATAGAACAGTTTCAAAGTGGGAAAACACAAAAACAAATTGCTGAAATTTTTGGTTTAAGTCCATTTACGATTTTGTATATTATTAACCGTTTTGTTCAAGAAAATGGTGATCACAACAAAGGAAGAACGGCCCCAAAAAATTTTTTTATTGAATATTATGACAGGTGGATTTTGACAAAGATTAATGAAGATTTCAATGGCCAATGACGTTGAAATATTTCCTTGCAAAAACTATCATCCAAAAACTGTACGCAAAGTACATACACTTAAAAAAGTTTGTAAGTTAAAATAACTGAAAATATCATTTAAAAGAAATGATATTTCATTTAAAAACCGGTCTACTTAATTTTCATTTAAATTGAATACCATTTGTTATTTACTTTTAAATGTTGATTAATCAACTGTCACATCCATAAGAAACAACTGATATAATCAGTTAAAATAAATGTCAAAATTTTACAAACCAATCCTTAAAAAATAAATGTTTTTTTCATTTATTTGAAATTATTTCCGTTTTTGTATTTTTTGTTTTTTTTTTTTTAATATACTCGTACAATACAAAATGTATGTATGCATATGAAGCTATAAACACTTTTTGTGTGAATGTATTTGTGTATGTATGTGTGTTTATGAAGTTCTTGTAAATTGTATTGAAAAATTTTGTATATATACAACCAATTTAAATAAAAAAACAAATTGAAATTTTTTGAATATTTTTTTTTTTTGAAACAGACAGCAAACAAAATTTAAATTTGTAATAACTGTTACGGACACAAATAAGCCACAAGTTTCCGTTTTGTGGGTAAATTTTTATTAAATTTTAAACAAATGAAAAAAATAAATGAAACTGAAAAATATCGGTAAATGATAGTAAATTATTTCGAATATATGTATAAAAAAGTTAATATAGATATTTCTTTGAAAAATAAATGTATCTTCCTTTATTTTTAAATGGAACGGAAAACTTTTTTATTAAACTACAAACAGTTAACTACATAATATTCTGAGTGTAGAGATGCTAGGTTTAATGGCCGAACATCAACATCCAAGCTGTTTATTAATAATAAATCCCCAACCTAATCTGAAAATTCAAAAAGTCCACATACATTTCGCAAAAGATCATGAAAACAAAAAATTCTTTCTGGACCATAGTAATTTTTGGATACGAACCTGTATTGTTTTGGGTGCATATCGTTAACATGTATTAGTAGTAGAATATAATCCACTATGACTAAGATGGCTAGAATAGAATCAACTATGACTAAAGCGAAATTTGGTCCAAAGTGCTGCAGACTTGGTCATACGTGGCATATTTCGTTTCTAACAAGGACAAATCAGTTGCCTACACGTCATCTACACGCCAAATCCCCAGATTTAAGTGTGATTGAAAATTTGTGTAAAATTCTAGAACTGGGTATTCGAAAACACAATGTTTCTAATGGAGAAAGTTTGAAAGCAGCGCTAAAGAAAGAGTAGACAAAAATAAAGCCACAGTACTTTGAAAAAATTGTTAACTCATGTTCTCCAGATTAAAAGCTGTAATAAAGCAATATTGCTCTCCTACAAAATATTAAATAATTATTTTTCAACAATTTTTATAAATTTTTTTAATGTTTTATTGCCATACACGAAATAAGCTGTGACATGAGATTTATGTGTTTGTTTAGATTTTTTCAAGAAACCGTTCAATGTTGATATTTGTGTAAATTTTTTGTGGTGTTTTTTATTGAAGTCCAAATTATCTACTAATCTGCGTCATTTTTGTTGCAGAGTTCAGAATAAAATATACCACTTTTTTGCATCGTTTTTCAAAAATGTTCCTCCCACGAAATTAGCTGTGAACCACTGTATTTACAATTTTAGTTTTTTTATTCCATTTCACATTACCTGTTAATATCAAGTTTTGCTGGGATACTTCTAAATTTGAAGCAAATCGTACCGTATTTCTACCTAGCCTCCATTAAAACTACCTTCCTAAAATTTGCTTTAAGCACTTTTATAGTCATTTCAATTCTATTTTCTACAAGGTGGCGCAAAAGTAATCCTCCTATCAGAAAATGCTATAAATTTTGCGATTGGCCCCTAATGTCAGTTCTGTTTTGACATTTGTGTAGTAAACACATGCAAAATACACGTTAATAAACAATGTTACGCTACACTGCTCCAGAACGCGGAATATTGGTGACTATTTATTTGAGCAATAATGAAGATGATTTTTCATCAAAAATAATCATGAGTGATGAGACCCATTTCCATCTTAGCGGGTACGTAAATAAGCAAAATTTACGCTTCTGGGGCACTGAAAATCCGCGTGTAAGAGCCATTACACCCGCTCAAAGTCACTGTATGGTGTGCTGTTTTCGCTGGAGGAGTCATCGGACCTTTTTTCTTCGAAGACGTCGCGGGCCAAACGGTTACTGTGAATGGTGAGCGCTACAGAGCAATGATCAACGAGATCTTTTTGCCGCAACTTTATGAATTGGGATTGGAAAACATGTGGTTCCAACAGGACGGTGCAACGCCACACACTGTACGTGCCACAACCGATATGCTTAAGGATGCATTTCCCGGGCGCCTAATCTCCCGTTTTGGCGATTTGCACTGGCCAGCAAGATCGCCTGATTTGACCGCTCGAAACTTCTTTTTGTGGGGCTTTTTGAAGTCGCGGGTTTATGTCAACAAGCCTGAGACTCTTGCAGCGGATATTGTCTTTATATCCGTCATGAATGTGAGGACCTATCGCCGGAAGTTTTGGCCAAAGTGATGGAAAATGCCATAAAAAGGGCTCAAATGACAATCAACTGTGGCGGCGGCCATGTACATGACTCATATTCTCGACTTGATGTAAAAAAAATTAAAAGACCAAATAAATATAATCCACAAGAAGAATAAAAGTTTTTCATTTGTTTTTTTTAATTACAGCCAAAAAACATCGGAAGGTTATTTTTGCGCCACCCTGTATTTTAAATTATGCCTGATGTAGAGTATCATATAGTCGGTCCAACGTTAAATTTTCCACAAGTTTTTTTTTCTTTGTATGATAGTAATAAGAAAGAAAAAAAAACAGTAACATATTAAAATAATCTATTGCATACACTCGAAAACAAAAGTAGGTAAAAACAACAAAAAATTTTGCTGGATCAGCATAATTTTAGTTTGGAGGGTCCTTGCAGAAAAATTGGTAATGTAAGTAAAATCGTGCTGGTGAAAATCAGCGAGCTGGTTTTTAGCAAAAAATTAATAAATTCAGTAAAATTTGTGTTAGCACTTGATTGTAAACAAAAGAACATAGCTAACCTTAATAGACTGAATATTAGAAAACTCAAAATACTCAAATTTTTAGTTTAATTAATTTATTTGCTTAAAATGTAGACCTAGAATTTGTAATTTTCAACATAATTTTATTGAAAATCTAAAAAAATACATAAAAATTATTATAAAAAAAATATAAAAATATATCTCAATTACTGTCGTGCTGCATATTTGTTTTAATTTTGCTAAATTCCATAAAAAAATTTTGTTTATAAATACACAATTAGTGTTTAATTTTACTTAATTTAAATATTTTGTTTTGTCTCTAATTTAAATCATAAACAACCATTTAAATCAACGGTTCCCAAATGGGTGGTCGCAATCAACTGGGGGTCCGTTGCTGCATCCAAAAGGGTCCGAGAAGTGTTCGGAAAGAAGTCTTCAAAATATGAAGATAATAATAAATAATCTTATAATGTCAGATGCCCTAATTGTATTTAAAATATCCAAAAAATAATTGATAAAGCGCGAATTATAAGACTTTTGAAGGAAAATTAGAACTACCCAGCAAAAATAAATGGTAGACATTCTGTGGCTATAACTTCTTTCATTGCTTCCTAAACTTCAGTTGACATTCTTTTATGATTCTTTGATGTTATTCTAAGGCACTTCGAAAAAAATTCATGTGTTCATATTTCGAATGCAGTGATCTGGATATAAACCCGATGGATAATTTAAAAAATCACTCTTCATTACTTCTAAAGCATAAGTTATAGTATATCGTATATTTTTTTTTTTAATTCTAAAGCATTTATTCAGAAAATGGTTGAACTTTTTTAATTTTTATTAAATCATTTTTTATATTTTAGTTTAAAATTTTATGAGGGTTAGAATTTATGCAGTTTTGCAATTTTCATTAAAGTTTTTAAATATCAAGAAAAACGGATTTTTTTAAACTTTAATTGAAACTAGTTGGCCTCTCATTTGCATTTTTTCAGCCTTAAATATTTATGACCACGCAATCTGTGCATTTTTGCATTATGTATTTTATTTAACACTACATCATTTCCAATTTTAATTCAGAATTTATTAAAATAATTTTAAAATTGTGTAAAAATTATTTCCAATTGCCCAAAAATGTTTTAAAATTGTGCAAAAATTATTAAAATTGTTCAAAAATATTTTAAAATTGTCTAAAAATTTTTCCAAATTGTACAACCAGTTTTTAAATTATCCAAAAATATTTTAAAATTTGTCTAAAAATTCGATAAAATTTTTGAAAAAGATTTTAAAAATGTTTTTCACTAATGCAGAATTATTTATTTGTTTTAATAAAGAGTATTTGTATATCAATCCATAAATTTTGCTTGTTTAAACTTATTTTTTCTGTGTGCTTATGAATAAAATTTTCATCAAAGCTTAAATACTACAAAGTATATGAACATTTTCCACTAATGCATCAGCATATCTAATCATTGCATTGTCATTGCTTCCTTAGAGTAAAGTTTGAGTAATGCTAGTAGCTTCATTTGAATACTTCCATCCTATGACACGCTAATGTTAAATTCATCGATGAAACCATCAGAAAAGAAGTGATGCCTTTGCCATAGTAGTGATGCTTTTATTGCTTCTTTGGCAGCTTCATTTTTGCTGGGTATGTGTAGCTTCAAAAGAAACTGTGAAAAAAATTTGGGGTATTTCAATTCTTAAGACTATTCAAACATCGGAAATTTTTTGTTTAATTAAATGCAAATTATTTATTATTTCTTTTCTCAGATTCGAAAAAAAATCATTAGAGTGTGTTTAAAAATCAAATTTTTTCAATTGCAAAATCACAGACATTAAGAAGTTTTTTTTTATAGAAAACTCCTCCTAGGGTTTTTAAGTTTTTCTATGGTAATTTAATTGAAAGTTTCTTCCAAAAAATTTTACCTGATAAACCTCTTAAATTCCGTAAAGTTTACAATAACAAAAAACATTTTTTCATCTTTGGTATTTTTTACTAGTACTATTTTTTCTGAAAATCTTTGGATTTAATTGTTTTTATTAAAATATAAACATTTTTAAAATTTGGGGCTCGGTCTGCCAGTAAAAAGCATCCGTAAAGTAAAAGTTAGTGGGAACCGCTGATTTAAATAAATCAAAGTTAACACAATATTTTATGTTTATATATTAATATTTTCTGATTATCACGTTTTAAGCGCCGCTGTGTTTTATAATTTGATATCTGAGACATCTACTTCTGGTTAATCTGTTTGTTGTCCTCACAATAAATGTGTTGATCAACACAAATTAGTAAAAATTAGTTCAAAGTTAGTTTATAACTTAAAAAACACAATATCAGCCAAAAAAAAATTAAAAAATAAAATCAAGTATAACTTGATATACTTCCTTATTTTTTTAAGTGTATTTGTTGTAAGATTTTATATATATTTTTGTGTCTTTTTTGTTGACAATAAACAACTTGAGTGTTGCTATGAAATTGGAATCTTAAAAATTTCAAATAGATCATAAAATATTATTTAGTACTTAAATGCGCACTAAAATAAAATTGTCAGTTAAATTAAACTTATCTAGGAATGTTTATATAACATACCCCCATGTAAAATAAATTAAACAAAATTAATCAGTTAAATGAAAATCATATGGGTAAAATACAGAAAAAGTGTGTGGTTAATTTTATTAAGAAATAAGTTATTTTGACATAACGAAAAATTTTATAAAGTCCTCGCATCTGAGTGGAAGTTTACAGAAAGCATGCTAAATCTGACAATGGTATCGGTGATGGTTTGGTCGCTTTAAACAGTGGTCGGCAGAAAGAGAGAATATGAATGTATTGGAAATTTACACCGTAAGAAATTATTTTATCTTTCTAGATAAATGAATGATAAATAAATTAATAAACGAATTAATCGATAAAAGAATATCCGTATTTATTGAATTAAAATAGTTCATGTTTTTTTTTCTCTATTATAAAAAATAAAAAAATAATTCATAATAATGATAATAATAATTGTTGATTGCATACAAGGCACAAGGCACGATCACCTCATTTAATATATTTAAAGAAAATAAAAAAAAATCTTCCCACTCAACGTTCAATATTTTTAATTTAAATGTAAACGAAATAAATACCTACAATAAAAAAATAACAAATTTTTAGAGTGTACTTTATATCTTTAACAAAGCGGCACATACGTGTTCTGTTGAAAGTTAGCGTACTACTTGAATGAAATAATTGTATTTTTTGTGCTCTTAGTTGTGAGATTTGTTGACATTCGTGTATGTGTACGTGTAAATTGACGATTGTGTTCGGCCCTGAGTGCTATGAGTGCCGATCACTGCTTTAAAAGTGGGTGATTTTAAGCTCAAAGACATTGAATGGCCGGGTCAACCCAAAAAAGTTTGAAAGAAAAAGCTTCAGGAACTGTAAGAATCATTGGGGGTGGATGAGTCGGATTATCCCAAGATGTGACTCGAAATCTGATGAGCAATCTTAAAATTTGACGGGGGTTTGTGTAAAGTTTTGGGTTAA
Organism: Eustalomyia histrio; assembly: GCA_949748255.1. Lineage (NCBI taxonomy): Eukaryota > Metazoa > Arthropoda > Insecta > Diptera > Anthomyiidae > Eustalomyia > Eustalomyia histrio. The sequence goes on along the minus strand of OX456525.1, from coordinate 37,228,717 downwards.
TACATATCGCAACGTCCTTCTTCAGTGTTCTCATAGCACTCAACCCCATTGAAGTAAAATAACATAACAGGGTTATGAACTAAAAACTTCAACAATTTTCGCTAACTCTCCATCAGATGGAGAGCAAGAACTGTTGTATGATTTATCATTTCGGGCGATTGCAGCGATGCCATATTAAAAGCTTTCCATTTGTCATTATCTTTTAGCTCTCCTCTATCTCTTTTCCAAAGAAAGCACCACATTAATTATTAGGAAGAATTTCCTGAGTATTGCTTCTATTTTAAAAATTTGTACTACCAAAAATTTTAAGAAAAATAACATTTGCGGCAACCGAAAATACAAAAATTTTCTATCCTGCTGGCTCTGTCGAATTTTTTTCAATTTTTGTCTTCTATAATTTACTAATAACAATTTTCATGTTTTTTTGCAATAAAAAAAGATATGAAAAATTATATGATTGTACACAGAATAAATTTACAAAATTTTCTTTGTTATATTGAACATCTTTCATAAAACATTTGGTATATACAAATAAAAAAATTTTTAAAAAGGCACAAACAATGGTTTTTTGAAAATACAAACAAATTTTTGTTATTTTTTTGTAACTTAAATTTTTATTCCAGGTAATAAGGTATTCAAGCTTAAGGTCTATTTTTATACAAAATTATTTATTTGTTATCCAATATTTCGCTATCTCAATGGATAGCTTCTTCAGGGATTTTTTGTTTTTTTAATTTGTAGTAAAGTATATATAGGTACCACAAAGAACAAATTAAAAACTAGATTAGCGGGACATAGATCTGATCAGAAATATAGGAATACAACTTCTCAGAAAACTGCATTATCATCACATTGTGCCACTCTTAACCATACACCAGATTTTGAAAATACAACAGTTTTAAATACAGAAACAAACTACAAAAGACGCTTCATGTTAGAAATGTTACAAATTATCAGCACACCAATAGAACAAAGAATTAATCTTAAAACAGATACAGACAATGTAGCTCAGAATTACAGACATTTAATTTATAAGAATAAAATAGGAAATTAAATAGGTTCATAAAAATGTAATAGAATAATTTTTGTTTCCTGTGTTTAATTTTTAATATTTTTTAAAATTGACAATTTTGTTGTTTCATTAATTTTGATTTGTTAAAAAATTTGTTTAAAATTAAAAAAACAAAAAATCCCTGAAGAAGCTATCCATTGAGATAGCGAAATATTGGATAACAAATAAATAATTTTGTATAAAATAGACCTTAAGCTTGAATACTTATTACCTGGAATTTGTATTAAAAAGGTCGAAGAAATTGAACTGAATAATTTAAATTTTTATTTTCAAAGCATTTTTATATGAAAAGTAACAATTTGAGTTTTAACAAATATTTTTAATTACCCGGTTAAAAATAATCATATATGTTCATGTATGTTTATGTATGGTGATCATATATGATTCCATACATGAACATTAACGAAAATTGAGGTAATATGTAGATTTATGATCATGCATGAAGGTAAATAATGACATATTTGTATTCATACATTTGTATATGTTTCTGGTTTTCATATATTTTTGCCATTAAAAGAATTATTTTAAATTTTTTTAGTAAAAATGGTCAGGGTTTTTTATTAAATTTTTTTAAAAAAAAAAAAATTATTTTAATTTACATACAAAAATCTATAATTATAATAAAAACATCACGGTTTTGCTTGACGTATTAAATAAATAAACGAACAAATCAAATCTGCAGTTTCTAGTTATGTATTCTTCTTTAGAATTTTGGCTTTATCCAATCATTTTATTTACCGAGAAAGGGCGAAACTTTTTATCCTGCCTTTTAACACAAACAAATGGAAGAATAACGGCCTAGACTTTGGCATCTCAGCGGACATTTTTTTAATATCATGAACTACGTTTTACCCCAAAAAGTACAGCGCCATTCATCTTAAAACAGGATTTGATAAGTACTGAAATTGTAAAAGACATAAATTTATTGTAAAGAATCTTAACCGCAAACTTACCAAATCTCATCAAATTCTAACATATCAAGCTCCATGTATCACATTATTTAAATATTTTCTTCAACAAATAAAATAAATTATAACAAAAATTTTGATAAATACAGAACAAATAAATATATATTTTTTGACACAATAAATTCTCATAAAAATTATATAAGAATATTAAAAACTTCAAAATAAATAAATATAAAAATTTTGACATTGTCAATTTGAAGTTTAAATCAAACAAATAAATTTAAAAAATAAATAAAAACTGAGATAACATATGATCATTAATGGAAAAGTATATGACATACAATTACATTTATGAGTCCATATATTTTCAAAAATGGGTGTACTTTTAGCATGCATAGATAAATATATGCGTCCATAAATGTCACATACTTTCATATATAATTCATATACGTACATAAATTAAACAATATGTAAGAATACATGATCATATATTTTTATTTTTACCTGGGTACTTAAAATTTATTATTACACAGAAAAAAGTATCAAAAAATTTTAAGTAATTAGAATATTTGTTAAAATTTAAGTTCGATTTCTAATAGTTTTTTGTTTGAATTATTTGTAAATTTTTATTAGTCATATAAAAATTCTTTGAAAATAAAAATTGAAGTTACATAAAATAACAAAAAGCTTTTTGTATACCCATCTAAAAATCGAAATATATATGAACATACATGATCATACATGGGCTTGTATATGATCATACATGGGCATACATGGTCATATACGTCCATACATTGTTCAATATATGACCATACATGATCTCAAATATGATCATATATCTTCGGGTCTGAAATTTGAGGGTATATGGACGTATATGATCATATACGAGCATAAATGAATAATATATGAGCATGTATGATAATATATGCACATATATCACCATATACCCTCAAATTTCGGATCAAAAGATATATGGTCATATATGAGATCATGTATGGACGCATATGACCATGTATGCCCATGTATGATCATATACAAGCCCATGTATGATCATGTATGTTCATATATATTTCGATTTTTACATAGGTATACAAATTCTATTGTTGGTGCCTCTTTAAAAAAATATATTTTTTTTGTATTTACAAAATGTTCTATGGAAGATGATCAATATTACAAATAGAATTTTGTAATTTTATTCTGTGTACCATTCATTTAGAAAAATTTTATTTTTAGATTTTTCAGGTATCGAATCTGGGCATTCATATTCATAGTTTAAAGTCTCTACCTCTATATATCAGTTCATGATGGCTTTTTTTGAATTTAAATAATTTGTTAGAAAAATAGATAAAATTTAAAAATTGTTTACCAGTTAAAAGGTGGTTCAACCATAATGCACGATGTTAATTGTAAATAAAACAAAAAGTTTTCATAGAATTATCTTAATATTTGTTATTATTATAGGCAATTATGTGTCAAACAAAATATCGTTCAAATGCTCGCCATGGCTTCTGTGGCATACCTCTATCTGATTGTCAATATTTTTAATTATTCTGTGACATAATTGAGGTTCAATGTCGTTATTGTGCCGAATTATCTCATCCTTAATTCTTGTATTGTTATTGGCGTATTTATGTACACTTTTTCTTTTAAATATCCCCAAGAAAGAAGTGCTGCGTTGGCACATGATCGTGGCGTCCAATTAACATCGCCACGACGTGAGATAGCACGACCATTGAATTTATTGCGCAAAAGAGGCATTGTTTCGTTGGCTGTGTGACAAGTGGCAACATCCTGTTGGAACCACATATCGTCCAGGTCCATATCCTCAATTTCTGGCCGTTATGATCTCGTGATAGCGAACACCGACATAGAGTCGGTGTTGTTCTGCCACACTATAGCGAACAACAGCAATGTTTTCCCCAAAACGAACTGTGCGAGCAACCACAGATGTTTTCACATTTCTACAGACCCGGTTTGCTTAAGTTTGGGCTCATTTGGACGATTATGCTGACAAAAAATCACGAAATGCATTTTAGTTTAAACGCCCATTTTCGTAAAAGGCTTCAACAATCTTAACGCGCTGTTCAATTGTGTACCTCTCCATCATTGAATTTGTCAAACACTGAAACAAAGAAAAGTCAAATTAAGCTGGCAAAAAACTTGACGTTAAGGTGTGACTTACAATTAACATTGTGCATTATGGTTGGACCACCCTTTATAATAAACAAAATCTAAAATTTAGTTGGTTCTACTGAAACCCTTATTAAATGGTATATCTGATAAGGATAAGCGTATTTGTAGTGATCAATTTTGAATATCTAGATTTTTTTATTTATAAAATTTGTTGGATTATACTAATTGAATGTCCTAGAATTTACTAAATAAATGATTGGTTCTACTGCATACAATAACCAAACGAGCTTTATTTTGAAAATTAATTTAAAATTCCAATAATTGAATAATAAGGTAGTTTTTATAATTCTAAATAAAATAACTTTTAAGAAATATCTTTCTCTGTGTGTATTATTATATATTTCCCCATAAATTGATCGGCTTCCCGGAGTCTGATGCTAAGAGTTATGTGTTTCCATATAGTCGGTATGCCTGACTTAAACCATTTGAGAATTTAAAATATAAAAGTGTATTAAAAATTCTGAAATTTTTTTGCTTTTTCTAGCACCGTGCTATTTATTATATATGTGGTAATCAAATTAATACTTTGTTTAAATAGTCTATATTTCATATTACTATTATTATTATTATCGATTTAATATATTTTTTTTATGTAACTGTAATTTTGTCACAAGAAATTGTCAAGTTTCCGGTTACAGGAATTTCTCATTTCCTGTTGAACAAATTACGTACATAATATTACAACAACTCTTACACTGTATAAATGGAAAAACATTAATGTTTTCTTTTCAACGGAAGTGCAAAATTAAAATGTACCAAAAACAAAAATTTAATAAATTGTTAAATAAATATATATTTTTTTTATATTTTCCACGCAAGCTTTATACTACGATAACAGAAAAAATGGAAATTTATATAAAAAATATATTTTCAGTTATATATTATTTCTGTGCATTTTTCTAAGAAATTGTTTGATATCTGTTTTCTGTTTTTCCGCAATTTATTTATATTTTTATTTTAAACATACGTCGTTATTATATAGTTGTAGCTAAAGCCTTAGCAATTTTTCTTTTTTTCACTTTGAGCAAAAAAAGTTGTTATATATTTGCATTTTTGTATTTTTAATAAAAGAGAAAGTTCATAAAGATTGGACCATGTTAAAGAAATATATATATTTTTTTAATTTACCTTTTTCTTTTCAATTTCAATTAATTTATATAAAAAGAAATAAAAACAGATGTGTGTATAGAAAGACATGCTGATGACCCATTCAAAAATAAAACTTTAAAATTGTTTATGAATAAAACTTTTGTAAAATGAAAAAAAGTTGAAAAAAAGCAGGTTATTAACCCTCTAGTGCACAATGTTTGCAAAGAGTAATGTCAGTTATATCAAGTGATTTTAGTAAATAAACGCAAAAGTGCAGTACTCCCTAGTACATTGAATTTTCTTAAAGAATTTACCACAAATGTCCTGAAACGATATCTAAACACGCAGAGAAAAACCATAGTTACAACATGATCATTGCCACTATATTATGCTTGCTTCATTCGGGTGTGGTTATCACAATAAAGTTATTGTTTTATAAAACAAGTAAAAAAGGGCTAAATTCGGCTATGCCGAATCTTTGAATACCCTCAACCAATATCCTAAAAGATGTTCTCTTCTGTTTTTATACAAATAAAATAAAAAAACTTTTGAAGTAAAATTATGCAGGAGAAAAAATTTTTTGAGGTGAAAAACTTTTTTAGATGTGAAAAGAACTTTTTTGTTGGAAAAAAAATTTAGAGGTGAAAAAATGTTTTGTGGTGAAAAAAATTTTAGTGGTTAAAAAATGTTTGAGGTGAATACAAAATATTAACTGCTAAGCGACTGGTGAAAAAATATGAGAAAATAGGTTATGTATCAGTCGCTACTATGAAATTGTACTAAATTTGTATGGGCAATTTAGAGGCACCTTTACATTTTCACTAGTTTTTTTAAACATGGACTGCACAAAAAACACATTTTAAAGCATATTTTTTGTCTAATACCCAATTTTGTTCCGGCTAATGGGAACTAGCTCTGCAACTGAATATGCCTAATGGAAAGAATGCACTTTCTGATGCGCCACGTATTGATAAATTGTTGCAACGAATGTTCTTTCTTTAAAAAATTTAAGTGTGTTTGTCTAATAGAGAGAATACAGCAAAGAAATTAATTTGTTAAAAAAGAACATGAGTTGTAACTATTTGTCAATAGATGGCCCATCAGAAGGTGCAATCTCCATTACGCATATTTTGCTGCAGAGCTAGTCTCCATTAGCCATATTGTGCTACAATATGTAGTAGGGTATTATTAATTTTCTATTTTCTTCGTAACATAAATGAATATTTGCCAAAAACTATGAAAAATATATGTTTTATGTGCATATTATACCTTAATTTTTTAAATCAATATTCATTTAGATGTTTAAGAGCAAAATATTGCACTTTATTCATGTATATTTTTTTATAAAAGAAAAAATTAACACATACATACATTTGGCAAACCGTCAGTTCTCAAAAATACAAATGGAATAAAAAAAAATACTATTTTCCTCTATAAAAATTTCTTTTTTGACATAAAAATGTGAAACAAATGCTTTTATTACGTCAAACATTTTAAAAATTGACTTTAAAATTATGTAATAAGTCTACTAGCAACATCTGAATGCATTATAATTTAAATTATGTAGTTAATTTAATATTTTTGGTAAATAAATTAATTGATAGCCTAATCCAAGGCTATATCGCCATGGGACAGGATATAGTTTTAACGTGATTCTGCGCCACCTATTCAAAAGTAGCGGCACTAAAGCAATTATGTATTTTACTTTTTCTTTGTTTTAGTTAATTCAGCGCCACCTATTCAAAAGTAGGGGAACTAAAGCAATTATGTATTTTGCTCTTTCTTTAGATATAAATGTCTTTGGTTACAAAAACACAAAATACATTTTATGGAATTAAACGAAAAACCAACAAAGCTTAACAGAGAAACCCAATCTGGCTTACTATATCTCCTATAGTAGCCAAAGAATTGGAGATATTTGAACTGAAAATCCTAAGAAAATGCATTGAAAGAAATTATGAAAATTTCATAAAACTATTTTCAAATAGTTACGTCTATGAAAATGCCGATGTTCTAGCCTTCTGTAGGTACTCCATGTCGTTGCAAGCTACACGATAATATGCTTGTCTGCCAAATATACGAAAGCGAGAAAAACACCATCTGGGCTGGATCTACATATCTTTCTCCTGTCGGTATACTTAATGAACGTATTAACGATGATCCAGCTCCTCTGGACCTTACCTCATTCTATATGAGCCCAGCCTCCGGCAATAATAAGGGCTGAAGATGATATACATATGTATATACTAAATTTTGCATGAACTGTAATATGAATATGTTTTGCCAATTTATGTAACAGAACTTTTGTTATTTAGTTTTAGAAATGTTATTTATTAAGTTTTAGTAATGTTATTTACAGAGGTCTGCTCTGTTCGCGCCTTTAACATTGTTGCTTTTAACGTTAACTTAGTTATTAGAGTAACACACATATAGCTCTAAGAATGTTATTATTCTCATAGTATGTAAGACAATAAATGTAATCGATTAAGAAGAAGACTTAATAATATTTTTACTTACTTAACAGAAAACAAAAATAGATACAGAAAAATTATACAAATTTGTATCGAAAATTTAGAGGTACCTTCACATTTTCACTCATAACTTTTGAACCGCTTGACCGATTTTGCTCATTTTAAATACCAAACTGCTCGGGAGGAGGAGGGTATAAAAATTCTAGCCACTTTATGTTTTACAACACGATTGGCTGTAACTATACTGTGGTAACAAAAATTCTGACTATAAAGAAAATATGATAATTATGAAACTATTAAATGCTGACAATAATCAATGAATAATTAGAAATAAAGGAAAACATGACGTTGATTTTTACTATCATAATATTGTCTTGTTTTAATAAAAACTTTGTATCAGTTTAGTTAACCATGTGAACATTTTTAAAAATGCCTTAAATATATAACATTATAATTTACATAAATAAATTCATAGTCGAAAAAATTCATTGTCAAACAGATTCTATATAAAGATTTGATATTTTTTAATTATTTTCAATAATAAGAATTTTTTTTTAAAAATATATTAATTATATCTTAATTTTCTTGTGGAAAGAGAACTCAGAATATTAATAAAATATTTTTTCATAAGAAAAAGTCTGTATAACCCAACAGTTGTTTTTACGAAAAGGTTTCTTACATAAAATATTAAATCTTTATAAATTTTTCTGATTGAAACATTTTAAGATTCTATTGACTTTTCCTTAAAGTAAAATTTTCAGATTCCGCAAACTGTTTCTTAGATAAAAAAATCATATATTCTTCAAAAAAACTTAGGCCTTTTTTTGAATAAAAAATTCTTAGGTTTTGAGGATTTTTCGTCGTGAAAAATACTTAAAAAAATAATCTTTCTATTAGAAAAAGTCCATATAATCTATGTTTTTCTAATAAAAACGTTCTTAGAATTTAAAATTTTTGTTGATGGGATTTTATTAAAAAAAATTCTATAGAATCAAAGAAGTTTTCTTAAAAAAAATTCCTTAATATCAAATTTTTTCTTTAGGAAAAACATTTCTTAAAGAAATATTCTTAAATTTAAAGAACTTTTAAATAATTTTGAATCATAATATTATTGTAGGGACAATATTATGGTAAAATTATGGTTATTTTATTAACATAAAATGATATAGTACGACTATGGTTGGCACAATTATAATCCCAAAAATATATGATGCTCTTCGAATATGATTGCCCCAACTAAGTTTTTCTCTGCGTACAGCAGAAATTATAATATCAGCAGCCCTGCATAACCAGTAAGTGTTCTTGCCTTTAGCCGGAACATGTTCCGAACGTAGAGTACATCTTTTAAGTGTATTTTAAGAACGCCGAAGCAACCTTAAATTATAAATGAACTTTATTTCTTTGAAGAATTCTGTTATCCTAGGCATGACCTAAATCAAAATTTCTATCTAAAAATCTTTTGTGAATAAGTCGAACTTGGAATATTTAATGCGAGAATTCTGCGAAGATCCATTAAACAGTCTTGTACATTTACTATGTTTTGTTGGCGTACGGTAACGTTCCCTCATTCTCTCATTGTGTACTCTCTCTATTAATCTTTGTGTATTCTTGCAATAAGATGTAAGTTAATAATAATATTAAAAAACAACTCAGCATTTAAATCTCTGTTAAAGAATTAATATAAATTATTGTTACAAAGCATACCGCCGGTATCTTGCACCACCTAGCGGTTAATATCCCAATGGATTTGCAAGGTTTACCGCTCGATTTATTTACTGAAGTATCTAATATGAATATGGTTTTAATTTTTACAACTTTTTTGTGTGCGGTATTCAACTCTTCTACCAGCTCTTAGGGGCATAGTGATTAAAAATAAAAGAAACAAATTAAAAAAATAAATGAAAATATGGTAGTTTTAATCGCACTTTTAACTCCAAAAATGTAAACTTGCTTAGCTATAAAAGTACGTTTTTCTTAAGTATTCTCCTTAATAAAATCCGACAGATGAATTAATTAATTACCGTATATCTTATCTTTGCTTGTGACAAATTTTTTTGGTTGCAGTCATATACGTAAAATTATTTTTATCTTAATCATACTTTACACAAAATTATATATTGGATTTTTAAGAGAAATCTTAGAAGAACCTTCTGTGTAAAAAGTGATGTTGGTTAAAGGTGTTTAAATTAAAAATTGTTTTTTAATGTGTTGATAAATTAATTTAATTTTAATAGCATTTTAAATTTTATTTCAGTTTGCAAAATGTGTTACCTCTGGCGTATACATAATATTTAATTGCTTTGCTAATATAACTCATACGCAACCAGAGTTGTTGTTGAAAAAGCGATTTATTATTTAAATTTGGCTTGCCAGGAAACGACATAGAGAAGTTTGCCTGAGGTTTTCAGTGCGATAGAAAATCCATTATATCTAAGAATTAGTCAAAATTTATTCAGAAGAACAACAAAAAATCAGGGTAAAAATAAGGAAATTATTTTCCACTTAGTAACGTGATCGCCATTAAACGAAAAAAAACAAATATTTTAGGACATTGTAAAATTAAATTCGAGCTTAATTTACCAAACCCTTTGGAGGTTTTATATTATCATTTTTAGGCTAAAATTATCAACATTTATAAAATTAATTAAATGCGAAGCCGCATGATTTGTTTATTTATAACGAGCTGTCAACCTCCATATATTTACAAAAACAAAACAAAACATTATTTTTAGCTAGGCCCATATACTAATGAATTTCGATGCGGCAAAAAATATCTTCAGAATCCGGAGCTTTATAATTTTAGGTACATTTGTATAACCATATCTAAATGTATTTTTAAAAAATAAAAAAGGTTGCGAATTTTTAGATTAATTGTACTGCACCAAGTTTTTTAAAATTGTTTTACCTCTGTTTTTCAATTTGTCCATACAAAACTCTATGAACTTAGAACAACATTAAATTACTAATTAAAAATATATCAACAAAAAAAAAAACTTGATTAGTTTGTCTATATTATATCAATAATATAGTAGCGAAGCCAACGGTTAACCAGCAGTTTTTATCAATTTATGTTTTTATTTTACAAGTGGGTAGAGCTTCTGCTAAATTCCTGGCATGGCCAAACAAATTACATATTATTTTTTTTTTAATTTTATTTTGGAAAATCTATTTTTAGAGCACCTATTTTTTGATTTTATCATCGTTTTACTAATAGTGGAAATTTTCTAACAAAAAATTTTCTAATAAAAGTCCTCTCAGGCCAGGTTTGAGAAAGATGCCGAGGAATAAATTTTAATAAAACAGCCTGTGTAAAGAAATTTAAATATCATCTATTTTGTAATTAAATGCTTTTCTTGATCAATTGTAATTATTTTTTGAGACATTAGTATGATTTTATTAACATTTGTTGAAAATTTTATTACCATCAAATTGTAATGATTTTTTTGTTGGAAAAGAAAAAATCTTAAGTATTATTTCAATGGCGAACTCCATTTCCCACATATGGATATTTCTATGTTCATCACTGGAAAGAAGATTTAGTTAGTGCATTTCGGTTTTTAATAAAATTTGCAAAAATCTACACCCAGATTATTAATATAAATATGTAGAGATTTTTTCAATAATATAAAAAATTTTAATTTTTTTTTTTTTTATTTTTTCATTTTCTACGAAGGTTTTTTTTCGAATCTTCTTTTAAAACAACAATTATCTCAAAGTCAGGGTTCTTCGGAGTAAAACAAGCTTTTATTAGTGTAAATCGGTTAAAAAGCACAATGTTATAGTACTTTTTCTAAACAACGAAAACCCGATTTCGATTATATGATTCAACAAAAGAAATAATTTAAAGTACGAATTATTTTTTTTTTAATTACGTTTATTTTTTAAAAATGTTTACTTTACTAAGTTTGTAAGGCTAGCAATCTGATCTGACTTTTTCCTTCGAACCGCTTTTCCATTGTTGATAGCTCTTGGTGGAAGCGTTCGCATTGCTCGTCTCTAAATTGACCCAGATTTTCTGGGAACAATTCCAAGTGAGAATGCAAAAAATGCATTCCATGCATCCCATTTCTCCATACGCCTCTAGAAATTCACTAACACACTCAACTTTTAATAAATCAAATGATTGTTATTAACACTTAGCTTATAACACAATTAAATATTTTGTTTAGCTTTTTTTAAGAAAAATATGTTGTTTTTTGAAGCTGCACCACTAATACTAACTAGTAAACAACTTTTTTGCAAGTATGAAAAAAAAAACTAACGGTATTATTACAAAAATAATTTAAATAATGCCTTATTTACAATGATAGAGTACTAACCTTTACAGAGTGGATATTCTTTATTTCTCCTTCGCACTTATGTCTTGTTTGTATCATAATAAAGCTAGAACTGTAATTGACCTAAGTTCCTTAGGTTGGCTTTGGCATTCGCCGGAACTTGAGTAACAATCTCAAGTAAAAAACAAAAAATTTGTAATTTCTTTGTTAATTGAAAGATTTAAAAATTACTGAGTCAGGAAAGTTTAAGTGCGCCAGCCCAAAAAATACTCTTTTCCCCATATCTCGAAATTTTGAGGGTATATTGCAACTTATAAAACCGGTTCTATAATACACTCAGCTAGGTCATTTCGCAAGTTCTTTTTCAGTGTAGCACAGTGTTATTGGTATTTCCAATCATCTTTAAAAATAAAATTCGTTTAGTATTTGTGTGCGGTGGAGGCAATCATTTGTTTAGTGAATATATTAGTAATTTGCTACAATCTATCAAATTTATTAAAAAATTGTTGATATTCAATAGTGGTAACTACAAGTACTGTTATTCTGATCAATTATATCACTTTATAAGGGTTTCAGCAGAAGTAACCAAGTTGTGGATTGCATTAATAAACAAATTTTATACTAACATTTCTTTTCCTAACAAATTGTTTAAATAGAAAATTACCCAGCAAAAAAATGGTAGTCATTCTGTGACTATAACTTCTTTCATTACTTCCTAAACTTCAGTTGACATTCTTTTATGATTTTTTGGTGTTATTCTAAGGCACTTCCAAAAGCATTCATGTGTTCATATTTCAAATGCAGTGATCTGGATATAAAGCCGATGCATATCTTAAAATATCACTGTTCATTACTTCTAAAGCATAAGTTATAGTATATCGTATATTTTTTTTTGAATCTAAAGCATTTATTCAAATTGAGAAAATAATTCTGATGAACTTTTTTAATTTTTTTATTAAATCATTTTTTATATTTTAGTTTTTGTATAATAATAAATAAAATAAAATACAATTTTATGAAGGTTAGAATTTATGCAGTTTTGCAATTTTTATAAAAGTTTTGAAAAATCAAGAAAAACAGATTTTTTCAACCTTTAATTGAAACTAGCTGGCCTGTCATTTGCATTTTTTTCAGCCTTAAATATTTATGACGACGCAATCTGTGCATTTTTGCATTTTGTATATTATTTAACACTACACCATTTCCAGTTTTAATTCAGTATTTACCAAAATAATTATAAAATTGTGAAAAACTATTTCAAATTGCCCAAAAATATTTTAAAATTATGCAAAAATTATTTAAAATTGTTCAAAAATATTTTAAAATTGTCTTAAAATGTTTCAAAATTGTACAACCAGTTTTTAAATTATCCAAAAATATTTTAAAATTTTTCTAAACATTCATTAACATGTTTTAAAATTGTTTTTTCACTATGCAGAATTATATATTTGTTTTGATAAAGAGTATGTATATCAATGCATAAATTTCGCTTCTTAAAACTTATTTTTCTGCATTCTTATGAATTAAATTTTCATCAAAGCTTAAATACCACAAAGTATATGAACATTTTAAACTCACTGTATTATCATTGCTTCCTTAGAGTAAAGTATGAGTAATGCTAGTAGCTACATTTGAATACTTCCATCCTATGACATGCTAATATTAAATTCATCGATGAAACCATCAGAAAAGAAGTGATGCCTTTGCCATAGTAGTGATGCTTTAATTGCTTCTTTGGCAGCTTCATTTTTGCTGGGTAGCTATAAATATTCAGAAGTGTTTGTGGTGTAGTAGGTACACGCAGAGAAAAAACAATGGTTGGGACAATCATATTCGAAGAGCATCATATATTTTTTGGTTTATGATTGTGCCAACCATAGTCGTACTATAATATGGTTATCATATTATGATAATAAAATAACCATAATTTTACCAAAATGTGGTCCCTACAGTTATATTATGATTCAAAAATTTATATATTTTGATTAGAAATAAACATATAATGATCTTGAATTTATCATAATATGATCGCATGTAATCATAGTATACTCAAAATGCTATCATATTTTGGTCCCCATAACTATATTATGATTCCTAGATTATCATTATATGATCGCAACAATAATATATATCATCCTTCTTATTATACTACGATTATTAATATACATAATATGACTGTCTTATATCATATTATGGCACATTAATAAGCATATTATGATTCCTATATATAAATATAAAATCCCAGCATTTAACAATATATGATTTATTTCTTAAGACATTTTGTAGTAAAAACAAACTGACTGAACTGATAAAATATTGGTTTTTATGAAAACAAGACAATATTATGACTGTAAATATCAAAGTCATGTTTTAATTCATGTATAATTATTTATTGATTGTTACCAGCATTTTATGGTTGCATAATTATTATATTTTTTTCATAGTCAAAGGTTTTGTTACCACAATATGGTTACAGCCAATCATGTTATGAAATAGAAGGTCTCAATCATAAAATAGTAAAATATTTGCTATAATAATGATGGTAGCGACCATGTTGATGGTTAGAAAACCAAAAACATGGTTGTAACAACCATACCAGATTGTAGCAAGCACAATATATTAGCAGTGATTATGTCGCAACCATGTTTTTTCTCTGCGTGTAGAGAGGTAGCTCAGTACTCAGAATTTTCGACTTCAAATCCCGGAAAAGGCAAACATTTTAAAAAAAGATATTTTTTTTTAATTAAAATAAAACAACATTCATTTGTTTAAATGGCACATGTGTTAAAAAAAAAATTTAGAAATATTTTTTTAAATAAAATTTTGTGGAACGTTATAATATTTCTGTAGATTATAAATAATAAATTGTAATATGAAGACAGTTGTCGCAACCGCCAGAATTCGATTGGAAACAAATTCGGTGGACACAACTGATACTGTTTTGTAGGTGTACGATATTTTGTCTCCGTAAACAAATTAATATGTAATTTACAAAATAAATATTCAATCCACGCTAAGATCTGAGATTAGAAAATATTTAATATACGCCTTCAGCCTTCAAAGCAAGGTGTTTATTTCTTTATTAACAACTGATGTTTTATAATTTCGTGATTTTTGGAATAATGTTTGAGAATATTTGGTAGACAGTCACTGGAATTTTGGCACACGCCATTTTTTAAGGTCTTTAAATATTATATATACACTCAGAATATTATGTAGTTAACTGTTTGTAGTTTAATAAAAAAGTTTTGCGTTCCATTTAAAAATAAAGGAAGATACATTTATTTTTCAAAGAAATATCTATATTAACTTTTTTTATACATTTATTCGAAATAATTTACTATCATTTACCGATTTTTTTCAGTTTCATTTATTTTTTTCATTTGTTTGAAATTTAATAAAAATTTACCCACAAAACGGAAACTTGTGGTTTATTTGTGTCCGTAACAGTTATTAGAAATTTAAATTTTGTTTGCTGTCTGTTTCAAAAAAAAATTTCAATTTGTTTTTTTAAATAAATTGGTTGTATATCTACAAAATTTTTCAATACAAATTACAAGAACTTCATAAACACACATACATACACAAATACATTCACACAAAAAGTGTTTATAGCTTCATATGCATACATACATTTTGTATTGTACGAGTATATTAAAAAAAAAAAAACAAAAAATACAAAAACGACAATAATTTCAAATAAATGAAAAAAACATTTATTTTTTAAGGATTGGTAGGTAAAATTTTGACATTTATTTTAACTGATTATATCATTTGTTTCTTACGGATGTGTCAGTTGATTAATCAACATTTAAAAATAAATAACAAATGGCATTTAATTTAAATGAAAATTAAGTAGACCGGTTTTTAAATGAAATATCATTTCTTTTAAATGATATTTTCAGTTATTTTAACTTACAAACTTTTTTAAGTGTAGTTAAAAATGAAGTGTTATTATTATTTATTTTGCTATAAGTCTCATTTTATTTATTTTCTTCTTTTTTACATGTTATACTATTATAAAATAATTATCACTGTCTTTTTGGCGAAGTTACATACTTTCAAAATGAAAACGTTTCATGGTACATCACTTTCCACTATTTTTTATATAATATTATTATTTTACTTGGTTTACCAAACTTGCAGGTTAGTCCTTAGTACATAGCATTTTATCATTGTCCATATAATAAATGTCGTAATTAATTATTCTTACTTACCATTGTTTTTTTTTAAGTTCCTACCAACTGTCAACAGTGGCTGGAAACATTTTTTCCATGGTATTAAAATTATTATAAATAATTGTTGTTTTAAGAAATTAAATTTATTTTTGTGTATGTTAATTTAATATTTCTGTTTAATTAAATAAAAATATGTATATTTAAAAATATGAATGTC
The DNA here is from genome assembly GCA_949748255.1 of Eustalomyia histrio. Lineage (NCBI taxonomy): Eukaryota > Metazoa > Arthropoda > Insecta > Diptera > Anthomyiidae > Eustalomyia > Eustalomyia histrio. The sequence goes on along the minus strand of OX456525.1, from coordinate 37,212,312 downwards.
ACATTGAAGTTGTCGAATATATGTTTTATGATACTCAAGCCGGTATTGTGAAATTTCAATTCCAGAAAATTTTTCATAAAATGTTCATATCCCGCAAAACTTACTAAACTATAATTTTACATTGTATTGAAAATTTTTACCAAGATTTACAAAACCTCTTCATGCTATTATTTTATTATATTTTAAAGAAATATTTAAAAAATACATTGCTTTTCCTTACAAAAGTTTAATTTTAACCACAGTTTTAAGGTACTTTGAGTAAAAGTGTCTTTGTGGAATTTGGTACATAGATAAAATTAAATGTCCACTCTCCAAACATAAAATAAACTTAAGCAAATGTTTATTTTTTCTTATCTACTGTAAAATTTTAAAATGAATTAAGTACTTTTAATTCAGCGATACTCTCATATTTTAAAACAGAGAATAAACTTGTTAATATCTAAATTTAAGGAAAAGTTCCTTTTCATAATATTTTCGTTGTTATTAAATTTGAATTCATGATAAATTGTAATTAAGTAACTAAACATCTTTATCATAAGCATCTTTATCATAAGATATTTGTATAAATTTACACCATTTAATTCTTCAAGATTAAAATTAAACAATTTGTGTACCTTCAGCAACAAATTGTCGACAGCCATATGCATTAGGGTGGTATAGAAATATATGGAGAAATATTTTTTGCCGCAATTTTAACAAAACCCTAGCAGATTATTATGCTACTAAATTTAATACTTACATATACATACATTTAGGTTAAATCAAATAATTCAATCATATTTAAAAATCATATTAAAAAATATTGCATTTTTTCTTATATCCTCCACCATATAAGGAGAGGCTATGTATCAGTATGTCCGTGTGGAACATCTCAGTCTACATATTCGTGATTGTTAGGAAATGTTAAGCAGATCTAGCGATGTCCATCTGTCTCTTGAAATGTCGATCACGGGTTGATAATTTTTACCTAGAGTAATGGACATCAACCCGAAAAGTTTGGTATTGTGCAGAAAAGTTTGGTATTGCACAGAATCGATTACATTTAAATCAAATGGTTTTTGCTATTGATTTTTAAGCAACTGATACATCCGTAAAATAAATCATTATTCAGATAAAAATAAATGTTAAAATTTTACCTACCAATTCCGTAAAAATAAATGATTTTTCATTTATTTGAAAGTGCTTCGGTTTCTTGTATTTTTGTTTGTTTTTTCATCTACATAATGTATACTCACACAGTCTGCATACACATTTCGTGTAAATGGCCATATGTGTGTGGACATGAAGGTCTTGTAATTCAAATTGAAATTATTTTGCATATAAACAAACAATTCAAATAAAAAAAAAAATTGGAATTTTTGTAATATTTTATTTTTAAACATAATTCTAACACAGTGCAACACATAAATTGGTTCCTCTTTCGTACCCGGTTTTTTTTTGAAGTGTATATCGAAACTAAAAAAAATCCGCAACGGACTTGGCCAGATTACATCGAAATTTTTTTTTATGGACACCCTAAGTTTTTGCACCCAAACATGATTTTTTTAAAAAAGGAAAATTTTTATGGAATTCATATATCATAAACCGTTCGGAATTTTGTTTTTATGTCTTTGGCAAAGTTGTAGATCCAAACCAAAGCAAAAAAATTCTCATATGGACCGACCCAAAAAAATTGCATCCACTGCATCAAAATTGCAAAAAATTGGGAAAAAATGCTATTTTTTCATGATTTTTTCATGATTTTGTCCTGAAATGGCTTAAATACTGGGAATTTAAGAAATCTTTCTTCAGCTAAATTATATCTAACAACAATATAAACAACTCTCTAGTACATGTCATCTTAATACGAACATTCCTTAACCCTAGAAAGCACATCTTTTTGCTCACACTTATTTTGCATAGCCAATGTTTGTCGTTACCAAAATCTTACCAAAAAGCGTTTTTATTAACAAAAATTCGGTAAATGAGAGCGTGATAAGAAAGTAATTGTGTTTCTCATTTTACCAGAAGTTACTATACTTTTTTCGGGAGAATCGTAGCAGAATAAAATCATCGGCAGTTAATAATACACATGTTTTGCATTTGTATAAATAAACAAAAAAAAAATTAAACAAAAAATAAAAAAAAAAATATGAAATTGTTAATTGCGTTATAAAATAATTACTTTTTATTAATAAAATAAATATATTCATTTTTTCAAAAACATATCAGCATTACAACAATAAAATGTTTAAATAGTAAATTTGAAAACAAGTAACAACAAAAACGGCATTAACCTATATAGTCTTTCTTTGTCGAAACGACAAACATTGGCTATGCAAAATAAGTGTGAGCAAAAAGATGTGCTTTCTAGGGTTAAGGAATGTTCGTATTAAGATGACATGTACTAGAGAGTTGTTTATATTGTTGTTAGATATAATTTAGCTGAAGAAAGATTTCTTAAATTCCCAGTATTTAAGCCATTTCAGGACAAAATCATGAAAAAATAGCATTTTTTCCCAATTTTTTGCAATTTTGATGCAGTGGATGCAATTTTTTTGGGTCGGTCCATATGAGAATTTTTTTGCTTTAGTTTGGATCTACAACTTTGCCAAAGACATAAAAACAAAATTCCGAACGGTTTATGATATATGGATTCCATAAAAATTTTCCTTTTTTAAAAAAATCGTGTTTGGGTACAAAAACTTAGGGTGTCCATAAAAAAAAAAATCGATGTAATCTGGCCAAGTCCTTTGCAGGTTTTTTTTAGTTTCGATATATACTTCAAAAAAAAAAAACGGGTATGAAGGAGGAACCACACGGTGACCTTAAAAATGCTGCACTGTGTAATTTATATGTAATGACTGTAACGGAAACAAATAAACCAAAAATTTCGTTTTTAGGGGTAACATTTTATTAAATTTCGAACAAATGAAAAAAATAAATGAAACTAAAAAAAAATGGTAAATGACAGTAAAGCATTTTGCACAAATGTATAAAAAAAAATAAAATTAATATTTCTTTGAAAACTAATTGTATGATCCTTTATTTTTAACTGAACTGAAAAAAACATAATATTCTAAATGTACATCTAAGTTTTCCTTATAAAATGGGGTATTTTAGTACAATTTCATAGTGGCGGCTGAAAAATAAATAATTTTTTGATATATTTTACCCTCAAACATTTTTCTCCTTCAGAATTTTTTCCACCACAATATTTTTTTCACCTCAAAATTTTTCTCCACCAAAAAAATTGTTTTCACACCAAATAAAGTTTTTCAACTCAAACCATTATTTTCAGCTCTAAAATTTCACTTCTTAATTTTTCTGCCATTGTGGTACTTTTAAAGCCTTAAAAGTAATATGGTACCCCATTCCTTCATATGATACTGTTTAGAAATCTTGATTTTTAATATTTAATTTTTGTATAACATTTTTTGATATAATTACTTTTAAATGCTGTTGGATAATAATAATTTTTTTTTGGGGTTGATATGGTTGATATTATGGTACATTTTGTGCCGCAATTTTAAATCTGAAATGTATTTTTGTGTCTAAAAAAATTAAATATATATATGTATATGATTTTGAACTTCATACCAAAGTTTGTTATAACTATTGCTTTAAATCATTGTATCTAAAGTGCTCCCACAATTATCGAAAATATCGATACAATTTTAAAATATTTTGTTGACTTGTGTAACCATTTCAATTTAAAGCTTATTCCAAATTACGGGGTTCAGACAATTGATTCTTGTTAAGGCGTTTTGATAGATCGTATCGGAATTTAATTTTACGGGCGGTTAAAGTAATGACCCAGCTCTGGCCTGTTCTTGCAGCATGTATGTTCAGCAACTTTGTAGATAATGGTATGGCGAATATTTTTCTAGAACATATTAACCCTGTAGCTTCACCTCATAACGGCATTTTTTACTTTATTCTAACAAATTGTAAAAAACATCCCGAAAAAGGGGAAGAGCGAGGATGAAATGTTCTACAAAACATTTCCAAACCCAAAACTTAACACAAACACCAAAAACCAATTTAATTCAAGATTGTCCATTAAATGTTAATTTATTTATTATTTAGATAGTGGTTAATATTTGTTTAATTATTTACAATTAAATTTAGTATGCTGAATAAATATATTTTTGTAATCGAAAAGTTTTCGAGATCTCGTAAAAAATGATTTTACTTTTACGATATCTCTAAAATATTTCGAGCGATCTCAAAAGTGTTTGTATATTCGAAATTGGTGTATTACGTAAAGAACAAACCAATAATTCAATTCCTATACAACGGTGCTGCGAAGGATTATAAGAGATACAGTAACAATTGTAAAAGAAAAAGGCAATTCAATTTCTATTATTTTCATTTGCTTTTATACGAATATCGCAATCTACCATTAATCGGATACTCTTATTCTACATATAAAACTGTTATCTAATTTCAAATTCGATTAGTCTTGATATCTAGATCATTATACGTTAGGCATCTGTTTGTAAGGACCATCGAAAATATAATAGCGTCATCACAACAGCAGTGGACAATCATTTGATTGTTAATTTTTAAATAAAAGGAAAATATACTAAATTGTCATTTACCATAATTAATTTTTAAACTTGAGCACATTTTGCAAATCGCGTATAAAATATGTGTTGTTAAACTTTAAACTTAATTTTAACTTCAATATCAACTAAAACGCGAATTCAAAAATAAACATTAAATTTTTAATTTTATTATTAAATGCAAGACTTTAATGAAAAATATCCGTTAAATATTATTAAATTTTTTTATTTTTTTTTTATTAGAATCTTTAATTTTTTTATATTTTTATTAGAATCTTTAATCGAACAAATCCACTTAATAATTAACTTATAAATTTATTACTAATTTCTTAACGATACTCAATTCAATGCAGTGATCACCGCAATGGAACCTGAGTAAGTTAAAACATACTTTTAATTTTATTTTATTAAATTATTATAAGGAAATTTATTTGAGTTATTATTTAAAACTTTAATTATTCTTAAATATCTCATAATACGAAAACTTTTTCTATTTACGCTCGATCACGTGTATACAATATAAAATACAAAATATTTCGAAAAATTTAACATAGTTCCTATATGTAGTGGTTAGATGGCTAGGAGGCAATGAACCTTGGTTATTAGAACGGCGAGAGTAATTTTGTACATCCTGTATATAACATCCTTGTAATCGACCACCTCCAGTTCATTTTTTTCATTATTTGAAAAATATATATAAGAATCTAATTTCTTTGTGGTCAAACTACTAAAAGGTTGAAAATTACGAAAAATAGAAGTAACTAAGTTTAAACAAGTTTTTTTTTTTTTAATTTTGAAATCAAGTGAATTTTATTTTATTGATGGATGCTTGACGTTTATATCATCCAATATATTTAATACATTTAAAACACCATTTGCTATTGCAAACTCCTTATCTGAACAATATTAACATTTCACTTTTTCCAGAAGCCATTCTTATTGAAATTACACTTTTTCGACTTTTTTCCTGTAGTAATAAAACCTGCTATATTTTATTTTATTTTATCACGCTTAAAATTATTTTTTGATTTTATCTCAACATGTTGAATAATTATAGTTACTATTTCATCATATTTTTTGTGTTGATGTGCTTTCCAGACATCAAAAAGCTCTACATTTGTAATTATAGACGTCACCTAAAAATGCTCTAGTTTTTAAAATTGGTTCAAGTTGGTTCTGAAATTGATAGTACTTACTTAGGAATACTTATACTATTTTACTGTAATGAGTCTTAACCTCTTAAAAGTATTAAACTTTACCTTATCAAACTTTTTATTTTTTATTATTATTTTTATTTTTTGGAACACTACAAAATTTTATGAACGACACTCGAAATTTCTGAAATTTAAATACATAAGCTGTGTTCCCTTACTTTCTGGGTAATGTTTGGTAAAATAAGAGTAAGCACATAATACTCTCATAAAATGACAAAATTACCCAAAAGTACGGGAACGCAAAAAACCACTTTTCTAGCCCAAAAAAAAAAAAAAAATGTCAAAATGCATCAGTGATGCCAAATTTTTAGGTGCAATAAGTATAACCCGACAAGTGAAAACGCGCTAATGGAGAAATGCGAGGAGACTCCAAAAAAATATATTAAAATTGCCCGCCGTTTACAGTGGCACGAAATTTCGAGATTTTGATATTTGTCTTTTTGAAAAAATACACATAGTTATTTCTAATAAATATATTTTTCTCATAATTTAATGTCTATGAGCTTTTTTTTCATTGTTTTTTCAAAGTGGTATAAAAATCTCGAGATTTCGTGCCAATGTAAAAGAGGGGGTTACAATTTCAAAAAAAAGCGGGAAGATAAATTAAAAGGTGCTGATTTGTCCCATTTTTATAAACAGAAAATATTTGCAGTTTGTAGAAAGTAAAAAACCTCTTTTTGTAACACGAAAAGGGCTAAATTAGCATCGCTGAAGTTCCTTAGTTTTATTTTTTACAATTATAAAACAGCTGTTTTTGTTTATCAACTGTTCTTTTGACAATTTATCCAATTTACCCAAAGAAAAAGTTTGGGTAACTTTCGGTAAAAAGAGAAACACTAATACACTCTCATAAACGCTCTCACTTACCCAATTTTCGAGTACGGGAACGCTTTTGGGTAAATTTGGGTAAGTTTGGGAACCCGCGGTAACGTACGGAAACAGACTTATAGTAAAGAAAATTGCCAATTTTCCAAAAAATATATTTGAAAAACATGAATTAAAAGTTTTAGCTTTTGATAGAATATAAATGTCAAACTACCCAATGCATTGACATGAAAGTTTGAAGTGTAAGCTCACATTTGGAACTAAATTTTTTCAAAACACATAATCAGTTTTTTTTCAGTTTTGGCCGTTTTCTAAAAGTGTGCACTGGTACAATGTTACACCCGGATATCAGAAAAAATGTAAAGCTTAATTTTAAATACCACCCTAATACACATATTAATCAGCAATATATTTCCGTATAACATTGATATATCCTTCATGGTGTTCATTCAAAATTACTGTGCTACTTCAAAGTGCAAATGACAATTAATTGTAAGACTTAATCTTCTTAAGAGTCATCAATCATTAGACATTTCATTCACATAAATGCAATATACAAATGGTGAATTCCATGAACAATTTTCTACTTAAATGAAAAAATTTGGTAAAAAAGGGTTATTAAAAATGTAAATTTTAAAGGAAAATTTTTAAGAATCGGTTCTCAACGCGGGATACTCTGTTTCCACAAAAACCAATTGCATTTAACTTGTACCGAAACCCATTGTACAAAATTTTAATGTTGATACAAAAATAGTTACAAGACTGGTTTTAGATAAAACCGGTTCTACTTTGAAGTAAAATTATTGGTTTTAGAACCAATGCTAGAATATAAAATAAGTTGTTTTGTAAACAATACTTAGGAAAAAGTAATATTGCTGGAATATATATTGTATTTAAACTCAATTAGCCGAATGTATATACTTATTGTCAATTATTTAAACAGTCGTCTAACTAAAATATAAAACAGAAACAAATTTGATTAATAAGAATCAAGATAATGTAGTAATACAATCAGTGTGGAATGTATCAGCTCTTTGTTATAATCTTCAGTCATCATGTGTGTAACTATTGGGTTTAATCTATATAACTTATTACTCTTAGGTTGGAAGTAAAGTGCGGACATGTGCGGATATATGGGCATGTACAAACGATTAAATAAGTAAGAATTGGTGTAGTTATTAATTACCTCTACAGTTATAATCGTGAATTATGTTTATGTCATTTGATATATACAATAATATACAGACACGCACAGCAAATGTTTCAATTACCGCGTAATAGAAAATAGAATAAGAAACAAAAATTGTAAGTACTTACATAACATTTTAGCATGGGGATGTCATTGGAGGTGAATTGTTATTCAAAGCTTACGAGTATAGAGTCATTACCAAAAAAAGTAATGAAATAAGTAGTTACCTGTAATATTGAGATCACTGGTCAGCATAAGTACATACCTGCAATGAGTAACATAAATCATGTTAAGTAAAGGAAAAAAGAAAAGCATGAACAAATAATAGCTTTAATTAAAAATTTATAAAAGTCCGTTAACAATAAAAAAAAATTATATTTATTTTTCTTCATTTATGTTTATATTTACAATAAAATTCTTCATAATAAGTGGTTATATAATACAATACCAAAAATTCATTACTTCTAACCTTGTGGGGTTCATGAAAATATATTTTATTTAAAAACACTGATTCAAAATATACTTTAGGGGGTCTTCTTGCTTGAACGGCTGAATTTTAGCTGTTTTTTTGAAATTGTGGAAAGAAAAGGGCAAAAGATTGTTTAATTCTGTTATTTGTATTTGGTTGCACAATTCATCAAGAATAATACAAAATTAACAGTTTGTCAATAAGTAAGCTGTTTTAAAAGTTCTCGGCCTCCAAATTAGGATTTAGCAAAAAACGAGTGTCGTTGGTACGCAGTTTTCCGTGACTTACGATTATCTAAAACAAAAATATTTATCAAAATGGCGTACGTTTGAAAATAAAAATCGATGTTTGACTATTTTTTTTTGTTTAAAAACAAGTTGTATAATATTTTTTTTCAGATGATTAATCGAGGCATGAAACTTATCAGCGCATTTTCTGATTCTGAAGAAAAACAACAGAAAACAGAAGTCGAACTTGTAGACCGAAGTCATTATAATTGTTAAACCAAGTGCGCTCCTTAGCTCAAGGTAAGGTTTCGGAGGATATTTGAAAACAGCTGTGGATGCAACGATTGACATTACAAGCGAATACCGCCCGCTAAGAAAAAGTAACTGTCATGGTTAACAAGAGTTTTTTAATAAAAGCCAAGCAGTGTGTTTTTTTCCATTAAATATTAATCAAACCAGATAGGAAAAGTAGATGGATGAAAGCAGGCTTGAGCTCGTCCGCCTTTTTATTCAAAAAATATAATCGAAATGCAGTTTCTAATAGGCTCAGGAGCAGGTTTGTCATTTTTCCCGGCATCATCTTAAAAACATAACACATTATTTTAAAGCCTCTAAAAAAGTAGTGATATATGCACTTAAAATATTTTGTAATTTAAAATAATAAAAAAAAACCCTTTAAAGGAAGTGGTATTATATTTTAAAAAAGTCTACTTATTTTTAATTTAAATCAAATGATTTCTGTTATTTATTTTTAAATATTGCTTAAACAGCTGACACATCGGTAAAAACTAAGGATTATTCAGTTAAAAAAAAATGTTAAAATTTAACCCACCAATTCCGTAAAATAAATGGTTATTCCTTTACTTTAAATTATTTCGTTTTTTTTTTTGTATTTTTGTCTGTTTTTTATCTGCAAAATATATTTTTTAATTAAATTGCAAACAATTAAAGAAAAAGTAAATGAAATTTGAAATAAAGTTAAAACAAATGTATGCTACCTTTTGTAATAAACTACAAACAGTAAGCTGCGTAATATTTTGAGTGTATTTTTAAAATTTTAATATATTGTGTTTTATATAAGCACATCTATTTATTTATTGATCTTTATAAAATTGAATATGATTTATATAACACTATATATAATTATGTATGGCTTGAACAGGGCCAGAGATAATAATACGTAATTAAAAAAATTGTGTAATATATAATTACATAGTGTACTGTACTGGCAAAAAATTTGAGATATTGTTATATATAATTCCATGTCAATGTTTTCGATTCCCAGCCATGGAGATGATAAAGAACGCTCTACCATGTTTTTTAATAAATTTTTTTATTTTTCTTAATATTTTTTTTTTACAAAAAAACTAAATTATAACTCGGAACAATAATACTTTGAAAGTTTTGATAGCATATAAGATGTAATTAATTTATAATAATCTAATGCAGCCTTTGTTATAGTAGTAATGTTATTAATGCTTACATGGCATTGGAAATATCAAATGAATGTTATTAAATTATATGCATCTTGAAGTAGTCATGAGCGTGTAAGTAGTGGTGTTTAGATAAATAAAATTTTTCTTAATCTTCTAAGACGTATACTTAATATTTTGTTATCTGTGTACTTGAAATATAACTCATACGCTCTGTATGTAGCTCTTTTATATTTTATTTCATATATATAATTTTGTAAGGGTGAAACTGGAAACCGACCTGTTGAATTTTTTCCCTTAAATTCGAATAAACATAAAACTGGGTTTTTGATGTGTTAGCTGGTTTTTGATGTATATGTATGTATTTATAATTTGTGCACATATTTTTATCTAGCGTTGTCAAACGCGACAACATAATCTAAACTAAGTTAAAGTAAGATATTTGACATTGCAGTCAATAGTAATAGTTACTAGATAATACTTTTTACTTAAGCCTATTAAGATTGTTAAAAATAATGCCCTTTACACTTTTAAGCGAATATATTTCTTCGAAAAATTTTTGAAATTTTTGATTAGAATAAATTTAAAATGCCCTATAATAACGGGAATGTCGCAAAAATTTATTAATTTTTTATATACAAAGTTTTCGTGATTTTTAACCAAACGAAAAAAGCATTTGACGCAAAATTTTTAAAGATTAACTAAATTGAATTCGAGAATTATCATAATCAAAACTGTGTTATTTACCTGTATTTTTCTGAAAGTTGTTCTCCTCTGTGTGTGAATGAAACAATGACATATATAATATGTGAAATTTTACACACAAAAATAAGTGTATTTACATAGCTTTTATAAGTTGGTAGATTTGCAAATATTCTGAGGTGCTTTTTCATATTTTTTTTGGAGATATCAATAATGTTGGTTTATTTATTTGATATACTCGGTATAGCATAAAACCTGAAGGATTTTTGCAAAAATTTTCAAATAAATATCAATAAATAAGCCCATGAGAACGAATCTCCGAGGCGCCTCGAAAAAATTTTGTTTTGCGATGAGAGCGCCACGGTAGGCTAGTTGGTAGCGTGCTAGCTTATCAGTGCGGGGGTCGTGGTTTCGATTCCCACCAGATGCTCTGGTCTGTTCTCGATACAACCAGCCGATGGCCTTTGTTGCTAGTGCTCGGTTAGGGTATATGGATATAATTTGTAATTGTATGATTAATATAAAAAATAATTAAATGTTTTGCGATGAACTCCATAACTCGTTACCGGATCATCTGAAAAAACGAAATGCGTTAACTCAATGTTTATTTACTTCAAGAAAGTCATATCTCAAAAAAATAAATTTTGCAGAAAACGCGTTTAAAAATTTCAATTTAGAAAAGTATAGAGCGCTTTTGGTCGCCACTAAATGAGAAAAATAGATAACAATACCATTATATGATACATTTTAGATTTGGGTGTGGCCAATATTTCGGCATCATTAAATCAAAAATCATTATGACAGTCTTGAAGTAATTGAGCGATATGTTTTCGTATGTAGTCAGAGGGAGTTTTTTTCCAAACTTTTTTTCGGTTTAATTTTTATTGTAAAATGGAAAAATTGTAAAAAAATCTTCACCTGATTACCTGTATATTTATGTATAGAAATATTGTTAAAATTTCAAAAGGATCGGTCAAGTAGATTTAGAGTTATAATTTTCACGAACTTCAAGAAAGACGTTTGCGAAAAAACATCGTTAAAAAATATTTTATACTCGAATATCAAAAATTAAGCAGCAATGTCAGTTTACATACTTACAAGCCCCCATAAATGTATAAAGTAATTTGGAGATTACAAAGGGACTTCAAACAGCTTCCAGGTAGGTACGTCGCGCAGCGTCGGCAAGTATACAAATCGAGCATAAGGGCGGGTTGCATGAAATTTTCGTTAGCTTTGCTACAATTTACTTCAAATTTTGACACAATATTCTCGCCATAACGTGTATTTAGAATTTCACCCTACCCTTAAAAGTGAAACTTTTCGCCTTTTTAACCCCTATTTTGACCACCCTCCTGTCAAAAAATCCTAAATATACCTATCAGTGATTTAGCTCATATTTCTGTAAATCTGATTTTAGCTGAGGAACCTACATACTATCCAAGTTCCAAAAGTTTGGGCAGGGCAATCTGTCAGTCAGTCCGTAACGCTATTCCTTTATAAATACACTCAGAATATTATGTAGTTAACTGTTTGTAATTTAATAAAAAAGTTTTCCGTTCAATTTAAAAATAAATGAACATTTTTTTATTTTTCAAAGAAATATCTATATTAACTTCTTTATACAGTTATTCGAAATAATTTTCTATCATTTACCATTTTTTTCAGTTTCATTTATTTTTTTCATTTGTTTGAAATTTAATAAAAATTTACCCACAAAATGGAGACTTGTGGTTTATTTGTGTCCGTAACAGTTATTACAAATTTAAAATTTGTTTGTTGTCTGTTTCAAAAAAAAAAATATTCAAAAAATTTCAATTTGTTTTTTTTTATTTAAATTGGTTGCATATATACAAAAATTTTCAGTACAAATTACAAGAACTTTCTAAACACGCATACATATACAAACACATCCACACAAATAGTGTCTATAGCTACATATGCATACATACATTTTGTATTGTACGAGTATATTAAAAAAAAAAACAAAATATACAAAAACGGAAATAATTTCAAATAAATAAAAAAAACATTTATTTTTAAAGGATTGGTAGGTAAAATTTTGACATTTATTTTAACTGATTATATCATTTGTTACTTACGGATGTGTCAGTTGATTAATCAACATTTAAAAATTAATAACAAATGGCATTTAATTTACATGTAAATTAAGTAGACCGGTTTTTAAATGAAATATCATTTCTTTTAAATGATATTTTCAGTTATTTTAACTTGCAAACTTTTTTAAGTGTATGTTTACAGAGAAAACAGATTCATTGTATCAACCGAATATTTTGGTTGACGCCACCAATATATTTGTTTATCGCAAACGAAATTCGGTTAATAGAACAAAATTTCAGATGAAACCAAATATTTTAATTTTATCATGAAAATATTTAGTTGGCACAACTAAATAATTTGGTTGCTGCAACCAAAATATTAAATTGGCAAGAAATTCGCTTGTCCTGATGAATCTAATTTGTCTGTGCATAACATATATATTATTTCTTATATTTCACAAAAAATTTACCGTTTTATGGAAGTAATCCTGAAACCACTGTTAACAATGTGGGTCTTTTAAATAAAATCTGAAAAGAACAAAATAAAATTAATATCTTAAATTCAAAAAAAAAAAAAAAATCATTAGTGAATAATACTGTTTTTTATATAATTCGACGATGAATAATTATATTGGTTGGTAAATGACGTACATATATTTAATACGATTATCAGTCATACAGTTGGAAATGAAAAAGAATCGAAAATTACCATTAATACAAATATTGATCCTTCTTTTATGGTTTTTTATTTTTTGGTTTGTTATTTATTATGGTGACTTAATACGGTTATTGTTTGAATGAAATTTAAAAGAATTTCAGCTGGAAAAAATGAGTATAAATTTATATTTGGATTAACATCTTTAATTCAATCGTTGTTATACATAAATGAAATTCGTAATAAACTGGTGACAATTTTGTTTATGGAAATTATCCTACATGTGACTTTTCATGCTGATAATTTTGTATACATAAAAAAGCATTTATACTACCAGAGATATTATTATAAATAAGTTATTTTAAGTTTAGTAGAAAATATTTTTAAATTATGTATACACCCAGGGAAATGTTTCTTTAATTTTCGGCTTATATAAAATTTTCATAAATATTTATAAAACATTTAATAAAGAACAACAATAATAATGACCCTAAAACTATCTATATGGCTGTAAGTTTTTAGAAAAAAATAAAATCCATCATTAATTTTCCAATGTCAGTGAGTATATTTGTAGCATACTCATAAAGTTGTATAATGATCCATAAATTTTCATTTTATTGTTGAAATCTAAAACTTTAACATACATTTATATAAATAAATATCAAGAAAGACAATAACTGCCTAATTATAATATTTCCTATTTTCATCATCATCGTTTTGTTGTTGCCCTGTTGCGTCTTATTCTCGACTTGATATGTTATGACATAAATTTGACAGTAATTTGTTTGTATAGTGATGCTTAAACAAAACTTTTCTTCAGATTGTATACTTGTATAGCAGATGTGTTCAACAAAGATTGGATAATAATTTAAAAGTATTTTAGGAGTTCTGATAGTTATTTTTTTTCATTTGAATTTCAAAATTAGATATAAAATCTGGTTGCGATTGGATATAAAAAATTCGGCGCGAAAATGTGAAAAATTTACTTTTTTTTAAGTTTGTTTAAAAATTCTGTTATTGAATATTCCTTAGAAAGTACTTGTCTATGCTCAATAATTTTACCAAAAAGGTAAAAATTTTAACATTTTTTTGTTTAGAAATGCAAGTTAGATCATGCTTTTATAATTTTGTTTTATGTGCATAAAATATGTATTATTTATTATTTGTTCTTCACTCTCAATAATATGTATTTTACTGGTTGTAGTTTAAGAAAACAGTTTTCAGTTCAGTTAAAAATATGAAACATACATTTATTTTTCAAAGAATTATTTATTTTAATATTCCAGCAAAAATGAAGCTGCCAAAGGAGCAATAAAAGCATTAATACTATGGCAAAGGCATCACTTCTTTTCTAATGGTTTCATCGATGAGTTTAACATTAGCGCGTCATAGGATGGAAGTATTCAAATGAAGCTACTACCATTACTTATATTTTACTCTAAGGAAGCTATGATAATACAGTGATTACCCAGCAAAAATAAATGGAAGTGATTCTTAAGGAATTAATTTTTCATTGATTCTAAAGTATTGTTTAGTTCTGATTTTTCTCTTCTAAGGCAGCTCTTTTTCACAACTTATAAAAATGTGATTTTTAATGAAATTTAACACTTTTCAAATCTATGACGCTACAAAAAATAAAAAAATTATTGTAGTAAAAATCGCAAGAATTTCGAATAGAGATAAATAAGGCCCGATTGCTGAATTTCCCGCTAAACTTAAACGAACAGTAAAACTCAAACTTTATATTGGAAACAACAACAAATCTGTCAGTTAAATTCCCAGGTAGAAGCTAACGGGAGATTGTGAAAATTAGGCTAAGGTCTGATTACTGATGTCCTGTAGAAATCTAAATTGCAAATTCAAAATTTATTTGGGAAGAACAAAAGATTTAATTTTTCACTAAACCATAAGAAGGGCTTTAGATGCAATGAAAAAGGATCATAAAAGAAAACTTCCACCCTATGACACCCCTATGTAAAAATCATTGGTTCCGATCCAAATTTTCACAACACCGGAATCAAAATCACTGCTTCTTTTTCTCTTCTTTTGGCACTTATTTTTGCTGGGTAGATATTCTGATGCATGAGTGGAAAATGTTCATATACTTTGTAATATTTAAACTTGAATGAAAATTTAATTCATAAGAATGCGGAAACATAAGTTTAAAAAAACCAAATTTATGTATTGATACACAAATACTCTTTATTAAAAAAAAATAAATAATTCTGCATTAGTGAAAAAGCATTTTTGAAACATTTTTCAAAAATTTTAATGGACTCTTAGACAAATTTTAAAATATTTGTGGATAACTTAAAAACTGCTTGTACAATTTTGAAACATTTTTAGACAATTTTAAAATATTTTTGAACAATTTTAAATAATTTTTGCACAATTTTAAAACATTTTTGGGCAATTTGAAATAATTTTTACACAATTTTAAAATTATTTTGGTAAATTCTGAATTAAAACTGGAAATGATGTGTAGTGTTAAATAAAATATAAAATGCAAAAATGCACAGATTGCGTCGTCATAATTATATAAGGCTGAAAAAATGCCCAGATAGTTTCAATAAAAGGTCAAAAAATTTTTTTTCTTGATTTTTCAAAACTTTTATAAAAATTGCAAAACTGCAAAAATTCTAACTCTCATAAAATTTTATTTTATTTATTATTATATAAAAACTAAAATATAAAAAATTATTTAGTAAAAAAATTAAAAAAGTTCATTGGAACTGTTTCTCAATTCAAATAAATTCTTTAGATTCGAAAAAATATACGATATACTATAACTTATGCTTAAGAAGTAATGAAGAGTGATATTTTAAGATATGCACCAAAAAATTATAAAAGAATGTCAACTGAAGTTTAGGAAGCAATGAAAGAATTTAAAGTCACAGAAAGACTACAATTTTTTTTTGCTGGGATTTTATACATTTGTTCGAAATAATTTACTGTCACTTGCCGATTTTTTTTAGTTTCATTTATTTTTCCCATTGGTTTGAAATTTAACAAAAATTTACCCGCAAAGTGGAAATTTGTGGTTTACTTGTTTACATTACAGTGATTACAAATTGAAATTATATTTGCTCTAAGTTTAAAAAAATTTAAAATTGAAATTTAATTTTCTACTTAAATTATTTGTTTATATACAAAATTATTTTAATTTAAATTACAAGAAGTTCATAAACACACACAAACATATGACCATTCACACAAAATGTGTTTATAGACTGTGTGAGTAAACAATTTATTTTAAAAGTAAACAATTCAAAATAAATGAATTAGCTGGTAGTTTTTACGGAATTGGTTGATAAAATTTATCTTTTATTTTTAACTGATTAATCATTTGCTTTTTTTTACTGATGTGTCAGTTGTTTAACCAACATTTAGAAACAAATAACAACAACCATTTGATTTAAATGAAAAGTAAGTTGACCGGGTTTTTAATGAAATATCATTTCTTTTAAATGATATTTTCTGTTATTTTGTCTTACAAACTACCATTTGTCTTACATTCATACCATTTTAATATTTTATCTGTAAGAAAGTCATTTAAAAATTTAGCTCTCCAATAACAAAGTCTCCAAAAAGCGGTATTCAGATTTTAAGAATTTTTCTTTAACTAAATATAATTTTTTTTTTGGTAATGGTATTATAAGGATAGGAAACATGATTAGTTAATTTTATTGGTTGCAAACTTTTTTTATCTAGTCCATCATTTTCAAGCAAGACCGATGTAAAGTCAAACTTTCGTAAGTCAAAGATATAAAATAATAAAATGGAATTTTATAAAACGGAAAAAAATATTAAAAAATCGTTAAAATTTAAAAATTAAAAAAACCTGTAAAATTTTTAATTTTTATATATATGGAAATGTCTTTTTAGTCTGATGCGAGATCATAGAAATTTCTTTTCAAACGAAAAAGTTTCTTATTTTTATTTAGTAATCATGCAGAATACATTGAAAAAGTTATTAGAGATAAGCTGAATGGAATACATTTTCTGATCTGCTACGACCTTCATTAACATTCTGCGTGTCCTTGAAAGTGCCAATTATAAATATGTCTACATTAGAAAGATCAACTTTAAAATAAAAAAACTTTACTATTTTTATTTGTTTTTTTTTTAATCTGTCTTAGATTATTGGTAATTACAAAGCTAATCAAGAGTCTGTACGTGTAAAATTTTTTGCCTTTTTTGCCTTTCTTCGTAAGATTTTCCAAAAATCCCGTTTTATCTGATATCTGCACCAGAGAAGGAACTTTCTTGCCAAACTTTAACTTTCTAACTCCAAAGGTTTGGGAATGGTGTCATGTGGGGGACTTTTCTCCTTTGTTGCCCCTCCTTTAGGATTTTCCTAAAATACCGTTAAAGCGGGTGTCTACACCGGAGGAGAAACTTTAATGCGAACTTCCAAATGGGTAGATGTCTACGTCGGAAGAGAAAACTTCTTATGAAATTTAATTTTTCTAGGTACAGCGGATGTGTGAAAATCTTTGCCCTTTGAAACCACATTTTTACACCGTCTGTACCGAAAACTCTAAAATTTATCTTATCTTATCATTAGCCCATAGACCAGTAGACACATATTTTAAATTTCAGCCTCCTAGCTCCAGCGATTTGGGTAGGACGATAAGGGGGAGGCCTTTCGTCCTTTGGATATCTTGTCAATGAATTAACCCATACTCCAGGTAAGACATATTTGAAATTTCACGTTTCTATCCATTGCCCAAATAATGGTATAAAATGGATTGATATATTAGGTACTGCAATTGTTTCCCGAACTATATCTGCCATGTTCTTTTACTGGACTATAATAAAATATGATAAACTAGTCCATGAGAAAATAGAATTCAGTTAGTTTTTCAAGGTTTTACAATTTTCAAATAAATTTTTCATCTTTAGTAACCGTTAGTGAAATTTTTTAGAGGAATAGTATTGTAATCTTTAAAACGCCCGTTTTAGTTACTTTTATTTTGAATTTTTTGAATAAGGATCAAAGTTACCTGTGAAAATCATAAGCATGGCAAAAAAAAAGTTTTACGGAAAACCTGAATTTAGTTGGATAAAATTAATGTAAATTCTTTCAAGTCATATTTCAAACCGTTTTTATCAAAAAACAAGTAAAAAAGGGCTAAATTCGGCTGTGCCGAATCTTTGAATCCCCTCCACCAATATCCTAAAAATATGTTCTCTACTGTTTTTGATACAAATAATATAAAAAAACTGTTGAAGTAAAACAATGTAGGTGAAAAAATTTTTTGAGATGAAAAACTTTTTTAGATGTGAAAAGAACTTTTTTTGGTGGAAAAAAAATTTCGAGGTGAAAAAAAAGTTTTTGAAGTAAAAACATTTTTTGTTGTGAAAAAAAATTTTAGTAGTGAAAAAATGTTTGAGGTGAATACAAAATATTTACTGCTAAGCGACTGGTGAAAAAAATATGAGAAAATATATTATGTACCAGTCACTACTATGAAATTGTACTAAATTTGTATAGGCAATTTAGAGGCACCTTTACATTTTCACTAGTTTTTTTAACCATGGACTGCACGAAAAAATAAACATTTTAAAGCATAGTTTTATGTCAAATACTAAATTTTGTTCCGGCTAATGGCGACTGGCTCTGCAGTAGAATATGCCTAATGGAGAGAATGTACTTTCTGATGCGCCACGTATTGATAAATAGTAGTAAGTATTTTTTTATAAATGAAAAAATTATCATAAATATTTATTTGCCAATCCCTTAATTCTCAAAAATACAAATGAAATAAAAAAATACAATTTTCCTTCATGAAAATTTCTTTTTTGACATAAAAATGTGAAACAAATGTTTTTATTACGTCAAACATTTGAAAAGTTTACTCTAAAATTATGTAATAAGTCTACTAGTAATATCTGAATGCATTATAATTTAAAGTATGTAATTAATTTAATATTTTTGGGAAATAAATTAATTGAAAGCCTAATCCAAGGCTATATCGCCATGGGGCGCCAAATATTCAAAAGTAGCGGCACTAAAGCAATTATGCATTTTGCTCTTTCTTTATATAAATTTCTTTGGACCTAGCCATGGGGCAGGGGTATTGTTTTAGTTAATTCAGCGCCACCTATTCAAAAGTAGCGGCACTAAAGCAATTATGTATTTTCCTCTTTCTTTAGATATAAATGTCTTTGGTTACAAAAACAAAAAATACATTTTATGGAATGAAACGAAAAAACAACAAAGCTTTACAGAAAAACCTTAACTGGTTTACTATATCTCCTATAGTAGCCAAAGAATTGGAGATATTAGAACGGAAAATCCTAAGAAAATTAATCGGAAAAAATTATGAAAATTTCATAAAACTATTTGCAAATAGTTACGACTATGAAAATGCCGATGTTCTACACTTCTGTAGGTACGCCATGTCGTTGCAAGCCAGATTTGTTGAGAAGCTTGCGCTACACGATAATATGCTTGTCAGCCAAATACACGAATGCGAGAAAAACACCATCAATGGACGTACTGACGACGATTCAGCTCCTCTGGACCTTACCTCATTCTATATTAGCCCAGCCTCCGGCAATCATAGGTGCTGAATATGATATACGTGTATACTAAATTTTGCATGAACTGTAATATGAAAATGTTTTGTCAATTTATGTAACAGAACTTTTGTTATTTAGTTTTAGTAATGTTATTTATTTAGTTTCAGTAATGTTATTTACAGAGGTCTGTTCTGTTAGCGACTTTAACAATGTTGTTTTTTACGTTAACTTAGTTATTAGAGTAAGACACATATAGCTATAAGAATGTTATTATTCTCATAGTATGAAAGACAATAAATGTAGTCGAACAAGAAGAAGACTTAATAACATTTTTACTTACTTAACAGAAAATTAAAATAGATACAGAAAAATTGTACAAATTTGTATGGAAAATTTAGAGGTACCTTCACATTTTACTCATAACTTTTGAACCGCTTGACCGATTTTGCTCATTTTAAATACCAAACTGCTCGGGAGGATGTTCAATAATCTGGGTAAAAAAGGCACCCGCTTGTGTCTTCGCGTCGTGATCGCCATTTCAACAGACAGACAGACAGACATACGGACAGACAGACGGACATCGCTAAATCGACTTAAAATTGCATAAGGATCACGAATATATATACTTTATGGGGTCTTAAACCTATATTTCGTCATATTACAAACGGAATGACAAACTGATATATACCCTACCAATATATGGTGGAGGGTATAAAAAAAGTTTAAAGGGCTGCAGCCTTACAGCGTCTAAAGTTTTACAAATCCTGCTTATTACAATAATCTGGCACATAAATTATACATTACTGTAAAAAATGTTGAACAGTGTAATTTATAATTTAGTTTATGATGTATAAATGGCCCTTAAAAAACATGGTATTATAACAACATGGTATTATAACAACCCAGCTAGAAATATACATATATGAATTCATACAGGTTTACTGTATGCGAATAAACATGCATGTGCATAAACGAAATTTGAGGTAAGAACTACACTGCTCCCATCAAGTACCACCTGTTAATAGTCCACTGTCAAATTTTGAGCAAGTTCCGCCATTTACTTTGCATTTAACAGCTGTTGAAAACAAACAACCTCGTGAATTTTTTTAAAAATGGAATGAATTTTTTCAAAATGGACGCCCAGTTGAGGTCTCTACACC
The DNA here is from genome assembly GCA_949748255.1 of Eustalomyia histrio. Classification (NCBI taxonomy): domain Eukaryota; kingdom Metazoa; phylum Arthropoda; class Insecta; order Diptera; family Anthomyiidae; genus Eustalomyia; species Eustalomyia histrio. The sequence goes on along the minus strand of OX456525.1, from coordinate 37,191,306 downwards.
CAAAACAATTGAAAAAATTCACGATATGGTGTTGGCCGATCGGAGATTGAATGTGCGACAGATTGTGGAAGACATAGGCGTCTCATATGGCTCAGTGGTTTCAATTTTGAATGATCACTTAAGTATGAGAAAGCTTTCCGCAAGATGCCGCGTTTGATCACAATCGACCATAAACGGAATCGTTTGACAGATTAGTTTCCATGGCAAAAATCCATGAAGTGGACTACTAATTGCCCCCTCATTCGCCTTATTCTCCGGATTTAGCGCCCAGTGACTATTTCCAATTTCCAAACCTAAAGAAATGGCTCGGTGGAAAGAGATTTGCTCCAAAGATGAAATTATTGATCAAAAAATTACTATTTTATGGACCTGGAAGGGATACAAAAATTGGAGATACGTTGGACTAGTGTATTGAGCTAAAAGAATATTATGTTGACAAATATTTATTTCTCTTTTTTTTTTGCAAAAAAAACTGTGTTTCATTCAAAAATTCACGGAATTACATTAAACCTCATATAGCATCCATATATATCGATTTCTAGCCGGGTATATAAAATAAGCACAATAATATAGGATATTAGATATATGTGTGCTAGTAATTTATTATTTAAAACAACAAATGTTTGATGAAAGCTACGAGGGTTCGAATACATAAATATTTATTAAAGAAAAACAATTTCAATTTATTAAGTTATTTTCAAAATACGCAAAATATGCGTAAAACATAAAATCTTTAAAGAATAATTTTTATGTAAATTATTAAAATGGTTTAAAAATGATAAAACCCAGCAGAAATTTTGAAAAGTAAATTATAAATTGAACTTTATACAATCGTTTCATCATAATTATTGATATGAAATTAATAAGATGTGAGATTTCATATTCAAGATTATAATTAGATAAATCCCATACAAAATCTTGTTTCTACGCTATGAACTGGTTGTGGTGTTTTAAAGTGGTTGGTTAGTCTGGAAAATCAGATTTATAGTTTTTATAATAAGAGTTAACATTGACAATTTTTGCTGGATATTTAGTCAATACAAAACATATTACCCGTTTATATGCCTATTCCCAAAAGTATCAAGCACAAGGAAAGAAGAAAGTCTATAAGGAATAACTGAAGTTAAACATGACAAAATTTACCATCTTACAATTAGTTGTATGGAAAACTTGCACAAGAGACTTCTAAATTTAATATGAGTGATATGTTTAACTTTGTTTTTTATCTCAATTTTGTAAAGAAAATGCTACGAAAGTTTTATTTTTTCTTAATTCTACTATTTACTATGAGCCAGTTGTTAAAATTAAATTAGAGTAAAAATAAATGTTGCTACAATCAAACTATTAGATTGTCCATAAATTTGATTGTCAGCACGAATTAGTACAAAACGTTTATGTGTTAATTTAGTGATAAATACACATAGGGATTTTGGTCATAACTTCGAAATTTATCCTTGGATTTTCTCAATTATATTTTTATTTCTTTGTTGAAATTTGTATTCTGCGCTAAAACTTAAAACTATTTTTTAGGACGACTTATACCGGGTGCGCCAACAAATTCAATTGACTGTTTGTATATTGTAACTGTTACTGAAGCATCTCTGGGTAATACTTCTTGAGCCAATTGAATTTTATATGAAAATATCCCCAGATCAACTTTTAGAATTGGTCGAAGGGATTGATTTTTTTATAGTTAATTAAGTTCAAATGGGTTGCACAAGCATTGAGCCAAGGCCAGGGCGCTCTGATAGTTTAAATATACATTATATTTAAAAGTTCATTTATTTTTACAGATTTTTTAGTTAATTTTTATGATATTAAAAAAAAAAAAAACGAAAATATCATTGCGGATTCTGTTTGCAAATTAAGAGATTCGTTTTGTTTTATTTGTGGACATTTTATGCACCATCAAAGCAGAAGAAAGATATTTCCTACAATTGAAGAATCATATTTTCTTTTCTTTGGAATACGATTTTTATCTGTAGCTTGGATACCAAAAACCGTATGTACTACTTTCGAAAGTGGTCTTTTGACCTGGTACAAAGGCGGTACTAAGGCGCTGCCATTTTCTGCGCCTATTACATGGATTCAACCTGAAGATCACAAATCAGATACATGCTATTTCTGCGTAAATTACAAATTAGGTAGAAGCCAAAGGCACTACGCGATAATGACATACGAAGCAACAAATAATGTCATTTTACCAGAAGAGTACTGTGAAGGTGTTCCGGTGCCTCAACCGCCTACACATACATTTTCGGCCAATATGACAGTCGCCAATACAGAAATAAAAGCGGCGGTTGAAAACATATCACATATAAGTTACTTGCCTCTTGATGGTTTAAACATATGTCCTAATTTGATAGACCAAGCTTATTTTGAAGATCTTGTAAGAGATTTAAGACTAACAAAAGAGAAAGCTGAAATATTATGTTCCAGATTGAAAAACAGGAATTTGATAAAAGCCGATGTAAAAGTTACATTTCCAAGAAAAAGACACGCCGATCTGGAAAGTTATTAAAAGCAGTTTTAATGCACAATGGAAATCAGCATCCATCAATACCGGTTGCGTATTCCACAAAAAAGGAGGAAACATACGCAAATATTTCAAATCTCTTAAATAAAATTGAATACTATAAATTAAATTGGAAGTATGCGCAGACTTCAAAATGATTGCAATATTGACTGGAATGCAAACAGGATACACAAAATATATGTGCTTTCTTTGTAAATGGGATTCACGTGCTACCAGCAGCCATTATCATATTAAATATTTCAAAGAACGTAAAGAAAATATTATTGGTGACTTAAATGTAATCCATGAATCCCTTGTCCCAAAAAAAAGGTCATACTTCCACCGCTGCATATTAAGTTGGGCGTGGTGAAAAATTTTATTAAAACCTTAAATACACAAGGAAATGCTTTCAAACGCATTCAAACAATTTTCCCCAGATTATCTGCAGCAAAATTAAAAGAAGTTTAAATACGGTTTTAAGAAATAATTTATTTCATTTAATGTAAATTACCTTTTCTAGGAATACCGATATAAGAAAATTATTACGAGATTAAGAATTTTATGGTCATCTGTCGGATATGCAAAAGACAGCATTTGACTTTATGCAGCTGGTTATATCAGAATTCCTTGGAAACTAAAAAGCACAAAACTATGCTGAAAATATTGAAAGTATGCTAATCGGTTTTAACAATATTGGCGTTAAGATGTCACTAAAGCTGCATTTTCTGCACTCTCATCTCAATTTTTTTTAAAGAAAACCTTGGAGCGGTTTCAGATGAACACGGTGAAAGGTTTCATCAGGATATAAAGGTATTGGAAGAAAGATTCAAAGAGAAATCCCAAAGTGTAATGCTTGCTGAATACGTATGGGGCTTGTACAGAAATCTTGACCCATCGGAACATTCACGTCAAGCTAAATACAGGAAAGCATATTAAGTTCAATCTTTAATCCATTGTCATACTACTGCTTTTTCCCAATTCCCTTTTACTCGAAAATTTGAAGCAAAAAAATAAATATGTACATACTGTAATAAACCACTATTAAAACAAAATTATAATTTTTTTATAGAAGTTGGCGTGTAATTTTGTCAATTAATCGTAAAGAGCTTTATTTACAACAATGGTGTCTTTGGTGACCCCCACTGAAATTTTCCGGCAAACATTTTCGTAGAATATTTTAATCCTTAAATGTCTTTTTTTAAAGGATATTCTTTTATTTTCTCGAAAAAAGGGTCAAATTGACCCATAAAGAGATCAGTTAGAGGGTTAAGATCTTCCACAAAAATAATCCTCATACAATTCCACAATACAACTCTGACCATAAGAATTCTCTCAGACATTAACTTACAGCATTTTTTTCATATAGTATAATGCTCCCTTCGACCGAAAAATGAAAACTTTGACCCACTGTAAAAAAATACTCAGACGTGCTGGACCATAAGTTTGTTTTACAAAAATGATCTACTCAACATACCCTTTCAGAATTATAAGGTCGCTATTCTGTTCCAAAAATGCTGTTGGACAGTGTAGTTAATAGTTAAACTCAATTTAATGCTATCTAGAGTTTTTTTTTAATAAAAATTTTATCCTTTGCCCCACCGAATTTGTTGTCCTGCAACTAGTAATGTTAAACTATTTATTTAACTATTCCAAAGTGGTAGTTTAGAGACAATTGCTCCCAGCCCCATGACATCTCCATGTTAAATTCTACAGGTGTTTGTATGGAGAGGCGGCAGAACTCGTACTAGATGTCTGGTTCAAATAAACTAGTACATAACTGGTTCTGTACTAGTAATTTTGCTAATGGATATAACTGTATTTTGGTAGTGGTATCTTAAGTTTAACGTCATTTCAGTTATTTCTGCAGTGGTAATTTAGGGTATTGGTAGTGAATTATTTCAGTGCAAATCGCCATTTTTATACAAGAAAAAAAAAACAAACTTAAACCTTGTTTTACTTCCTCAGCGGCGGGGTAACTACACTCAGAATATTATGTAGTTAACTGTTTGTAGTTAATAAAAAAGTTTTCTGTTCCATTTACAAATAAAGGAACATGCATTTATTTTTCAAAGAAATATCTATATTAACTTGTTTATACATTAATTCGAAATACTTTACTATCATTTACCATTTTTTTCAGTTTCATTTATTTTTTTCATTTGTTTGAAATTTAATAAAAATTTACCCACAAAATGGAAACTTGTGGTTTATTTGTGTCCGTAACAGTTATTACAAATTCAAATTTTGTTTGCTGTCTGTTTCAAAAAAAATTTTCAAAAAATTTCAATTTGTTTTTTTATTTAAATTGGTTGTATATATATACAAAATTTTTCAATAAAAACTTACAAGAACTTCATAAACACACTTACATATACAAACACATTCATTCAAAAAGTGTTTATAGCTTCATATACATACATACATTTTGTATTATACGAGTATATTAAAAAAAAACAAAAAATACAAAAACGAAAATAATTTCAAATAAATGAAAAAAAAAAACATTTATTTTTTAAGGATTGGTAGTTAAAATTTTGACATTTATTTTAACTGATTATATCATTTGTTACTTACGGAAGTGTCAGTTGATTTATCAACATTTAAAAATAAATAACAAATGGCATTTAATTTAAATGAAAATTAAGTAGACCGGTTTTTAAATGAAATATCATTTCTTTTAAATGATATTTTCAGTTATTTTAACTTACAAACTATTTTAAATGTGTAAAGACGACCATACTCAGGGCTCAGGTAATTCTTGCCTCCTTGGAGCTAAATTCTGCTTCGAAAACAAAAATTATTAAAGGTAGTAGAAAAAAAAAAAAACAAACAGGGATGTCGATGAAAGGCAGGGGAATCTTTAGATGTTAAAGCTACCAAAGGTTTTCACCCTACCTGCCGTGCCGACTATAGAGTAGATTTCAGTCTACCCAAAAAGTGATACTTCTTTTTTGCCCTTAAAAGAATTATCAAAAGAACATTTCAAGAATAAAATAGAGATGATAATGCTTATTTGAATTAAATAATTCAAAAAATTAAATATTGAATAAAATTAAGACATATGCAGTTGAAGTTAACCCTTTTGCCTAAGAGAGATAAATGCAGTTTAGATATTGTTTTGCCCCTAGGTGGTTTTTTATTTTTTATTATTTTTCACTGTCGAAAAATTTAAAAAATTGTATAATATTTATTAATTATTCATTTTATTTATAATCATATAATTACAAATTATATGTTAATACCCTAACCGAGCACTAGCAACAAAGGCTATCGGCTTGTTGTAGCGAAAACAGACCAGAGCCTCTGGTGGGAATTGAACCCACGACCCCCGCACTGATAAGCTAGCACGCTACCAACTAGCCTACCGGGGCGCTCAATTGTATAATAAACAAGAGCTGGCTATGGTGAATTCTTTGGAGCTCTACTGCATTTGTAGAAAACTTGAAGGGTTAACTCGATTTTCGTATTAGTTTCGTTGAAGCATTGATAACATACAATTAAAACCGTTGCTGTAGTTGAGGCGAACCCTCAAATATTGGCAAAGCGGATGGATAAATTCGATCATATGCCTACGCGTCCGCTGTGGGCAATCTGAAGTTAAAACTGAGTATGGATGAAACAATTTTAAAATGTCAAGTTGGCACTTTATTACTAAGTGGCTATTTATTATTTCCAAAGCTAAAAAATGTCTCGCTGCAAAGATATTTAGCTCAAACGATGAAATTATTGATCAAACAAATGGACCTCGAAAAATCCTGCTGTTAAACGCAGTAAATGACGGAACTTGCTCAAAATTTGACAGTAGTCTATTAACAGGTGGTACTTGATGGGAACTGTGTTGCATTTCTTATAACTACGAGGGAAGTTCGAAAAGTCACGGACTTATCTGCCTTCGTAGCAATAAATCTTTAATATGACACGTATTTTTCAATATAAATATAATAAAATGGTTTTTTTTTATGATTTCATATAAAACCGCAACATTTTTACTTAAAAGTTTATTTTAATTAATATAAATCATTAATAATAACACAAATGTGTTTTAGAACCCTTTAATGACTAAGTGGCAATTTAAATACCAATGAAGACATTTAATGGTATTTAACACTAAGAAATTTTTCCGAAAATTCTCTCCTCAGATTTCTTGACTTTTTAAAATTACTGATGCTCTAAATTACTTCTATTCACGCAGAGAAAAAACATGGTTGCAATATGATCACTGCTACTATGTTGTGCTTGCTGCAATCGGGTATGGTTATCACAACCAAGTTATTAGTTTTCTAACCATCAACATGGTCGCTACCATCATTATTTAATAAATATTTTACTATATTATGATTGCCACTCTCTACTTTATAACATAACTAGCTGTAACCATACTATGGTAACAAAAATTCTGACTATGGAAAAAATATGATAATTATGCAACGATAAAATGCCGGCAACAATCAATAAAAAATTATACATCAAATAAAACATGACTTTAACATTTACAGTCTTAATATTGTCTTGTTTTCATAAAAACCAAAATTTTATCATTTCAGTCAGTTTTTACTACAAAATGTCTTAAAAAAACAATCACATATTGTTTACTAAAACTGTACAAATATCAGATGGGTAGAAAAAATATTTTTTAAAGGGTTTTTGTTGAATATTCCTTATACATATTATATTATTTACACTAATTGTTAAAAAGATCCTATTAAAAGATTTTATATTGTTAATTTTTTTCAATAAAAACAAATTTAATTTTCTTGATTCCTTAGATAAAAGTTTATATATTCCAAACAAACTTAGATTCTAATGCCATTCTTTGAAAGAAAAATTTATAGATTCTGAAGAAAATACTTAGATTCTAAAGTCTTTTTCTATTAGAAATATTCTTAGATTCTAAAGACTTTTTCTTAAAGAAAAATTTCTAAAAACTTTCTAAAAAAAATCTTAAAAATGTCTAAGATCTTTTTGTATTACAAAAAGTCATGAGAATTTTAAAAAAACGTTTTAAGTATTTTTCGTACAAAAAGTCCACAGAATCAAAATTTTCTGGAAAGAAAAGTTCTTAGAATCTATGATTTTTTCCTTAACAATTTTTCTACAAAAAGTTTTTAATATAATTTTTTTTTTAGAAAAATCATTTCTAAAGGAAATATTCTTAAATTTAAAGAGCTTTTACATAGTTTCTAAGAACTTTTCCTTTAAGAAATTTTCTTAGATTAGGGATCATATAATGGTAATCCAGGAATCATAATATAGAAATGAGGAACCATAATATGATAACATTTTGAGCATACTTTGATTACGTGCGATCGTATGATAAATTCAATATAAAATATTTATTCAGGACCATAATATGGTAATTTTTGCAGCATAATATAACTATAAGGGACTATATTATGGTAAAAATATTGTTAGTTTTATTATCATAATATGATAATCATATTATAGTACGACTATGGTTGGCACAACCATAAACCCAAAAATATATGATGCTCTTCGAATATGATTGCCCCAACCATGTTTTTTCTTTGCGTGTTTGTGTGTGAAATCAGATCTGGGATACCTGTAACGTGTCTCTAATACAGCTATATTTTGATAATTTTTCTACTCATTCGTCATTATAAGTGACGATATTTTCTGTGATCGCGACTGCAAACTCTAAAATTTCGCACTAATTTTTTTATTATTATATTTTTACCAAACCTTTTTTATAGAAACTTTAAAAGGTGGTGAATATTTGAAGATTTTAGAAATAAATATCCACAAAATATGCATGGAATGTTCTTAAAATACGATTACAAAATAATTCATTGTCTATCAATTATAATTTTCATTGAAAAAATATTTTTTTTAGCCCTTACATTTTGCTATACCTTTTTGGGAAATTCTTTCCACAGTAATGGTAACCTGCCCCTCATTATTGTTTTTTTATTTTTCTTAATTTGTGTTGCAATTTTAATGAAAAAAAAGGAAAAATAGATGTCATTTAAATTTATATTTTACCTTTTTATTTATTTAGGAGCTTTCACATATATTTTTATTTATTGTAAATATAATTGTTTATATTTGTTTTTTTATTGAAAAAATATATAAAGACATTTTCCAAATTACACACTTTGTCCTTAAAAACTGTTTAATGTTAATGTCTTTTAATGTTATTAAAGTAATGCGTTTGTGTTTAAAATATTTGTTAAACATATTATATTTTTCAGGTAAAGTCTGTCAAAAAGTTTTTAAGACATTATATACTCACAAAAAAAAGGCTGTAATGGTAACTAAAAATGTTGCTTCTATTACGGGAAATTTTGCCAATTTGAGCCCAGCGGTATTTTTTGCTAATCTTAGCAACACATGTCTGCTGACGTGCCGCTACTTAATTTTAGTAAACTTTTTGTATAGTGGAATTTAAAATAGGTTTGCTAAAATCAGCAAAAAAAAAAAAAACTAAATATTATTAATATTAGTACAATCAAATTAGTATAACAAGTTAGTAAACGCTACTAAATTTTAATAAATTGCTGTAAGCTCAATGAACTGTAAAACATAGCAAAATTTTAATTTATTTGAAATCGCCTTACACTCACCAAAACAAGTCTGTAAAAGCAAGTGAAACTTTTACTAACACATGTCTGCTGAGGTGTAGTACAATGATATAAGTATAAAAAATTGAAAACCACTTCTAAATTTCACTAAATTTTTTGTAAAGTGGAATCTATAATCGGTTTGCTAAAATCAGCAAAAAAAAAATACTAAATATTAATAATATTAGTACAAAATTTAATTATCGAGCATTAAAATTTTTTTATCGTATTGATTTTTTAAAAAATATTTTAGACAAAATTAAGAAAAAAAAAAAAATCAAAGGCTTAAAAATTGTAAAACCATAAACGAATTTATCATTTTGTTTTAATTTGGTAATTTCTGTTTTGAAAAATATTTTGTTCATTTTGTTTTTTTTTTAATTTTAAGGTTAAATTTTAATTGTTTTTAAGGCTGATTTTTGGATCTAAAATAACTTTTTAGTGCTATTTTAAGTGTATTGTTTTATCTACGTATGTAACATTTTAAGGCAATTTAAGTTTGTAGGTGTAAGTTTTAATTAGAAATAACATTTCCTTCAATATACACTTTTTTAAAATTGGTAATTTTTTTGTAAATTTAGCACGTCGGTTTTCAAAAATTTTTAAAATGATTTCTGAAATTAGCAAGAAAAATTTGTAAATATTCTGTAAAAATTCTATGTAAATAGCAAAAAGATTATCTAAATAATATTTTTTTTTACTAAAAAGCAGTTCAAAAATAGTAAAGTGGGATTAAAAACCGTTTGCAAATTTTTCTTCTAACTTTTTTTACTGAGTGTATGAATTCGAATAAACATATTTTTTTTTTATGGACCAATATTTTAGATTATTTTTTTTTTAATATTGTAGGCAAAATTAAAAAAAAAAAAAAATCAAAGGCTTAAAAAATAGTTAAAACATAAAAAAATGTATCATTTTGTTTTAATTTGCTAATTTTTGTTTTGAAAAATATTTTTAGTAAATTTTTTAAGATTAGTATTTTTTTAATAATTTTAGAAAATCGATTTTCAAAAATATCTAAAATGATTGTGAAGTTAGCAACAAAAATTTGTAAATATTCTGTAAAAGTCCTTTATTTTTTATTTACTAATTTTAGCAAATCGGTTTTCAAAAGTATGTAAAATGAATTGTGAAGTTAGCCACAAAAATTTGTAATTACTCTGCGAAAGTTCTGTAATTAGTAAAAAGTAAATAGCAAAAAAATATACTTAATAATATTTTTTTTACTAAAGATTAATACAAAAATAGTAAAGTGGGATTAAAACCCGTTTACAAATTTTTGTACTAACCTTTTTTCTGAGTGTATGTGAAAATTCCAGCACTGTGTGAAAATTTACATTCAAATTTACCTACTTTATTGCAGAAATTTTAAAAGCCAGTTATTTCAAATAGAATATTGTTTTTGTTCACATAAAAAATTAGCTTTTGCGACATACGGTTATTTTATAACATACGGTGACGTATGATTAATAACATTAAAATTATATGATATTAAATTACTCATACGCTCGGTATACACTATATAAAATTGAATAAACTGGTAAATTAATGTAGTAAAAAATTGATAAACTGCTTAATTTCAATGCAACCATTAGCACTTAATCCAAATTTTACAAGATTAACTCTGCAGTGTAATTTATCTGTAAGGTTTTCAACAAAAATAAAATAATTAATTTATGTTTAATTTATTAAAAAAAAACTCAAGAATATTTCTAAAAACAAAAGTTTTTATTAATAAAAATCCATGGGTCACATTAATGCTTGTAAAAAAAATCAACAAATACGTATATAAATAAATAAAGGAATTTTAAATTCCTCAAAAAATAACACTCAAAAATAAATATGTATGTAGTGGGTATATTGTCAAAGAAATAACATGTGTACGTCAAATATGTTAAAAAATCAAAAAAATTTATAACAAAGTGAAGTGATGCATTTCGATAAGAATATTTAAGTGTGTAGAATACATTGTAGTAGAAATTTATCTTGGGATATATTGTCTAAAGCTTTGTATATTTGTGATTTAAATTTTTGTGATTTTGTTTTTGTGTTCGTTTAAATTTTTTTGTGTTTTTACAATATTGTTTGTATGTGACTGACATAAATTTCTTTATAAATATTCTCTCTCATCCATTCAAACAGCTATGACAAAATAAAGAATGTTAGGATATAAATTTTCTCAGAATATCCATACATTTATTCAACAATTCATACACTCTCATACCGAATGACAGACTGGAGAAATAAATGTATGTACTCAACTGACTGACTGACTGTCTCACTTTCACTTTTTTTTTCTTGTTTTTTTTTAGCTTGGAAAATGGCATAACTGTGTGACATGACCTCAAGTGATTGTCTGTTTGAAATGCTGAATTTCTTTAGCACGTGACACAGATTTGACATTTCTTTTTGTTTGTCTGTTTGTGTATTTTCTATTTCTTGTTCCTATTTGTATGTATGGCTGTGTTTGTAGGTAGGTATTTTTTTTTTTATTTGTTCACTTGTCATACATACAATTGAAGTTTTTGTTATAAAATGAACAACAGTTCGACACAGAGACAACAACAAAATCAGTTGTAGATACTTATTCTGTTCATACCGCATACCACCGCAAAAACCAAAACCAAGACGTTAAATTGAGCAATATTTATTTTGTGACGAATTTGGAATATTAAAGAAAATAAGTGAGTAAAAATGAGAGGCTAAGCCGATCATTGTTATACTCTATAATCCTCCTGCACTGCATTTAATTATATCTATTGTGCTGCCTCATTTGTACACTCAGAAAAAAAAGTTAGAAGACAAATTTTTAAACGGTTATAAATTTCATTCCATTTTCCCTTTACCATTTTTTTTGCATTGATTTTAGTAAAAAAATTATTATTTAGTAAATTTTTTTTCTATTTACATTTTAAAAATTTTTGTTGCTAACTTCAGAAATTATTTTAAAAATTTTTAAAAACCGATTTGCTAAAATTAGAATAAAAATTTACTAATTTTAAAAAAATTGATATTGAAGAAAATGTTATTTCAATACATACAAACTTTAATCGCTTTAAAATGTTACATAGGTCGAAAAAAGTGATCGGAAGTGAATAAACTTTTCACAACAGACTTATGTTCAAAAATTGGACATCCAATTAAAATAGCACTAAAAATAATTATTAAAATTTGACCTTAAATACAAAAAATTTACAAAAATTTGTAAATTAAAGAAAATGATAAATTAATTTATGCTTTAACTATTTTTTAAGCCTTTCTTTGTTTTTAAATTTGTCTTAAATATTTTTGAGAAAAGAAATTATTAAAATAAAAAAAATATATAAAAATTTTTATATTCAAATTCGTAAGCCAATTTCAAGAAAAAAATTGACACCTTTAAAGTGTACCAATATTTTTTTATTTAATTAAAATTATATTTTACAATTTATTGAGTTTACAGCAATTTGCTAAAATATAGTAGTGCTTACTAATTTCTTATACTAATTTGATTGTACTGATATTAATAATATTTAGTAAATTTTTTTGCTGATTTCAGCAAAAGAGATTTTAAATTCCACTTTAAAAAAGTTTACTAAAATTTAGTAGCGGCTACTAATTATTTCTACTAATTTCATTGTACTACACCTCAGCAGACATGTGTTGCTAAGATTAGCAAAAAATAGCTCTGGGCTCAAATTAGCAAAATTTCTCGTAATAACAGCAAAATATTCAGTTGCCATTATAGATTTTTTTGATTAATGTATACAGCTCTTTGGAACTTTATCATATTCTTTGTATATATCCCGCAATAGTTCTCATACTGAAAAAGTCCGGGCATTTGGCCACAATCATGAATTTATCAGCATCCAAGCAATATATGCATATTTTATTGTCAGCAAATGGTAGTTAAATGTGTAATATCCCGTGAGTGCTACATACATGAGTCTTAGATTAGGTCTATTCAATTGAAGTGCATCTGGACTTTTTTATCGTTATAATTTAACAATATTTTGGAATGCCTGATTTTCTCCTCATGTTCAATTGCCTGATTTTACGTCTAATTGGAGGTGAATACGTTGATATCTTTCTTGGTAAAGCCATACAAAGGGCTTAGGCCCATAAATAACCTTTTAGAGCCCAGTATGGCTTGCTCATCTGCTTTTTTATTGTGATCATGTCTACTATGTCCTGTAACCGATATAAGTGCTACCTTGTTGTATTCTCCCTTGTTGCATTCTAGTACCGATTTGTGGTGATAAATTTAAATTAGTTTGTGAGAGATTTTTCTGTCATAGTATTGAGGTGGCTGTATATATTGACATGGATGTTGTAGATTCCTTGGGATACATGGAGTTTTCATTTAGGCCCATACACTCCAGCTCCCTTACCATTTAAGGTTTTGGAACCCTCCACTGAAACCAAAGCACTTCTGGGCGTTCTTTGTATATTCTTGAAAGATACGACTTTCTTTGGGTTTCTTTTATGATATCCTCCTTTAAAAAAATATATCTTGAGTAGGTCGATAGACAGTTTTTTGGATTTTCCTTAAATTACCAGATTCAAGTTTTCGGATAACTTCCATTCCAATTGTTAGAATTGTTTCACATTGATCTGGTTATATTTAGGCAAGCGAGCCTTTTGAGTTTGAAAAACTTCAACTCGTTTGTCCTTTGTGCTGTCTTTTCTCATTATATTATTGATCCATATAATATACAAGGTGTTCCAATTACAGGAATCTTTTTATTTTGACACTGACAGATATTTTCCTTATGAGAATGAGAGCACTGTGACCGAACATCAAACTCGACATTCCACGCACCAGCCTAATAATAATTTTACAGAAAGATCTCAGATTATTCACTAACAATGTCCAATTTGCGAAGTAATTGAAGGCAAAGGACCATCTACATCGTTGTGTATTCGCAGTTTGGGCCTTACAAGAGAAAACATCTTTTCTGACGAGGCTTATTTTCATCTCCACGCCAATGTCAACAAAAAAGTTGCCGCATATGGGGATGGGAAAACTCGCACGATATTGTCGTGAAGCCAGCGACAAATTGCTATGGATTTTGGAGTGATGACATCATTGTCCCATTATTTAAAAAATGTTGCCGGAAATGGCCAGCTCTACAGACACATAATTGATGACTTTTTATTCGCTGAAGTGGAAGATTTAAACTTGGATAATCTTTGGGTGCCGTGTAATAAAGCCATAGGAAATAAAGCAATATTTTACACAGCATTGAGAAATAATGCCATATTGCTTTATTTGCAAAGAAGGAGTGAAATAAAGTCTTATTCGTTTGTCAATTGAAGTGGAAATAATGACATACCAGTGTAAAATGCAATTAATTGTAATAGTTACATATGTATTGCCAAAAGAATGCGTTGTTATTGTCAAGCGTTGAAAAAGGTATGGCATACAGTCGTTGGAAAGAGTCGGCGCGACGCCTTTGAGGCCGACGTGGCGCCTTCGCGCCCGCTAGGCTATTACACACGGGCGCGAAGCATATTGAAGTATTTTTTTTTTCTAGCGACTGGCTATGCATGAAGAACCGTTAGTTTATATGAGCACGTTTCTCATTCCAAGGGTTGTGCCCAATTTGTCGTGCCCATTATCAAGGATGGCACGCACATTTAATTTTCAAAAAATCGATTCACATTTTCATTTGTTAAATGAACTTATAGTATTTTTTTTTTGTAATTAACAGAAATCAATTATACTACAAAAATATTGCACAGAAAATTATTAAAGGTGCAAAAATGCCTTAATGGCTTTATTTCACTTCTTCGTTGGAAATAAAGCCATATGGCATTATTGCTCAATGCGGTGTGAAATAAGGCCATATGGCTTTATTTCCTATGGCTTTATTACACGGCACCTAGTCTTTGGTTTCAACAGGATGGCGCACCATGTCACACACAACGTCAAAGAATCTATCTTTTGCGCCTTAAGTTCGGTAATCGTGTGGTAATGTCAGTTAGCCAAGTCAGAGCTGGGATTTAAAATCTTGAGATTTTTTTTCGTGGAGGAACCATTAAACATCGGTGCTATGCGAGTAATCCAGAAATGATTCACACTCTTAAGGCTAATATCGTCTGGACCATTCATGGTATAGATCCAGAAACCAAACTCTCAGAAAACAGGGCTGAGAGGATGTGCTACTGCGAAACCAGCCATGATAGTCACATTACTGAAATCGTGTTCCATAAATAATGAGAATATTTGTTAATCTTAATAATGTCATAATATACAAAAAGAAATTAAGTGTAGTTTATTTTATTTTATTTAATTTTAAAAAGCTACTTTTATTTGGACCACCCTTTATAGCATTGTAAAACTTAGGTGGACACGTATTTTTATTTTTTTCGATATAAACGGTTTTGCATATATAACTTTGCCCTTAGAAGCCATTGTACTCAACTGAGTACACCTTGACTTTTTTCGATTTTCTCTGACACTATTTGTTCTATAATTTAAGTTAAATAATTTTCTGAGAGCCAACTAAATTTAGAAATCAAAAGCAAAAGCTATTTCTAATCTAATACTGTTATTATTGTTTAAATCCACATCGTTTGATGGCAATTTAAAAATATTAAATTTTGGCAACATTTTTCTTAAAGGTAAAAATTTTATTATTGAAATTTGTAATAAAAATTTGAATATATGTGTAATTAGTGTTTATTATTTAATTAGGCACTAATTGAACCTTTTGAATCAAATTTTATAACCGCGAATTTCAAAACAGTGTATGTGGGAGAGTCGGTTTCCACTTTTTGCTCCATGACAATTTACAAGGATATATTAATTTTTCCTTCAATTTCGATTATACTTTATTCTATTTGATGCCTTTGCCTATAACATAAATATATATTTTATTGAATTTTCTTCTCCAAATTGTATTTGGCTATTAATGGATTAAAAAGAAATGAGCTCAAGTTTGGAGCTTGATTTTGTATTACACAACAGTGTTTCATATAAGCTTTAGGGCGTTAGCCTGTCCAGGTTCTTAAAAGTTTTGCTTTGAATGTTCAAAGTCAACTGTACTTACTTATTCAAACAGTTTTATTCACCAAGATCAAGCAATTACTTGATCTAACGATATGGTTTCCTGTAAACGGCTTTGACAATTACAGCCCTAAAATAACATCGGTCTTTGGCAACGCTGGCAGTGGTTACGCTTTCTCTGTAATTCAGCAAATCTGTCTGTTTGTTGGGTTTAATAGGGAGACTTAAAGCAGTTGTCGGTTCGCCTAATATAGTTGAAATAGTAGTACCCTTAGTAAATAGGGGGGATAAAAGGTTTCAATAACGGTACCAAAATATTTCCAAGTAACTCACCAGAATAGTACTACCAGGTAAGTTGGGTTAAATCGTGGAATGGGAATAAGGTTATAAATACGATTACGGTACGAACTGCGATTAGGAAATATGTTTAATTAACACACAATAATGGTTGGCAGGTGAGTCGAATTAAATCGCGAAATGAGGAAAAATGTTGTAAATACAAATAGGTTTCAAACTACGATTAGTAAATATTTCTAAGTAACACACGAGAATGATCGACAGGTGAGTAGGGTTAGATCGGGAAAAACGGTCTAAAACGGTTAAGGATATATTTAGTTCTAAGTGACTCATGAAAATTGTCTGCAGGTAAGTCGGGTTAAATTAACAATGCTACATGTCGAGAACGGCAATCTGGTCAGTTTATAGGAAACACTTCGGCTGCAGAGCGATGTATAGCTTAAAATTGTATTTGAATTCTAGCCCATATGGGGCTATCAAACTTTGCCACTATATATACTAATGACGTTTTCTTTATTGACAAAAAATGTTGAAATTTTTTTGTGCATTGTAATAAAAATTAAAAGCGGACATATTAGATACCAAATTTAAGGTATTTAAGAGACATATTTAAATGTGTTTAAAATAGTATTAAAAAATCTAAACAAGGAATGTGCATTGTTGCATTATACATTCCATAAATTGTAGGGTATTTAAACCAATTTCTTCGTGGTTGAAAAACATGAAACAACACCAACAAAAAAGAAAAACAGCTTTTTCCAAGGATCATTTAGTTCAAATGCCAAATGTTTTCATTTAGAAAATTAAATTATTTAACAATTGTAAATATTATTTTAATTTATATAATATTTCATTTCTTTATTCCTTTTATTGTATAAAAGAAAAAAAAAGTAAAATTTTTGATATGATAAATTATATATTTACATAAACAAAACAATTGATCTGTGCTTGCCACTCACCGAAAACCTGATAGGTGGAGTTAATGAAGTATATGCTAAAATAGAAAGTTTTAATAATAATAAAGAATTTATGGTACAGGTTCTTAATAACGCAGTTCTGGCAAGTTTCCCATCTCCATCGGAGGTGACAACAAAATCTATGCATATTCTTGTGGAAAAACATCCTGATGTATCGAAAATTCTGAGCCAAGAGGACACTCTTATTGAAGTCTACCTCACATGACCGGCTTCATGAAGTTTCGAAACCCGAAAATAAGGAAAAAGTTATTGACCGGCCAATAACCTTTATAATGCAAATTAACTTCCATCGAAGTAATTTGAAAAATTTTTGTATTTTTGTTTGTTTTTAATCTACAAGATATATACTTACACAATATGCAGACAAATTTTGTGTGAAAGACCATATGAACACACAGTTCATGAAGTTCTTGTAAATTTAATTGAAATAATTTTATGTAAAGTGTGGTTAAATTTTAAGGGGCGATGTTGAATGTAAACCACTCCTAAACGTCAAGTTTTTTTCTGTATTTCATTTGACATTTATCAATTTCAGACTAACTCATTTGAACCATGGAAAGATACACAATCGAGCAATGCGTTAAAGTTATTCAGGCTTATTATGGAAATGGTCGTTCAAATCAAAATTCATTTCGTGCACTTCGTTATTTTTTCGGTCAATTTAATCGAAAAAATCGTACAGCTCGTACTGCAGAAAATATTCCTGCTGTTCGCTATAGTGTGGCTGAAGAGCCGTCCACCTCAACTCGTCGTCGCACTGTGCTTTGACCCATAGACAAAAATCAAAAAAAAAAAAAATTGTCTCAAAATGTGATAAAATTTATAGTGATCGATAGATAACAATACAACTCAAATAAATTTTAAGGAACTGGTATCATTTGGCTCTCCTAGACTGCACTAGAGGGCGCTAAAGTTAGTGAAATTTAAGCAAAAATGAATGAATTAAAAACTGCATTTTATTGCTTCAGGAAAATAGTTCCGAAATTTTGATTTTTGTGTTATTCAATACGTTCAGAATACGGAAAAAATAAAATTTGGGTTGGTTTTCTTATCTAGAGTAATTTTTAATACCTCACAAAAAATAATTTTTTCTAAAAAATTTCAAAATTTATAAAAGTTTAATGGAATTTTAAAAAAAATCCGAAAAAATCCAACATATTTTTATTTTGTTTTTAGTCAGTTTATATTGTTTTTAAAAGAACCAAAAAAAATTTAGAGCCTATTTTTTGCCACAACTAAAAAAAAGAGTTTTAAAAATGTACTAAATTCACATTTTTAATTAAAATTTTATTATCTAGTGTGGCAATGTTAAGGTAAAAAAACGACCTATATGAAATAACATAAAAATCTGAAATAAGATTAAAGAAATAGTGAGAAGTTATTAAATAAAAATCAAATGGTTGACAAAACCTAAGCCAGAGGCCGCTAAATATTATAATGTTTTAGGTAGCTCGATAGAACCAACCATTTTTATGTGGAAAATAAGAAATTAGCAGGCACATCTCTTTTAAATTTTCTAACTTTATTAGCTAACAAAATTCGGTTAAAAAATTTAAATATTTCTTCATGAAATATAAAGTAAGTGATAATTTTGTATTTTAAAACAATTTTCGTCTATTTATTTTTCTACAAAATATGTCAGTCATGTTGATATTCGATCCACAATCAACAGTTTCGTAGATACATCAAACATCAGCACCTTAATGATCTCAATCACTAGCAGGTTGATAATATTGTCTGTTATTTTAAGTTTCAGCTGTAGCTTGAATGGTTGTTGGAAGTGTAGTTTTTTATCGTTTTAAGTTTTTATTTTAGAGTTTTGAATATACAAAAGAAATTTTGAAATTCAAGTTCGATTTCTATAAAAGTCAGATTTCAATAAAAACTTATTTTCTTAAATATAGTATTTAGTTATTTGTTATTACGTTAAAAATAGTAAATTTTTTTATATTTTTTAAAAATATTTTTAGGGATTATAAAGACTTCAAAAAATGATATACACTCACAATATATTTTCCGTTACCGACTGTAGTTTATTTAAAAAGTAATACGTAAAGTTTGTTTTTGAATGAAGAATCAATTGAAATTCATAGAAATATATTTTTTAACTATTTGAATCAGTCATTCAAAAAACAAACTATAAAAATTTACAGACATTCAGTAGGAGTTGATATTTTCAGTTGAATGTAAAATTTTATGTTTTCTGCTTCAAATAATAGAAATTCATATAATTCCTTTTTGTTTTTTTACCAAAATAATTTGAATATATACAAAATTATTTCAATAAAAATTACAAGAAATTATTCAAATATACATACACACAAAGCCAATAAAAATATATACACCTGTATATGTTGTGTTCTGTTTTGTAATTACACACAAATAAAAAAAAATCAATTTGAAAAACAAATCACAAAAGTAGTTTTTTCTAACTTTTTGTTAATAAAAATTTGATGGTTATTTTAAACGACTTTCTATTGTTTTTACTTATGTCGATTATTAAACAATGATTGAAAATAAACAACAAAATGGGTTAAATATATAATGAAAAATCAGTAGTCCTCTTTTTAATTGCATTTTCGATTAATTTAATACGTATTTTAATTTGTTTTTAAGGAAATAATATTGTGAGTGTACAAAATGACTTTTTAGTTACAAAACCAAGTCATCGAATTTTAGTATACATGTTTTTTGTGTTTATTTAAATTAATTTGATAAGTTTGAATGTAATCGGTTAACTTTTACAGATTTTATGTAATTTTTTTAAAAAAGGATATATGACAGGTAAGCGAGTCCTTCCTTCGATTGAAAAGAAAATTGGCAGGCACGTTAATAACTTTGTTCTAATAACAATTATCAATTTTCGTTAGGTTCTGACCAAATTTGAAGATTTTATTAATTTTTGATCTTCAGGATATATGGGAGGTAGGCGTGTCCTTATACCAATTTTCCCAAAATTTCGTTTATCCTCTAATTAACTCAAACTAAAATCGCGTACCAAATTTCAGTAAGCTACGATAACTCCTTCTATTTTTGTCCACTTGTTATATGGGAACAAAGCACTGTGCGTCGTGTCCAACAATTGCACCTCTCACGCTCGTCGTTGATGAACATTGTGCATAAAGACTTGCATTAACACGCTTACAAGGTGCAATTCACTCAAGAACTAAAGCCTCTTGACCATTCCAAACGTCGTCAATGGTCAGAATGTTGGCAAGAAATGGCAACAGTGGATGATCAATTTTCAAAGAAGATCATCTTTAGTAATGAGGCACATTTTCACCTCAGTGGATTCGTCAATAAGCAGAATTGGCGGATTTGAGCGAATTATAATCCAATGATTGTCGAAAAACCAATGCACCCACAAAGAGTGACTGTTTGGTGCGGTTTATGGGCTGGCGGCATCATCGGGCCGTATTTTTTCCAAAATGAGGCCGGTCAGGCAGTTACTGTGAATGGTGTTCGCTATCGTGAGATGATAATGAACTTTTTATGGCCCGAATTAGAAGATGTGCACGATATGTGATTTTAACAGGAAGTGGCCACTTGCCACACAGCTAACGAAACACTGGTTTCAATGCCCCGTGTTATCTCACGTGGTGGCGTTGTCAATTGGTCGCCAAGATCATGTGGTTTGATACCGCTGGACTTCTTGCTTTGGGGTTATTTGAAAGAAAAGGTGTACGTACATAAGCCAGCAACAAATCAAGAGCTAAATGATGAGATAAGTCGGCACATCAACGGCATAGAACCTCAATTATGCCTGAGCGTCATCGAAAATTTTGACCATCGGATGTACACGCAAAGAAAAAACATGGTTGGGAGAATCATATTCGAAGAGCATCATATATTTTTGGGTTTATGATTGTGCCAATCATAGTCGTACTATAATATGGTTATCATATTATGATAATAAAATATCCATAATTTTACCATAAAATGGTCCCTACAGTTATATTATGATTCAAATATTACAATATTATGATTCTGTATAAACATATTATGATGTTGAATTTATCATAATATGATTGCATGTACTCATAGTATGCTCAAAATATTATTACATTATGGTCCCCATAACTATATCATGATTTCTGGATTATCATAATATGATAATGAATTGATTATTGTAAATAATATTACATGTATAAGGAATTTTCGAAAAAACCTTCAAAAAAATCTTCTAAAGTTAAAAAAAAATAAACTGGATCTTAATAGGTCAATTTATGAAATGTTTTAATGCCACATGAAAGGTATTTTCTGTCCAGTTTTAGTAAACAATATATAATTGTTTTTTAAGACATTTTGGTTTTTATGAAAACAAGACAATACTCGTATTAGGACTGTAAATGTCAAAGTCATGTTTTATTTAATGTAAAATTAATTATTCATTGATTGTTGACAGCATTTTATGGTTACATAATTATCATATTTTTTCATAGTCAGAATATTTGTTACCACATTATGCTTATAGCCAATCATGCTATAAAATACAAGGTGTCAATCATAAAATAGTGAAATATTTACTATTATAATGATGGTAGCGACCATGTTGATGGTTAGACCACCTATAATATGGTTGTGAAAACCATACCCGATTGCAGCAAGCACAATAAAGTAGCAGTGATAATGTTGCAACCATGTTTTTTCTCTGCGTGTAGGTGTGCCGCCGAGGTTGCGGCGGCAATTTGGACGATATTTTGTTCCATACATAATTGAACCATACCATATTATTTAAATGAAAAGAAATGACAATAGTTTCCTAAATAATTTGTGTTTTATTCATAATCAACATCGGCCCTTAAAATTTAACCACCCTTTATCAACCGACAATTTAAATAAAAAATAAAATTGGAATTTTTTGAATAATTTTCTTTTTTTTTTGAAACAGGCAGGAAAAAAATTTTAATTTGAAATAACTCTAAGGGAAACAAATAAACCATAAATCTCCATTTTATGGCTAAATTTTTATTAAATTTCAAAAAAATTAAAAAAAGAAATATATGAATCTGTAAAAAATCGGTAAATGACTGTAAATGATTTTAAAGAAATGTATAAAAAAACGTTCAAATAAGTAATTATTTGAAAAATAAATATATGAACTTAAAACTTTTCTTATTAAACTACAAAGATTAAATTACATAATATTCTGAGTGTTGATTAATTTTATAGTGTTAACGCAGCATAAGAAGTATATAAATAAGGAGCTATAGGTAATACATTATATACACTCTAAAAAATGTTTGTAAATTTACTAAAATAAAATGGGTATTACGAAAATGGGTACACCTAAAGTAGTTTTAGACATGATGCGTTTACAATTAAACACTGTGCCTAAAATTAGTATTATTTTGTTAAATTAAAATTTTACGCACAAATTTTGTAAACACACTAAATTAGAATGGCAATAAAAATTCTGACATTCTAAAATTGGAAAATATTAAAAAATTATAAAATCAAAAAACATATAATGCATCAAAATCCATACAAAAAAGAAAACTGAACTACAATTTTCAAATACATGCAACCAAATTGTGTCCACATATTTTCAAGACAACAACAGCCAATTTTGTATTGCCAAAGAAGCAATAAAAGTATCACTACACTCATAATATTATTTCGTTAAAAACAACTTAAAATACATATTAAATTAATCGAAAATACAGTAAAAAAAGGACTACTGATTTTTCACTATATTCAACCCATTTTGTTGTTTATTTTCAATCATTGTTTAATAACTAACAGAAGTAGTAAAAACAATAGAAAGTCGTTTAAAATAACCATCAATTTTATACTGACAAAAGTTATAAAAAACTACTTCATGGTTTGTTTTTCAAATTGAAATTTTTTTTATTTGTATGTTATTACAAAACACAACACAACACACACAGATGTATATATTTTTATAAGCTTTATGTGTATGTATATTTGAATAATTTCTTGTAATTTTTATTGGAATAATTTTGTACATATACAAACTATTTTGGTAAAAAAACAAAAAAGAATTATATGAATTTCAATTTTTAGAAACAGCAAAACATAAAATTTTACATTTAACTAAAAATATCAACTTCTTCTGAATGTCTGTAAATTTTTATAGTTTGTTTTTTGAATGACTGATTCAAATAGTTAAAAAATATATTTCTATGAATTTCAATAGATTCTTCATTTAAAAACAAACTTTACGTATTACTTTTTAAATAAACTACAGTCGGTAATGGAAAATATATTGTGAGTGTACTATTGCAAAGGCATCACTATTGCAAAGGCATCATCAAAGAATTTAACATTAACGTGGTTGTACAGTTTGGAAACATTTTAGACAATTTTAAAATATTTTTGAGCAATTTTAAATAATTTTTGCACAATTTTTAAACATTTTTGGGTAATTTGAAATTATTTTTACACATTTTTAAAATTATTTTGATAAATTCTGAATTAAAACTGGAAATGGTGTAGTGTTAAAGAATAAACGTAATGCAAAAATGCACAGATTGCGTCGTCATAAATATTTGAGGCTGAAAAAATGCAAATGACAGGTCAGCTAGTTTCAATTAAAGGTTAAAAAAAATTCTGTTTTTCTTGATATTTCAAAACTTTTATAAAAATTGGAAAACTGCATAAATTCTAACCCTCATGAAATTTTAAACCAAAATATAAAAAATGATTTAATAAAAAAATTTAAAAATTTCATCATAACTATTTTTTCAATTTGATTAAAAGCTTTAGATTCAAAAAATATACGATATACTATAACTTATGCTTTAGAAGTAACGAAGAGTGATATTTTAAGATATGCATCGGGTTTATATCCAGATCACTGCATTTGAAATATGAACACTTGAATTCTTTTGGAAGTGTCTTAGAATAACATTAAAAAATCATAGGAGAATGTCAACTAAAGTTTAGGAAACAATGAAAGAAATCATAGTCACAGAATTACTCCCATTTTTCTTGCTGGGGTGTATTATATATTATATTTTTTATTCATTATTAATAAATCTTTATTTAATATTTTATAAAAAAAAATTTATTTTGCAGTTAAACTTAAAGTATTGTGTTGGAAAATTTACGCATTTATTTTGGTATTTTAACGCATTTAGAAATGCATTTACACTTCAAAAAATTTTTTACTCACAATTTTAGTAAATTTGCAAATTATTTTTAAAATTTATTTAATTTTTACATACTTTAGATGTAAAATTACCCATTAGGTGTGCACAGTTGGTGCATAATGTGTGTACTGTTTTTCGTTTACCCAACTTATAGTAGGAGTACAGTTTCCTACAATAAGTTGGGTATGTAATTTTACGATAATTCGGTAAATATAAACACCAACTGCGTAAAACTTTTTTGCGCACACTTTCATATACAATAATACACACACGAACTATTTTTAGACACTTTCTGTTTACAATTAAACACATTATGCCTAAAATTAATATTATTTTGTTGAATAAAAATTTTACGCTCAAAGTTTTTAAATATACTTACTTATAATGGTAAACAAAATTATGACATATTGAAATTGAAAAAAAATCTAAAACATTTTCAAAATTTAAAATGAAAATTTTATTAGTTTTTTAAATTTATCAATTATTTGGAATTACTAATCAAAAAATTATTGTTTTTATTCTTTCTTTGAGTTTCTAAACAATAAATTAATTGTTTTTATTTTTATTGTGAATTACTAAACAATAAATTCATTGTTTTTATTACAAAACAAACACCGCAGTAGAAAATATGCGCATTTTTTTAGGATTTTTACGAATTATATGTGTACATTTACTGAAAAATCGTGTTTCTTTACTCACAAATTTGATAAATATACTCTTCAATATTAAAATTTGATTTAAATTTTAGACACTTTTAATATAATTTTACCTATTTTGTGTTAATCAATTTACGTTCTTTTTTTCATTTACGCACACAGAGTAAATTTACCCAACTTAAAGTAGGAGTACTACTATCAATTGGGTAAATTTCAACAGATATTAATTAGAGTGTATGGAGAGAAAGTACGAGTTTATAGTCTGCATTCATTGCATAGATTTTTAAATTTAAATGACATTGATTTATATTTAAACATTGTGGAAGATTTTTGTCTTTATTATTTGTTCATTCTCTTTTTTACATTTATTTTACATGACGCACAACAATTGTGAACTTATTTTAGCCCATATTGCTAACTAGTGATATCAATTTTACTAGTAACTACACTCAGAATATTATGTAGTTAACTGTTTGTATTTTAATAAAAAAAAGTTTTCCGCTCAATTTAAAAATAAAGAAACATACATTTATTTTTCAAAGAAATATCTATATTAACTATTTTATACATTTATTCGAAATAATTTACTATCATTTACCATTTTTTTCAGTTTCATTTATTTTTTTCATTTGTTTGAAATTTAATAAAAATTTACCAACAAAACGGAAACTTGTGGTTTATTTGTGTCCGTAACAGTTATTATAAATTAAAATTTTGTTTGTTGTCTGTTTCAACAAAAAAAAAAAAAAAATATATTCAAAAAATTTCAATTTGTTTTTTAATTTAAATTGGTTGTATACCTATATATACAAAATTTTTCAATACAAATTACAAAAACTTCATAAACACACATAGATTTACAAGCACATTCATACAAAAAGTGTTTATAGCTTCATATGGATACATACATTTTGTATTATACGAGTATACAGGTTGGTTGAAAAGTTCCTGCGCTCGAAACGAAAGAACACTGTTTTTGTTACGAAATATATTTTTTTATTCAATATAATCTCCTAGAAGCTCAATACACTTGTTCCAATGATCTTCTAATAATTTTATCCCATCCTTATAATCATTTACGGCTGCTATGGCCTCTTCATTCGACGAAAAATGCTTTCCACGAAGGAATTGTTTGAGATTTCTGAAGAGATAGTAGTCACTGGGAGAAAAATCTGGTGAATACGGTGGATGTTCAAGCAATTCGTACTTTAATTCTTTGAATTTAGCCATCGTCAAAACACTTTTGTGAGCAGGTGCATTGTCTTGATGAAAAATGAGTTTTTTCTTCTTTAAACCAGGTCTTTACTCATGAATTTTTTCATCCAGCTGATCCAAAAGGCTGCAATAATATTCAGAGTTGATTGTTTTACCTTTCTGAATATAATCAATCAACAAAATTCCTTTTGCATCCCAAAAAACTGATGCCATAACCTTCTTTGCTGATCGTTGTGACTTCACCTGCTTTGGAGCTGAACAACCAGCTTCAGTCCACTGTAAACGTTCTTGTTTCAATTTAGAATCATGGTGGTAGATCCAAATCTCATCCATAGTTATAAAACGACGCAAGAAGTCGGTTTTATTCGGTTTAAAACGCTCCAAATTACGCTGAGAAATTTGTTTTCGATCCAGTTTTTGTTGAATTGTTAATGTGTGCGGCACTAACTTTCCAAACAGTTTTTCATACGTAATTCTTCATGTAAAATATGGAGTACTCATTCGTCTAAGATGCCTATGGCATTAGTAATTTCACGCTTAGTCAAACTTGGATCTTTACTAACCATATTATGTACCTGCTCAATGATTTCTGCTGTGGTTGCAGTTTTTGGTCTTCCTTCGCGTGGATCGTCTTTAAGGCTGGTACGACCACGTTTAAATTCACCAGCCCAAAATTCAACGGTGCACTTTGAAGATGAGGACTCCTTATACACTTTTAACAATTGTTCATAAATTTCCTTTGCTTTTAAACCCTTCAAAACAAAGAATCTAATGACTGCACGATATTCAATTTTTTCCATATTAAAAAAAATCAATGACACGTCAACTTCAGATGGCTTGTAAACAAAGAAAGAATTGACAGAATGACTTTCAACTTTGCATGTGTTCTCAGGACAGTTATACCAACTTGAGAAAAAAAAAAGTTTGGAGCTAGCAGTGCCATCTCTTGGTGAGCGCAGGAACTTTTCAACCAACCTGTATTAAAAAAAAAAAAACAAAAAATACAAAAACGGAAATAATTTTATATAAATAAAAAAAATATTTATTTTTTAAGGACTGGTTGGTAAAATTTTGACATTTATTTTAACTGATTATATCATTTGTTTCTTACGGATGTGTCAGTTGATTAATCAACATTTTAAAATAAATAACAAATGACATATAATTTAAATTAAAATTAAGTATACCGGTTTTTAAATGAAATATCATTTCTTTTAAATGATATTTTCAGTTATTTTAACTCACAAACTTTTGTAAGTGTACTTATTTCAATAATCTGTATGGTAGTGACAAAGTTGTGTCTATAACCGTAAGCTCTAACCTCTTACGTCCACTGACATCCTTATCTTAAAATAATGTGTTACCTCAATTAAAAATTTTGGATTTCTTAATTAATTTCCCATTACCTGGTAATAGCAACTTTTGCTGTTTAATTTCTATAGAGTTAATAAATACCAATGTTTTGCGTTTGTAATAGAAATGTTATATTCTAATTTTAGCCACACTAAAGTTTAGACAACATCCCTGGATAAGCGGTGTTCGAAGTAAAAATTATATGTTTTAATACTGAAATAAAACTTTATCCATTTTTCCTGGTTTACAAGAAAAATTACTCAAGTATGCGAATTTTTTTCTTTTAAAGAATTTCGATGCGAATAATTTGTTTATATTCTCTAATCTAAAATATATGTTGTACCTTTACTGTTACAATAAATCAGTAAAGCAAGGACATAGTGTTATTCAAATCTAAACTAACAATTCACCCATCTATACTTTCAACAAACTTTACTAAATTATTCATGCAACATTGTCTGGTGTTAGCAAATTTTTGGAAAAATAATTGAGTTTTTGTTTACCATCAGACATAATGCGGTCGTTAAAATTTAAATCACTATCATGTAAGATTTACATTATATGGGTTTAAAATAAACAACATTAATTTAAAAAAAAGGTTTACATTGTTTTTTTTTTGTTGAAAAAAGGTTTAAATTGTGTGATTTAAAGAAAAATAAAAAATATTTTGCTGTTGTTTATATATTTTTTTTATATTTAAAAATATTAATTTAAAGTTTATGTAGCTGTAGCCAACAGAAAAATGAAACGGCTTCCTTTATATCACCAAGAAATTCTTCTTAACGAAGCTAGATTATAGAATGGTTTCACTTTTTAACAAGTCTTTTTTTATTATTCTACGGCCCCTAGCGGAGAAATCTAAAGTGGTTGAAAAAACGCAAAATAAAAACGAAAAATAAAAATATTCCTTAAAATTGGGTTTTATAAATAAAAATCGGGTTTCAAAAATTTTTAGAGGCCGATTTTAGAGAATATTTTTATTATTCATTTTGATTTAGTATCTGTTGTTGTAGCCAAACTTGCATACATATCGATCCGAATATTTTGGTTCTGGAAGTAGCGTTATCTTTTGACGACGATTCTCCAATATGGGTTAAATCGATTTAAGATTTTCTTTAAAGAGATTTTGTGAGATTTAATTTAAGAAAATTAAATAAAAAAGCAAAATAAGCAACTGTCAAAATGATTTCATCTTAAGTGAAGGCAATCTTATTGCAATATTATGATACACTTACCAAGTCCATTATTTTTTGTCAAGATACCCCTTTACAATCGATTGTAGATAATTATTCTAAATCTAGAAATCTGCATAAAATTCGTTCTGCTTTATATAATACCCTGAGGATCACTCCAAATTTCGATCTCCCTACAAACATTCTTAAACCGGGTACTTTAACTCACCCCCCATGGCTTCTTAATATGGAGTCTGTAAACTCATCCCTTTCTTTCTATAGGAAGGAAGACACGCCATCATATCAGTATCAAATACTGTTTCAGCAAATTCTTAGTGATTACCATGACAGAACCAGGGAAACGGTATCATTTGCTGTTACCCTAGAGGACAGTGTAGTTTTTACTTCCCTACTTCCCGAATTTAGTACTGTCTTTACCGCTGAGACAATGGCAATATACGAGGGAATTAGACTATATCGAGGAACTGTAAAAATCGCCATATGCTCTGATTCACTCTCAACAGTTCATGCTGTAACTAATATTAACAACAATAACTATTATGTAATGAATATTAGAAATTCATTAATCAAAAATTTTACGGCCATTATAGTAATTTGGAATCCAGGGCATTCATCAATAGTCGGTAATGAATTTGCTAATTATTCTACTAAGCAGGCACTTGCATCCCCATGGTGTAAGGCAGTGAATATGAACTTTTCTGACATTAAGAAAATGATAAATTCACAGACCTATAGCTTAAATTTAGTCGCATGGAATATTACAAGCAGGTGGTACAGATCGATTAACCCAACAAAAATTAACCTATTTAAATGGCTACCAGATAACTACATATGATATAAATAGATTAGATATGATAAAATTTATTAGACTCCGACTGCGGCATACCAAACTGACTCACGGCTTCATAATCTCGAGAGCGAGTCCCCCTACCTGTGATTACGATAACATCTCCCGACTGAGTTTTTCAAACATTCTTTCCGATTGTTCAATTTATGAATTTCGAAGACACCAAATATTTTCCGGCATCAATCCCCTTAATTTATAATCCTTCCCATCCACCCATTCTATTAAACTAATAATACAATTTTTAAAAAATATTAAATTATTAATTGAAATTTAGATTCTATAAAAAATAAATAGTGAATATATTGAGTAAAGCTTAAGGCCTTGTTGCTATAGCTTTAGCTTTATTTAGTAGATACATTTATGTATTCTTTCTAAATTTTTTAAATAAATAAATAAATAAATAAATAATTATGATACTTTTAACATGCAATCCGCTCTTACCATTTGATGTCTGCCACTAAAGGTCGATTGTTTGTAAAGACAACATTACTATAGCTGGTGGGGAACTTAAGATCCCTTTTAGATGTTTTATTTTTCAATATTTAGATCATTAATGTCCACCAATATTTACCATTTCTAGTAAATAATAGATTTGTGCAAACCGGGTTTCTCAGCGTGTACCTCTGACATAATAATATTAAAGTCATTTGTATAACAACTTAAATAATAATACCTCTCCAATACCCAGTTTTCAAGCAAACTATTGTTCGTTTTAATAATACAATGTGAAAGTTTACATCACGCCAATATAAATTTGTAGCAATTTTTAAGTGTTTTCTTTAACTACCATAATCCGTCCATTATAAAGAATAAGTATACAGTGGTAATGAAAATTAAAAATTTAAAGTATTTATACACACAAGACGAATTTTATATAAGGCAGTTTAACTCAATTTTTTAACCGCTTAATAATTAAGTGATATTTTTTTAGCAAAATTTGATCAAAAAATGAGACTGTGTCTTATGTTAACGGGTGCTAACAAAGAAATTAAATTTTTTTTTTAAAGAGACTAGTACGTAAATAAACAATTTTAGTTGTGGTTTTTATGTTCAGAACAGTACAAAGTATTTATCAAAATTTTGGCATAATTTTCTAGTAGCATCTTAAATATATTTACAGCTGAAATATGGTACAAGGTAACTGAAAATTTATTACCCTATCGTAAGATGCTATAGGTTTGGCAATGGAGGATTATCTGTTTAAATTTATCATGAGGGTCGAGGCTCATTTTCATGGCAATTTGTAGTGGGAAGCTAATTCTGCAAAATACTAGAGGAAGGCGCAAAAAGGGGGAAACTTCCCCTTCACCTGTAAAAATGCCTTGAAACATAAATTTTGCGTTCCCTGGAATATGCTCTAGCTCATTAATGAGATATATTTTTGAATTTTTGCCTGGGACGTAATAAAAATTGAGTTTTAAAGGGCGAAAAGTCTATCTTGGAGACTTTCTAACTGAAGCTAGGAAATTTAAATTTGGTATAAAGTTTCCTCCTTTGGCGTAGACATCATCTAACACGGAATTTTTGAAAAATCCTACGGCGTGGGGCTAAAAGGTGGAAAATTCTCTGCCTTGAATGTCTGCCAAAACCAGGAACTAAAATATTTTAGTTTTTGAAACTCCTACGGGTCGGGATAAAAAGGCGAATTCTCACCTTTAACGACCTGCTTTAAACATTTTGCCTAGATACCAGAAATTAGAAATATGTGGGCCATGGCTTGTGGGGATGTATTGAAAATGAGAAAGTAAGAGGCGA
Source organism: Eustalomyia histrio (assembly GCA_949748255.1). Taxonomy (NCBI): domain Eukaryota; kingdom Metazoa; phylum Arthropoda; class Insecta; order Diptera; family Anthomyiidae; genus Eustalomyia; species Eustalomyia histrio. The sequence goes on along the minus strand of OX456525.1, from coordinate 37,159,814 downwards.
AAAAACTCCCACTTAACTGCTAGCTGAAACCGCTAAAGTTAGGAGGCTAGAATTTGATATGAAGGTTCTTCGTTCGTTAGGGACATCAGCTAAGATGGAGGTTTTGAAAAATCCTACGGAATGGAGCAAAAAAGGGGAAATTCAGCCCCAATGGAAATTTTTCATGTAGGTTCCTCTTTCTATGTAGACATCTGCTCACTTGAGATTTTTGAAAATTCTTACCGGTCAAAAAGGGGCAATATGTACTCTTGACGGCTGGAAACATGAAATTTCAAATATATTTTTCTGGAAGTAAACCCATATCTAACTAGATATACGGACTTTTTGGATATACATAGGAGGGAGGAGCAAAACGAGAAAAAGTCTCCCCGATTACGGCCTGCCCAAACCCATTTGGCTAGGAGCCTAAAATTTGATATACCTGATTCTTTGGTATGGCTGATATCTAAAATATGTGTTCCCTTGCGTATGTGCTAATGATCTAATAAAGTATTTTTGACCCATTCTTATCTGGGTGTTCTGGCAATACCGGACATTAGCCCAGGCAACATTGAACTAAAATTCAGTTAATACGACTAAAATCGGTTGATACAAAAAAATTTGGTTAATACAACTTAGCTTTGGTTGCAATACCCAAAATATTATAATTAGTAATTCAGCAACCACATTTGAATTTAGTTGTGCTAATCAAAACTTTTAGTTGTCGAAACCAGAATAAACAGCTAAAATGAAAATGTCTTTAATGTAGACACTTTTTAGAAATTTCATATCAGTCTGGATGTAGATGTAATAACTAACTACCGTTATAATGAAATGTTATTAAAGGCCAAACTTGACAAATATTTTATTACTTATTTATCAAAGCCAAAGAAGTTTTACTCAGTAGACTCTAATATTAATCCTTATTATATCAATCTTCCACTGTATGATACTAGTTTAAACTTAAAAACCACCAATTTATAGCCACTGTTGTGCGTGATAATATAGAGCAATCAGTGAGAGCTAACAGCATCAGTTTTGTATTCTTTTATGTTTCCTTTTTAAACAACTTTTTGCAAATAATGTTGCTAGTAGAACAGTATTGAACATTCGGTTTTTTTTTTGTACAAATTGCTAGTGAACATGAAAGTTGTTTTTGTACTTTTTTTTTTAATTAAAACTTTAAATTTATTTCAAGGCTATAAATTAATTTAAAAAATGCAACGAAAGCAGCAAACATTCGATTTTATACAAATTTATTATATACAAAATTTTCAATAAATAAAAACTTGATGATTGTAAATTTACAAAAAAAAAAAATAATAAAAAAATATTAAAACAAACTTGAAAAAGAGGAAAAAAATTCTAAAGAATTTTTGTTGTATAAAAGTTTTAAATTTTACTTTTGCAAATTAATGATGCACGTTGTGATGAAAAAAAACTTGTATAAATGTAGACAATTATAAAAAATCAGGAACATTTTTTAGCCCTTAAAAGGCTTAAATATTACTGCTTTCTTATTCTATTTTTTCCATCAACCTGTATTTAGTAGTTCATATGTATCTGTTTTTTTTTTGACAATTTCTTGTGTAAATATTGTACAATATGGATTGTTAAATGCAGAGGCATTAGCTTTTTTTAACTAATTAATCTGTTCTGAATCTAAAATCTTCATGAATATGAAAAGCATCTGAAAAATTATTATTATTATTTTACGTGAAATGCGAACAACTTACTGTGCTTAACAACTTACTGTGTTTTTAAATCATCGGTTTTATTTTTTTTATTTGTTTCTTTTTCTTAATTTGAAATAAATTATATTTTTCTGATAATCTAATATATTTATTAGCGAATGTACATTGTGAAAGATAAAAGAAAATTTTTCATAAATGCAATTATAGGAATTAAATTAAATCCAAAAGAGTATATAAGAAATAACAGTTCAATTGAGAAGTCCCCGGCCTGACACATAGATGGCACTACGAGAATTAAATCGATATGATATTTAGTTAGCCCTAACCTTCAAAACACAAGTGTATAAATTTTGACAGCTGTCGGATCATTAGCCCCAGGAAAACCAACTAAGTTTAGACGTGGTAAAATGAGCACCGAAGACGGTGAACGCAGTGGACCCCCAAAAGAGGTTGTAATAGACGAAAACATCAAAAAACTCCACAAAATGATTTCGAGTGACCGTAAATTGAAATTGAATGAAATAGCAAGTACTCTAAAGCTATCAAATGAACGTGTACATCATATCATTCACGAATATTTGGGTATAAGAAAGCTCTGTGCAAAGTGGGTGCCGCGCCAGCTCACTTTTGAACAAAAACAAGTCAGTGAAAACGAAGGCGAAAATCCATGAATTGGGCTTCGAATTGCTTCCGCATCCACCGTATTCTCCAGATCTGGCCCCCAGCGACTATTTCCTGTTCTCAGATCTCAAAAGAATGCTCGCTGGGAAGAAATTTTCGTCGAATGAAGAGGTGATCGCCGAAACTGAGGCCTATTTTGAAGCAAAGGACAAATCGTACTACAAAAATGGTAGCAAAAAATTAGAGGGTCACTATAATCAGTGTATCACCCGTAAAGGGAACTATGTTGAATAAAAAAAACTAATTTTGCCAAAAAATATGTGTTTTAGTATGGTAGGCCGGGGACTTTTTAATTGACCTGTTAAATAAATCTGTTTTGCATTTAACTTTAACACTTAAAATTTTGATCAATTTTTTATAAGCGAGTAAATGTTGGATTTAGACAAAAATGTAATTTATTTAAAATTTAAAAATAGAATTTGGAATTTTTAACGAAATTAATTGAAAATATATTTCACAAATCTGCTGTTAAAAAACAGGCCTAATATAGGGTACGCCAAATAACTTTTTTTTTTGGAAATGCTATAAAAAAAAACTACTGAATATTTTCCCAAATTTCTCTGTATTTCGCCAATGGCTTCACGAATATTGTCCTTTAAAGCGCCAATTGTCTTTGGCTTGTCGGCGTAACACTTATCATTGACGGCACCCCATACGGTGTCAAATCGCAGCTTCGAGGTGGCCAAACGACATCAGCTCTGCGGCTGATAATGCGATCTTCAAAAACAGGGTGCAAAACATCGAGTGTAGCTTCGGCTGTGTGGCACGTAGCGCCGCACTGTGCTTTGACCCATAGACAAAAATCAAAAAAAAAAAATTGTCTCAAAATGTGATAAAATTTATAGTGATCGATAGATGACAATACAACTCAAATAAATTTTAAGGAACTGGTATCATTTGGCTCTCCTAGACTGCACGAGCTAAAGTTAGTGAAATTTAAGCAAAAATGAATGAATTAGAAACTGCATTTTATTGCTTTAGGAAAACAGCCATTTTTGGCACTGTAGAAAAATATGTATTTTAATGTATTTTGGGCTATTAACCCTTTGAAGACAAAAGTTTTTGGATACTTATAATTTTGAATTATTGTGCTGTTTTTGGCTATGAATTTAAAACAAAAATGGTAACGAAATATCGCAGTTGAATCGGTTAAGGTTTTTACAAAATTTAAACTCTACACATTTTGATAAATAAGGTTCAATATAATAATAGTAACAATTTCAGTTTTTGAAATGAAAAAAAAAAATAATGCAAATAAACCTTCAAACAAAAAATTTAAAAATTTAAATTTTTTTATTTCTTTACTTTTGTATTTTTTTAAATTCCTAACACTGAGAATATCAGTCTTTATTTTATGCGCATCCTTAAAAATCTACATCAGTCTAATTTTAATCTCAATAAGTTTTATTCAAATTGCTTTGTAGGTTTTTTTTTAATAGCAATTAGTAAAAATGGAACATCTATTTATCATTCTTCATCAAAGGGTTAAGCACAAAAATTGGAATAAAAACATTATATCATGGCTCAGGTTTTTGTTAGTAAATTTTTAAATATTTAATGACTTTAATAAAAGGCAGTTTGATTAGTTTGAGTATATGTTGGGCCAAACCAGCAGATGGGTTTACAGATGATATTAAAAAAAATAATTTTTATACTCACTGTTTTTAATAGCTATAATCTTCGAGAGAGGCATATGGACCAGTAAATTTTGGGAACCTGAACTGGTTTCCAGGTGTGGTTCACCAACGTCTCGAAAGAGGTCAGAGCGAATACAGGTACGAGCGTTTACATACCCAATTTTCAACGTGTCCTTTCGAGGGACAAGTACCCGTCCATACTTCAGATGGTTATCTTCGGCATTCGAAGAGAGTCATATAGTTTTTGGATTATGATTGTGCCGGATTTAAGAATATTTCTCTAATAAATGTTTTTTCTTAAGAAGAAATTTAATTTTTCAAAATAGTTCAAAAAGTTTTTCAAATTCTAAGGACTTTTTAAGAAAAAAAATCAAAGATTTTATGGACTTTTCCTGGTAGAAAAATTATTGGATTATAAGGACATATATAAATTTTTTTAGATGTCCTTAAAGTCTCAGAAGTTTTCTTCTAGAAAGAAGTCCTTAGAATCTAAGAATATTTCAACTAGAAAAAGTTTTTAGAATCTAAATACATTTTGTGATTGAAAATCTTCAGAATCTAAGAATTTTTTGTTCAAAGAAAGACTTTTGAATCTAATTTTTTTTTTAGAATATATGAATTTTTATCTAAGAAACAGTTTGCGAGAGAACTTTACTTCAAGGAAAAGTCTATAGAATCTAAAAATGTTTCTATCAGAAAAATTTTTAAAAAAAATCTGATTCTTTGTATAAGAAATCTTTTCCAACAAATCAATTCCTCTACAGACTTTTTCTTGTAAAAAAATTATTTTATTAATATTCTGAGTAATTCTTCCACAAGAAAGTCGTCATTTTAATTAGTAAACATATTTAAAAAAACAAATTGGTTTTTGTTTTGGATGAAAAGAATGAAAAATATAAAATATTTATATAGAAGTATGGTTACAGCCAATCATGTTAGAAAATAGAAAGTAGCAATCATGAAATAATAAAATATTTACTACAATAAGGATGGTAGCGACCATATTGATTGTTAGAACCAATTTATAAACCAATAACTTGATTGTGACAATCATACCCAAATGCAGCAAATACAATATAGTAGCAGTGATCATGTTGCAACCATGTTGTTTTTATGCGTGCATGTGTGTACGTAGGAGTGTCTTAGAAAGGTCACGTGGGGGGCGCTTATGTGCTATGACGTGTCGTCTAGACTTGTTCTGGACTACACTGAGCTCCTCAATAGTCTCAGTGGATTCAACAAATTAATTCTTATCTTTGTTTCTGCAATCTGAGGTACCATTAAGGATTAGTGCTATATCTGATTCGGACACATGTAGGATCTGCGAATTGAACTGAACATATACTCTAATGAACACTGTACCCCTTGTAATTTTTGGAAATCTGTGCCTTGTAGAGTGAATGTCTTCAATGGAAGCCTAAATATTTAGGGCACGTAACATATATACTTATCGTTATTTAATATGACTAAATATAATTAAGTAATATTGACATACATGTATCATAAATATTCTATTTTATAAATAATTCAAGTGTCTGACATTATCCTGAGGTATTAAACGAGCATAACACAAACACCTAAATATCTAAATAAAATACATAAATAAATAAATATATGTATGTGCAAATCTTATCAAATATTCTGTAAAATAAAAGAAATATAAAAATAATAACATGACAAGTGTGTCAGTCTGAATGCATATTGTGTCAGTATGAGAATGTATATTGTATGTATGTATATTCTATATATATAAACAATTTATCAACTTAGTATATAACTTTAATACAACAACAATATGCATAAACAATAGATTTAAAAAAGCAGAAACTATTACTATTTACCTTTTCTTTAGCTTCTCTATCTAAATGTGTAGTAATTGGCCTAATGCCACACTTTCATATAAACCTAAAGAAATACAAATTTACAAACAGAAAGCTGCTCATATGTAGGTAAAGCTGTACGGCGTTGGCTTATAGCAAAAGTAGCTTAAAAGTGTACATAGAACAAAGAGAAGAAAATGTTTATAAATTTTATACACACTATAACTGTAACCAAAAAGTAGCCAGAATTTGTAAAAACATATTTTAAGGTTACCTAAACTTTGTTGTATTTTTATAATTTTTGAATTGCAATTTAAAGAATTCTTTTTTATCATTTGCCATTCGAAAAGTGAATACAAGTTTTACATAATTTTTTATAATATTAAACATGGAGTAAATGAAATATTAATTAGAAGCCGAATCTTAATTAGAAGCCCGAAAATATGTAGTACGCAAAAAATCTACTTGCACGCAACATCAATTACATTGTATTCCAATGTTATCCCATACTTTTATCGCCAGTTTACTGCCCGCCCCATTTTTCTATGAGGTCAGTGTAGATTTGTGAGTTCTTAATAACATTAGGTGACAAATCCTTTACTGAGTCTTCTGTCTTTTTAACCACAAGGGAATGAAAAATGGGGATGTAATAATGGCACTTAATAAACTTAATACGTACTGTCAGAGTAAAAAAATTTATCTGCTACAATATCCTAACATCATATCCAATTAATTATTCTTAAATATCTAGGTAATGTTATTTGAACAGAAAAAAGTGAAACAAATTCGATCCAGCAATATATTTTTGCAGTAGATAAGACCAAATCTATGCGAAAAATGTCAAAACGTGAAATAATAAATTAAACAAGGAATTAATAACTTATATTATAATTCTAAAAAACCATGCCTTTACCACTTAGCTCACTCACTTAACCGCTTAACTCACTCAGCCACACACTACTGTATATAATGTTTAAATTTAGTTGACTAAATTCGTATAATTCGTATAATTCGTATAATTGTGTAATTTATAATATTTTTTTTCCATATTTTACATTATTTATTGGATCTTCACTTTTTAAAAACTGTGAACTAACAATAATTATCCAAATCTTAAAACTAAAAATTAATTATTAAGTCCAGCTAGTGCCAGACTGATGTTATGTGGTTTAACTGAGACCATTATTTATCCTTATTATAAGCGGACCAGATCCGCAGTGTCCCTCCTTCTAAGACGCTGGTGGCCGTGATTATTAATTAAGTTACGGGCTATTATGTTGGGGTGTGGTAGCCCGTAACTTTACTAATAATTTATAATATAATATTATTTTATTATTTTTATCTTGTACACATGGTTTATGTCTTTAATAACATATATGGCATTTTGGAGAGTAAAAACTCTGTTATTTATTCTCACTTAATCGTTGTACGAAATAGTGTAAACAACACATATTTTTTTGCTTTAAAAATGTCAAATTATTATTATGCCATCAAAGCATCATTTGTGAAAAGTTTTTGTAAATTCAAAATCGATTGCACATCGAAGCTTATTCTGATTATGTTCCATCGATTTCAACGTCCGACAGATGGTTTGTGCGGTTAAAAAGTTGTGATTTGACACGGACCGCCCAGGTCAGCCAAAAAAGTTCGATAATCATGAATTGGAGGCATTACTCGATAAAGATTGTTGTGAAATTAAAGAAGATCTTGTAGAATCATTGGAAGTCACTCAAACAGCAATATCAAAATGTTTGCAAGCATCAGGATTCCTCCAAAAGTAACAAAATAGGGTACCACACGAGTTGAAGCCAAGTTACGTTGAAATACGATTTTGCATGTCACGAATGCTGCTTGAATGCCATAAAAAGTAGTTATTTTTACATCGAATCATTACTAGGGATGAAAAATCGACCAATTCAGACAACCCGAAGCACAAGAAGCCCGGCCAACCAGCCAAAGCCGAGTATCAATGGCCCCAAGGTAATGCTCTGTATTTGGTGGTACCAGACGGGTTCTGCCTATTATGAGCTACTGAAATTGGGTCAGACGACCACAGGCATTTTGGGATTAGCCGAAAAACGCCCAAAATATATGACTAGACATGAAGCGGTTATATTCAATCATGACAACTCTCAAAACTATTTAGAAAATAGTGGTTAATAAGGTTTGCCTCACCCATCCTATAGTCCAGACTAACAACTGTTTCGATCGATAAAGAATGCTCTCACTGGAATACGCTTAACCTTAGAACAGGGTATCTAAAATTAGCGCGGAACCATTTATTGCGAAAAAGAAAGGGAAAAGGTCAAAGCTAACGATGGCCAATACTTTGAATAAATTTACCAATGTTTCAGAACAAATGAACATAATTTGCTAAAAATAATTTTGGATAGAAAAACAATGTGTGGTTTAAAATATATTGCTGAGGTTATAAAAATTTTTTTTGGGATGAAAAAAATTGCTAAGATGAAAAAACGTTTGTTGTGAATTTAAATTATTACTCTCCTCTTGCGTCTTCGTGCTGTCATCACAATTTCAACGGACAGACTAACATGGTTGAATCGACATAGAATTTCATAAGGATTATAAATATATTTATATTTTTTTTAGGGGTCTTAGACCTTTATATTTATGTATTTTAAACGGCATAATATAATTGGAAGAAATTTGAAAAATTAAATAAATTGTTCTTAAAGCTTTTGCCTGCTTTAGTGTTACTTGATTCCCAAATTTATATGCAAAAACTTTTATCGCATTATTGTTCTAAGGCATTTATATTATATAGATATACTTCTTTCATATTTCAGAGATTGTAAAAGAACACTAAATATTTTAGAACCACGTTTTGGTCCAAAGCTGAGAAACTTGTAGAAATTTCGCCTTAAAACTTACCACACATGTATAAATAGTTTTAAATAATAGGTATATAATTTTTTAAATTTTCTGATTTCCAAATATTTATGTTTAGTTTTATGCCTGAAACAAGCAACATTTATGGTGAATTTCACATTTAAATTTGAATAACACAATTATACACATAGTTAGGGTACATCACTACGTATACGTAATATCAGGAAAATAAAAATCACTCATACGTTCGGTATAAAATATGTAAAATATGTTATTAAAAATATGTATTTTGGAGCATATTTTTATGTTTTAAAGATAAACAAATTCAAAAAAAAAAAAATATCTATTAAAAATATTTTTATTTTAGATATATAAAGGATTTTTCAAAAATTTTATTTTATTTTTTAAAACGGGCATTTTGCTGAAATTTATAGTTTTTAATACCGTTAAAATTTGAATTCTTTTTTATTCCTCTATTAGGAATCGAGTCCAAAAAACGTTTATTGATGGGATAGCACGGAATCTTAAGGTTTTAAATTTATTAACTTAATTTATTTATACATTTGGTAAAAAAATCTATGTAAATATTATTTTAAAATTCTTTTAAATCATGGCATAACAATACCTGTTTTCTCGATTGCAACAGCGAAATATCAAAAATATGTACCAAAGTAGAATTTTAGAATTTTTTCTTAAGTTCTGCAGCGAAAGTTTTCCGTTTAAGTAAAATTTCAATCAATAATCCTACTCAATCTAACACTGAAGCGAGATATTTTCAAAGATATTAAGAGTTTAATGGCGTTTACACATAACTTGCACAGATGTGTATATATTTTTCAAAAGAGTCTGAAAGCCAAAATTAAACGAGTTGCTCAAACTAATTTCTTGAAAAAATAAATAAAAATTGCAATTGTTGCAATTTTCTACCAAAATTTTATCTACTGAAGTTAATATTTTATCTAGTTAATATTTTATCGTTACAATTAAAAACAAAAGTACCGAACATTAATCCTATTTATTTCGGGCACGCTGATTTCAATGACAAACTCCATTTTTTCACTTATGTGCAAGCTCCATTGGCTAACCTTTACAGTTGGAAAATCAAAATCCAATATTCAATTGACTTGTTTTTACACTTGGTAGAGTTCATACTGTGTTGATAGTGTTTACCGCATGTTATGCCTCGTGATTTGAGTTACCCAGCCTGACGAATGGGGTGATGTACAGGAAAAAATTGTATTGTGTATCATGAAAACGGTTAATCATTTTTGAAGAAAAAACATTCAAAATTTAATATGAAAATATTTTATTAAATTTTGGATTCGAGGTAGAACAATGTCCTCACTGAAATATAGAAAACATAGAAGAAAAAAAAATTTTGTATTTTTAAATAGTCACATACGACGAGTTTCTTCTTAAACCAAGTAAGCGTAATTTTTTCGAAATTGACTTTTTTGTTTTTTATGGTAGAAAATAATATTTGCCACCCGATTGCGTTCTCATCTTAACAACTTTGTATGAAAAAAAATAAAAAAATTTAAGCTATTCCGAAATCCTCATAGGCGTCATACAAAATGAAATTTGCATGCAAAATATTATGGTTTTATATATAAAGTTGGAAAAATTAAAGTCTCTCCCACCAATTTTTTGTTTGTTTTTGACATATTAAAAAAATCAGGTAAGTTTCAGGCCAATCGGTGCATTTATGGTACGGCGCCAGGCACTTAAATTCAGCAACATCAGTAAAAATGAGCAACATTTTTTATTTTATATATTTTTTTCAAAAAATATTTTAGATAAAAATAAAAAAATGAATCAAATGCTTAAAAAATAGTAAAAACATTAATTAATTTATCGTTTTGTTTTAATTTGCTAATTTTTGTTTTGAAAATTTTTATGTCAAATTATAATTGTTTTGAGGCTGATTTTTAGAACTAAGAAAACGCTTTATTTCTATTTAAACTGGATGACCTATTTTTGAAGATGAGTCGGTTGTGAAAAGTATCTTCAATTACGATCCCTTTTTAACATTAACATTTTAATGAAATTTTATTCAACATTTCCAACAATATCCACTTTTTAAAAATTAGTAAATTTGTTTGCTAATTTAAGCAAATCGGTTTTAAAAAATTTGTAAAATGATTTCTGAAATTAGCAAAAAAAAAATTGTAAATTTTCAGTAAAAATTCTGTAATTTGTAAAATGCAAATATCAAAAAAATTAACTAAATAATAATTTTTTTACTAAAAATCATTACAAAAATGGTAAAGTGGGATTGAAAACCGTTTACAAAATTTTCTACTAACTTTTTTTCTGAGTGTATAACAATATTAGATTTTAGAATAAATCAAAATTTACATATAAAACTTAAACTTGTAAATTGTGTTCACAATTACTGAAAAGGGAAATATATAGAAATATATAATACCCTACAGTCATTATTAGCAGTTATCCAACTATTAACAAGATGTCTGACGATGATTAACAAAGTAGAAAAATGATTTGTCAGTGCGTAGTCGACCACAGGTCCACGTCGTCGCAGCTATTTGCGGATTTCCATATATGTTCCTCTAATTTCTCTTTTCCTTCTCTTCGCGTGTAATCGCGTACGTTTTCGGAGTTCCATTTAGGTTTCCTTGTCGTTCTCTTCAAGTGTCACGGCGTACGTTTTTAGAGTTTCGTTTAGGTTTTCTTTTTGTTCTCTTCGTGTGTAACCGCTTACAATTTAGGACTTTCGGTTTGGTTGCCTTTTATTTACTAAGTTTTTAGAATTCCGTTTAGGTTCCTTTTTTTCAAGCTGCTTTTGGCGTACTTCTGGGAATTCCGTAAAGGTTCGCTTTTCTTCCGTTAAGATATTTTGATTACCAAGGGCTCTTGCTCTCTCTCTTTAAGTATCATCATTATCTATGCTCTATGCACCTATCTTTAAAAGTGGTGAAAGTAATCTTTCAAATTTATTAAAAAATTGTGGATATTCAAAAGTGGTAACTATAAGTACGGTTATTCTGATCAAATATATAATTTAATTAGGGTTCCAGTAGAAGCAACCGGATTGTGGATTTTATTGATTATAGAAGTTTGTAATATTTGTTTTTCTTACAAATCGTTTAAATTCAAAATTTATAAGTCTTTGTGGTGTGGTGGGTAGAGAGGTAGCTCAGTACTCCGAAGTTCCCAGTTCAAATCCCGGAAAAAGCAAACATTTAAAGAATTATTTTTTTAATTATAACAAAATATTCAAAAGTTTAAATGGCAAGTATATCAAAGAAAATTAAAATTAGTTGTGGTGCAGTAAGCAAGAGTGTGAACTATAAATCTGATTGCACAGGTTCGATACCTGAAAAATCTAAAAATTTTTTTTTAAAGTAAAATTTTGTGGAACGTAATAATAATTCTGTGGAATATAAATATTAAATTGTACAACTGAATATTGGCTTTCACAATTAATATTAAAACAGTTGTCGTAACCGCCAGAATTCGATTGGTAACAAATTCGGTGGCCACAACTGAATACTGTTTTCTGGGTGTGGAAATCAACGAACTCCTGTATGCACAGTGACTTAGTTTTTTATTTTGTTGTCTAATCACATACAGGCCAAATGCTGAAGTTCATTCAAAACTTTCGCTATATTTCGGATAATTTTTTAACATATTATATATTTAAAATAAAAAATATAAAAAACTTTCTAGTCGTACATACATGTTTCTATATACGTAGAAATTTATAATTCTTAAACATTTGCATAAACACACATACATATATAGGAACGAAAAAATTTATTTTTATATATATCCAATGTAAAAATATGAAACTTCAACGAAGAATTTATTTTACATATTTTATACATACAAGTATTACAGTGTCCCTGTAAAAAAAAATACCAGTAATACCATTTAACGATGAGTATTAACGGGCTGAATAAGGGAAGACAAGTAAACGAATTTTAAGAGGAGATCTTGAATTCTCTACCAGATTTAAAGGTTGATGACTATTGGTAAAAATAGGATTAAAAAAATTTGCCCAAATTGATATAATTATTTTATGATAAAAAAAATACATACATGGAAAACACATTTGTTTATGTTTCTTCTTTTTAAAATTTTAAACGTAAATGTGGACCAAAATTATTTAAAACATCGTACAAGATAAATAGGTTTGTTTCCATGCAAATTTTTAAACCACTTTTTTATTTTACTACTTTTGTTACCATTTTTGGTGGGAAAAAGTTAAAAACTTTGCTGACTTTATATAAACTAACAAATTTAAGAATTTCAGAACAAAAATAAAAGTTAAAAATAAAATAATAATTTTTTTAAACTACTTTGACAAACAAATAATCTACAATCTTAAAGTGTAAAGGAGTTTGCATTAAATGAACAAAAACATTTGTTTATAATTTGTATGAAAATTTATGGGCCACACTGTATAAAATTTTTTCTTCAAACATTTTTTTTTTTCTTTACAAGTACTCGTCCAGCAATTCCGGCATTTAAAGTGTTGCACTATTGTTAGAATTATTCATTCAAAGGGAAAGAAGAAGAGCACAGGTAGAAAATAAAATATGCATAAATAGTTTATTTTATACAAAAATAAAACAAGAATAAAGAATAAAAAACAGCAAATGAAAAAAAAAGGATATGTTTTATTTTTTTCTACTTCTTTTTATGCCAGTTAGTTTTTATTTCAACTTGTTTTATACATTTACAAAGCATACGATCCGAAAAAAGTAGACAGAAAATTGAAAAAGAAGATTATGCATAAAACTATTTAAATCTTTTTATTTTTTTCTAAGACGTCAGAGTTGTACTTGTCATGGCCTTAAGTTACAAATGCAAAAAAACGAAATTTAAAAACATATTTTTGCAATTAATTTTAACAAGCTTTTATTTACTATTCTATTTTCTCCATAATTAAATAGGAATTTAAGCAATAAATGGATTGCCTATATTAAAAGCGGCATAAGTACATTTTGGTTTTTATAAAATATATTTATATTAAAGATTTAACATCTTTACACTTGCAAAAATCTGTATTCTATGTTTACCTTATCCATACATGAGGCTAACGCATTGATTGGACTAATTATTTTATAATTTCATTACCATTACATTGAATTAATGATAATAATTAAAGGATCCGATTTTATTGATCAATGACAATGTTTTTAAATTTCTTACCATTACTAATGCACAAATTAAAAGAAAACAATAGCATTATTAACCGTCATTTTATGCATTAATATATATGTTAATATTTATTTATGCGGTTTATATAGGGTGATTAAATCACGACCCGCCGAATTTCATTAGCGAATTCCTTGGCTCCTTTCATGAAAATATGTCCACTACAACCATTCCCGAAAATGCAAGTGTGCGAAATGGCAGCGGTTTGAAAGATTTCGGATTGGTGGTCGAAGGGCAGTGGGGTAAAATTGCTAACTTCTGAACCAGTGGTCGGATTAACAAATATTTTTGAATTTCAGTCAAATATTAAATATGTATTTTTTTTTTGAGAATATATATAGACTCGAGCTACTTGCAAAATAAAATTTTTCTAACATTTTTTTATGGCTGGTGTGGGCAGTGTGTTATATTGGTCAGCGCGACAGCAACATCAATTTGGGAAAATTATATGTATAAGTTTTTTCCTCTCATGCATTTTGCAATGTTTTTCTTCGGTGTTTCCATAGCATTTAACCCCACCGAATAAAAATTACATAACAAGGATATGAAATAAAAAGATTAAATTCTGCCAAATCTTCATCAGATGGCCGGCAATAACTGGTCCAAGAGTTATCATCTCGCGCAATTACAGTGTCGCGATATTTGAGCCTTTGTTGCCATATTTAAGCCCTTTCCAAAAAAGCAACACCTTAGTTAGTAGGAGGAATTTTCGGAGTGTTATATTTTCGCTGAGAGGTGAATAAAGAAGATTCTACATTGCATGGTATCTTTATATTCAGTTTGTTCACTTGGCATGCATTGTTTATATCTAAGCTTACGTTATAATTCAGTATTTATCAAAATCAAGATTATAATTGAATGTTACTATGGCACTGGTATGTGCATTATTTTTAAATATTCATAAATTATGTATTTTTAAATAAAAATTATAAAATACTTATAAATAAAAGCAATACCTTAAAAATATTTACGATAATACGATGGCGGTTCAATAAGTCCGTGACTTTTTGAATGAAACACAGTTCTTTTTTTTTTGCAAAAAAAAAAATAAAAAAAAAATACTTTTCAACATTTCCTTTTAGCTCAATACACTTAGTCCAACGTTTCTCCAATTTTTGTATCACTTCCAAAAAAAAGAGAATTTTTCGAGGTTCTCAAAATAGGCATTTGTTGGATTGGAAATAAGAAATAGTCACTGGGGTCTAAATCTGGAGAATATGGCGAATAAGGGGACAATTCGTAGTCTACTTTATTAATATTTGCCATGGAAACTAAGCTGTTACACGATTCCGGCAGCCATCATGAGGAAAGCTTTCTCATGTCTATGTCTATATTGTTATCTACAATTTTGAAAAAAAGATATCAATTTTTTTAAACTTCAAATTCTATAGCTCGGTCGCCCATCTAGACCGCAAAGAGCGGGTAGATCGTAAAAACTGGTCGACCTCTAAACTCACCATATATGGTATACGCATGTCGTATGATTAATAAAAATTCATTACCTTTTTGTTACGTATACGCACCGTTGTTTATATAGGCGAATATAGAAAATGTGATCGAAGCCATGTAAGCGGTAAATATATAAAATATGTAGGTTATATTTCACTTGAAGTTAATAAAATTGGCTTTATTAATTATTTAACCTAATGATTAATTATTTAATGATGAATCATTTCAACGGTATATGTTACATATTACCACATTTTTAATAAACCTAACAGAATATAATTTAAATTTATTTTTTCTCAAATTTTTTTTTATCAATTATGAATATGAAAACCACTTAGCAACCATAACCACTAAAACACTGATTAAATTCAAATCCCATGGAAAATTTAAATACCGAAAACGTTTGTTTTTCAAAAACGGTGAAATAACAGAATTATAAAGGTACAATAACTGTAAGCGATATAAGTTTAGACTGCCATCTTTGGATAGAAAGCTAGTTGCTAAGACCCATAACTGATAAAATACCGCTTCAAATTGAAAATGACGTAACCGTTATATTTCCAAGACGTTAAAGGTAAATTTATTATCCATACAGGTTGGTTGAAAAGTTCCTGCGCTTTGGTATAACTGCCCCGAGAACACATGCAAAGTTGCAAGTCATTCTGTCAATTCTTTCTTTGTTTACAAGGCATTTGAAGTTGACGTGTCATTAATTTTTTTTTATATGGAAAAAATTTAATATCGTGCAGTCATTAGATGCTTTGTTTTGAAGAGTTTTAAAGCAAAGGAAATTTATGAACAATTGTTTTAAGTGTATAAGGAGTCCTCACCTTCAAAACGCACCGTTGAATTTTGGGCTGGTGAATTTAAACGTGGTCGTACCAGCCTTAAAGACGATCCACGCAAAGGACGACCAAAAACTGCAACCACAGCAGAAATCATTGAGCAGGTACATAATATGGTTAGTGAAGATCCAAGTTTGACTAAGCGTGAAATTGCTAATGCCATAGGCATCTCAGACAAACGAGTACTCCATATTTTACGTGAAGAATGACGTATGAAAAAACTGTTTGGAAAGTTAGTGCCGCACACAAAAACTGGATCGAAAACAAATTTCTCAGCGTAATTTGGAACGTTTTAAGCCGAATAAAACCGACTTCTTGCGTCGTTTTATAACTATGGATGAGACTTGGATCTGCCATCATGATATTAATTGAAACAAGAACGTTTACAGTAGACTGAAGCTGGTTGTTTAGCTCCAAAGCAGGTGAAGTCACAACGATCAGCAAAGAAGGTTATGGCATCAGTTTTTTGAGATGCAAAAGGAATTTTGTTGATTGATTATCTTCAGAAAGGTTAAACAATCAACTCTGAATATTCTTGCAGCCTTTTGGATCAGCTGGATGAAAAAATTCGTGAGAAAAGACCTGGTTTAAAGAAGAAAAAATCATTTTTCATCAAGACAATGCACCTGCTCACAAAAGTGTTTTGACGATGGCTAAATTCAAAAAATTAAAGTACGAATTGCTTGAACATACACCGTATTTACCAGATTTGGCTCCCAGTGACTACTATCTCTTCAGAAATCTCAAACAATTCCTTCGTGGAAAGCATTTTTCGTCGAATGAAGAGGCCATAACAGCCGTTGACGGTTATTTTGCAGAGCTTCCGGAAAACCATTATAAGGATGGGATAAAATTATTGAAAGATCAATGGAACAAGTGTATTGAGCTTCTAGGAGATTATATTGAATAAAAAAATATATTTCGTAACAAAAACAGTATTCTTTCATTTCGAGCGCAGGAACTTTTCAACCAACCTGTATGTTATGTAGTAAAAAGTGGATTAACTGCTAATAGATGTCATGAAATAAAGCAATTAATCGACTTTTTACTACATTAAATATACAGTCTAAACCGTATCCGAAATAAAGGAAAAAAATCAACCGGTACGAAAACCGTAACCGATATTCATATCGGTTGCCATATTTGGTTTAAATAAGTTTTTTTTTTTTTTTTTTTTTTTTTGTAAAAAACATCACCCTACCTTCAGTGGCCTTAAATCTTAATTTAAATTGTAATAATAAATAACTTGTAGATTGTAGAATAGGGTATACTAAGATTTTGCTGGCGCTTGTAACTATCAAACATAATAACTCAAAATCAATTGCTGTGTCGGCTTATTGATGTCGACCAATCCGTCCGCCTGTTCATATAAAATGCACTTAATGTAATAAATTTATCGGTAGAAATTCTAAATATAATTATATGAAGTTTATTATCTAAAGTTTATTATATGAACACTATTGAAAATTGTTAAAATCTCTTTAACCCAGTAGCCATTAATAGGTTATATTTGAGTTTTAATGCGTTAAGCTTAAAAATAAAACGAGAGCGTTTTTAAACTATTTTTTGCAAGGCGTTAGATTTGTCTTCATTAATTCTGAGAAAAAACCTTGTCTCAAATTTTACCTCTCCCGCATTTGAATCTTTTTTCACAGCGCTTTGCGTGTCGATAAGTTAAAAAATTACGAAATTCTTATTACTCTTTTATTGTTTTCTGTTCTTTGGTATACATTTTCTGAACCAGTTGTATCAATCTGAATATTCCAAAAGGCATCAAAGGTGGTGAAAGTTGAAGGTCTTAACTTATGTCAATAGTGTAATTATGCGCGATGGAAAATTTTAAAGTAGTTGCTGCCCGCTAGCTGCTGGAGAGTTGGCGAACTTGTTGAAGCATATTAGTTCATAGCTTAATGTTATTTTACTTAGATCGGGTTGAGTGCTATGAAAACACTGAAGGAGAACGTTGCGATATATGTGAAAATAGGAAACTCATACATATATTTTTTTTTTTAAATTGATGATGCGTCGTAGCTGGGTATCGAACCCACAACCTATGTGAAATCACAAAATGAAAAAGTTAATGATTAAATTATTTAAAATAATAAAAAAAATTTAAGTAAATTTCGTATGCTGTATCATATGCAAGATTTTTTTCAAAACTAAAGGCCTAACTACAATTGGCTTGAGTAAATTAGAATTTTGGGAATACAAATTTTTACTTTTATCATATCGATACCTAGTTAAGTCACTTTAGCCAATTGTAGCTGGGCCTTAAGTCCAAATTTCTGTTTTTCTTATAATTTGGAAGAAACTTTCAAAAGTGTATATTTGCACTTTTAATTTATTACACATATGTTCTAACAATTTTTTTTCTGTTGTAAGTAACAATTTTTAAATTTCCAAGAATAACTAAATAATGTGGAATATAACAAAAATGTTCTTTATTAAACTAAAATTTTGATGAACAATACGCAAAAGTATTTTTTTTGCAATACAAAATTTGACCTACATTTTTTTAAAAAAAAAAGTTTAGTTCAACTTTCTTGCAGGGATATTTTGATAAATGTTGATCCTCAATTTAAATAAGCATTTTAGAAGACACATGAACTATAACAGCATTTAATGTGTACGATTTCCTGATTTTCACCCAGTAAAATTTATTAGAACAGGTTAAATTTGAATCTATTCTAAACCAAATGCTTTTATCACCTTTTCATTGAGCAAAACCAGTTCTAAGACCGGTCCTTAATCAACCTGCTCTACTTTGGATGAAAAGACCATATATGAAGTAACGTTTAAAGAATATTAATTGTAACCTATAGTAATGCGATATAAGTTGTTCTTTGCATTGTCACTTTTTTCTAGGTAGATTTAAAACTTATCGAAAGATCTTTTTAAATAAACTATACATACAAGACTGCATAACATCCCTTATTACAGTAAAATTACAATAGAAAACCACGAAAACACTTTTGTTACCGCAATTATTTTGTGGCAAGCACAGCTTTGTGGCGGAAAATTACTAATCGTTTGTGGATTCGTATACATGAAGAAATGGCGCGCTCCATACATTAAACATTTATGATTATGTGTATGTGTTCAACCACATATTCAAATAAACTTTTATGTAATGTATATAAGTAAAGTTAGTAAATTTTTATGAAATAGTTTGAATATGAATTTGTTCTTTTTTTTCAAAAAAAAAAAAATTTGATTACTTAATATAAAGGTAATTGCATAATAAAATATATTTTCCCCTTCTTTAAGTCTTTTGTAAAAAGTTATTTTTTGTGGAAATTTTTCTGTTTAATTTTTCTTTAAGTAACTTAGCAATTCAATCAGTACTAAAATATTTTTTAAAGAGAAACAACACTCCGGAAATTCATTCTACTAATTTATATGTTGCTTTCTTTGGAAGGTGATAGAGGGGAGTTGAAAGATGAAGGGCTTAAAATGTGGCAATAGTATAATTGCGCGAGGGGATAAATTTTAGAACAGTTATTGCTCGTCTTCCGATGTAGAGTTGGCGAATTTGTTCAAGCTTTTTAATTTATAGCCCTGTCATGTTATTATACTTCGTTGAGGTTAAGTGCTATGCGAACAACGAAGATGGACGTTGCAATATGTATGAGGGATAAAAAAAGCTCATAAATGATATTTTTCTAAATTCATGTTGCTGTCACTGGGGATGGAACCTGCAAAGAATACTACGAGTACAATGGTGTTAATTCCCAGACATAAAGTTTTGATATATAATAGAGGAAATAATGAAACTCTAAACAAATTGATAAATGTGTTTATTAATTTTCCACATATTAAACTTTTATTTAAATATAAAAGTTAGGACCAATGTAGTTTACAATAGGATTTTGTCGTCGTTTGAGGTAGTTTAGTCGTATCCAGGGTCTACTTAAGGGCACGAAAACCTTTAGAAAAACACAATCAATTTTCCATTTTTGGAGTTTATACATTTCTTGGAACAAATCAAGTTAAAAAACAGATCAGGTTAAAAAAAAAGTTAACAGATCTTAAAGGATTTGAAGGCAGATAAGTTGGCGGAGTCTGTAAAATTAGGTAGTCAGCGAAGATAGTAAAACAGATCGCGAAGGCTGTAAAATAAGAATATCCAGAAATTATAGTTCGGTTGTGGCCAGTGTCTGGATATGGTTGTTTGCATTGACCCCTTGGGATTACCTTGCGGGGAAAAAGGGGTCAGTTGGGAATAGGGACCTGTCCCGTGATGGGTAAAAATTTGACCGGTTCCGAAAATACATATCACCAAATAGGTGAAAAGGGGTTTAAAAGTCATGACATCTTCTATTAGACCAGTCCTTTGACATGCACAGAGGACGATTGACCCCCTCCTAGGACAAGCCCATGTTAAAGTGACCAGTCCCGTTAGCGGTACCTATGACAATGAACCGGTCACGTGAGGTGTCCTGGCATAGGTCCTTTGTCTACAGGGTACAAATCTGAACGATTTATTCAATTATAAAGTTGAGAAACCGAGAATTACCTGTAGCTGAAAAGCTCACAAAAAATTAATTAAGTATTAGTATCTAGTAGTGCGGGCTTTAATACACATATAAACTAACTTGTATGCAATAGGACAACAACAATATATAATAAACAATTGACGACATACAATAAAATATACAAGGAAAAGGTTCGATATGTTATACCAGGGATGGAAAATATGTTTTCTGTTATTGTACCAACCAGACAAGCAAATTGTACTTTTTCGATCCTCACGGTACCAAAATTTGTTCCGCTCTTTTTTTTTACCAATTTTATCGTATTGAGTCAGATTTTCTTATACACTAAAAAGACTTAAAAAAATTTAAATTGGTGGAGTGAAACAAAATTTATCGTTAATTTTATGTAGTCGTATAATTACCACAAAACTTTGTAAAATTTTACTCTAATTTTCATAAATGTCACACCTTTTTTTCTGTCTGTCCGCCTCCCTGGAGGGCAATTTAACGTTTTCAGGATTTGCTATTAAAAAATTTAAAGGCATTTAATAGCTTTTTAACAATAATGCACTTTTTTGTTTTGAGAGGTAATTTAAAATCAGCTGTTCAATGTTGCCACTTTCGAATATTTCAGTACAATGTGTATAGAAACATTTGATACATTTGATGTGACACCAATTTAGAGGCGGTTCAACTTAAAACTGACTTTATTTTTTACTATAGTAGCTGAATAAATAAAAACAGGTTTTTAATTTAAAGTTGCTTTTTAAAAAAGTCGACTTTATGTTTATCAAGTTATAAGTTGAAAATTTTAAAAAATTTCAAATTATACTAAATGAGCCCCGGTAGTACCACGGTACCAACCAAGGTAAAAATGTACCAAAAAAAGTACAATTGTACCATGTTTTCCATCCCTGTGTTATACTGACCTTAGTTAATTGTTCTATGTTACTGAGAAGTGTCCGAGGATTTGAGGGAGAACTGTATGTCCTCATTTCAATAGAAATTTGCAAGGGAAACTGGGTAAGGGGCCAAGATTGATAGTCTCGAAAACTCAATGAGTGTTCTTAAAAGAGCCATATTTAAAGTGTTTAAAGTTTCTTGCCCTCTGGTGGCGTTCGGAATTTTCAGGGCTTCGGAGGGAATCGCATAAAGCTCTCAATAAACAGTGGCAGCCACACCCCGACAGGCTAAAAGCGTAAAAGAAAGAAGTGTTGTTGGCAAAACGAAACTCAAGGAAAAAGTTTAGCAAATCAATAAACAACACTGCCACTCTGCCAGATTTAATAAGGTGCTGCCAAAGGGAACTCAAACCCTACTTACCCACGGGGACACTGATGTGACGAATTTGGAAAATGGATGGTGCTTATAATGAAGTTGGAAATAATATAATTACCCCGGAAAATATAACCCGGTTTATTGGAAGTATCTCCCCCTACAAAGCGCCAGGTCTGCATACCATTCATCCTATAGTGTTACAGAGTGCTTAGATCTGATCAGAATCGTATACTTGCGATATATAAACCTTGACTCTCTCCCAAATGCGCACATGACACCTAGAGGAAGGTGACACAGGAAAGACTACACTCTTAAAATTCCATGCATAAAAATATGAAATTAATACCTAAATAACAAAAAATTTCGTAAAATAGACAAATTTACGTTTATTTCATGAAACTTTTTGATATTCTGACATTTGTTTATACTTTTATGCATGGATTATTATTAGTGTACTCGAGCAGTGTATTCGATGAAGACACAAGACTATCACTTAAGAGATTGTTTTAGCAGTCAATATGCATATCTCAAGGGCAGCTCAACGAAAAACTACGCTTCACAAGGTTTTGAGTGCTTTGTAAACAATTTAACTTGCCTGCTTTGTCAGATATAGAAGGCAGTTTTAACAATGTCAGAACTGAAATCTCTATTGGGACTGGGTACTACGACTTTTGTCAGCGACTGTTTATTAACCACTTTCGAATTCTTATTGCTTATTTGGGTCAAAAAAGTTAGAAGAGGGACACAACAAAGGCGATTTATTTCACCTATTTTGGCTTAAGGTTATTAACTCAGTTTTCCTAAAGCTGGATAATCCTGATCTTAAAGTTTTTGCTTGTGCCGCAGATGTGGTACTACTTATAGTATCAGAGATGTTTCTGGATGTGATAAGTTACATCATGATGAGCGTTCTGGATACAAAGAACAAGTGGGCCATAGAACAATTAACTAAGGGCTGTTGTCTGTTGTCAGACATTCGCCGTGTCTACCTGAGAATCTTATAACAGAGCCCTGCTTTGGGAAGGTGGTGGTTGATTCCTACTCCTGCAGGAAGATGTTTTGTTTAAGATGGAGTTTGAGTCTCAAAATGGCGTTACGGATATATACGACCATCGTTCGTCCAACACTCATTTACGTCTCTATTGCATGGTGGACGGCAATTACCAAGAAGCTGCGGTCAGCTTTCCTGCTGGATTTGACAACAGGATATACACCGACGGTTCAAATATGAGCTGTGATGAGCTCTGCAACATAGTAGGCTCCTTTGGGTTGCCTAATCATCCTGATGGTTTTCAGGCGGAATTTCTGTCTAACAGAAAAGCTTGCAGACTCTTGTGTACGGATGGAGCTCAGAGAACGGTGGGTATTTTTGTCGATCTAAGTTGCTAGTCTCTGATAATGCTGGTATGGATTTTCGGTCAAAAACACGTTCAAGGTAATAAGCGGGTAGATGAGCAAGCAGAGCAGGATGTGTCTAAAGTTTTTCTACAGCGATATCAGTCTGTATATCGCTGGGAACCATTAATTGTGGGATCTTCCAGCACTACCTCTGGCAAGGACTGAACACTTGGGGGACTGCGAGGCTTACGAAGGCTGGCTATGATCTGGGACGTACTAAATCTCTTCTCAGTTGTAAAGACGTTTCGAGACTGTCGGCCGTTCTGACTGGTCATTTGCTGATATGCAGCCACTGCAATAAACTAGGACGGGTTCGTTATCTTCAATGCCGTAGCTGTGCTATACTGGGAAAATTGAAGCCGGTAGGAAATATCTTTTCATATTTCATCTCAGATTAATATTTATAACGTAAATTTACAAAGCTGCTCGGATATTTTTTGCTTGAAACCTTTTTGATTTGTTTCCACTGCGTAGATTATATCTTCCAAAACCATTCATTTGACATATTTTTTAGGAACATAAAAGAACATAAATTTGGTTACTTTGGCCTTACTTGAACCTATTGGGGCACTAAAAAAGTACACGACTATTTGCCGAACCCGAGGGCCTTCCATCAAAATTGCAAAATTTCATCCAAATCTATTAGAATCACAAAAAGTTTCTACCTTGTAAGATTAATTTTTAATATTTCTTCTCTTCTCTTCTCTTTATTTATTTATTTTTTTTGCTCATTAATGTCAACCAACTTATTAAATTGCAATTCAACAATGAACAGAAATGAAGCAAGAAAGAAAGTAAAAAGGCTACAGGAACTTTTGAGTTAAATTGTTGTTTCATTTTGTATTGTGTTGTGAATTGTACGAGATGCTGTAATTTAAAACCAACCCAGTATATGCTTCATTAAAATGTACTCGCATTTTTCGGTTAGTGAACGTGCTGTATTATAATTCCATTATTAAGGAAATGTACACTTGGAAACAACAAAAGAATTTTCTGTGTAGAATAAAAGTTTTTGCTCACATTTCTATACAATAAAATGACATAGTTTGTAATATCGAAAATTTATATATGCACAGAAAAAAATTTAAAACTTATGTCAATTATAAATTACTATTAAAATTGAAATCTAAATAATTTTTTTTTACGCGGCAAGGGGGGAAAAGGGGAAAATCCTTCCGTTATATTTTGGACAGAAAACATAAATGTAAGAAATGACCTGAATTGAGCCTCTAGAGTTAGGAATTGATGTGGAATCTAACGGGGAACAAATAGAATTAAAACACTATATAAGGCAATAAAATTGGAGGAAATGGGAAGCAAGTGAAATCAAAAAACTAGAAAGATGAATGAAATCGAATATAACGGAAAACGATTGAAAATGAAGCACTACAAATGGGGAAAGAAATGGACATGAGTGGAAACGGGACATGAGTGGAAATTGGACATTAGTGGAAATGGGACATGAGTGGAATTGAAATGTAGCAACCCTTGATATAAGTTATTTATTAATATTGATATAAATTTTGAGATTTTTTAAATTAAATTATCTTAACAATTTATTGCCACTGGCATACACATTTTATTAATTATTTTATGGTCTTCTAAATCAAATTTGTTGCAGTTCTACAATTCAATTTTATTTATAAACATGTTTTAAAAATCAACAAAATATCTATGCATTTGGCTATTAGTATTAGTGTATTTAAAAGATTTTTTAGCTGACTCTAAAAAAAAATTAATTAAAAATATAGACGGGACAAATATTTATTCCCTTTTTATTAGTAGTTGATGCCAATGTCCTAACATGAATACTGTAAGATGAATACAAAATTATGTAAGTGTTTTCATATGGATACAATTCAGCGAAATACATAAGTTCAAGGTACCGTTATACGCATTTAGATTTTTCTTGCCACCTCAGAGAATGCGGCATTTTAGTTTAACTTTTTAAGAAAATAAATATTTTGACTTTTTTCGTGCACGTACCTTCAATGACAAAGTTCCATAATACAATTTTAAATTATAAAACAATATTGAAAATAAAAATAAAGAGCATTTAAGTTTTGTTTTCTAATAAAATTTTATATAAATTATTATACATTTCCCATAACAGCACCGTTTAAAAAGAGAATTTGTGTGTGTGTGCGTTTTTTTTTTTCATTTTATTTGTCACAAACACAAGGTAAGATAATATTCCAACATATGAATATATTCTAAAACAAAAGTAAGAAAATAATAAGAAAATCCAATATAGAAGATTGTATAGTTAAATTTTCACCTCAATGAATTTCTGATAAATTTTGCAGAATAACACATGCTACTGCACGAGTATTATTATACATATTAAGGTTACTAACAGATGGTCATATATGAATATGTAGTAAATTAACAATTAAAATACAAAAACGTACGACTCTAATGCTTTTAGAAATTTTAACAAACAATTAACTAAAATATTTTAAAATAATACACATTCATATTTAAGACTTTTTCTCTTACAGTGTGAGTACGTCTACTACATATAAGACATTTTCCATCAAATTTCCAACTAAAAACATATAGCAAACTTATGGCTATATAAAATACGGCTTCCAATCCACTTTTATAGAAAGTGATCAAGGTAGGCGTGGTCAAATGTAAAAAAAAAAAATTTTTGAGTGTGTTTGGTAGACAATTTATTTATATTGTTAAAAATAAACACAATCTTTAAAGATTCTTTCTAACTGCTTAAAAAATTTCGGAATAAATTTTTAAAATTTTATTGTTTATATTAAAACCGACTACTTGCTTTTATTTTCGTTATTTTATATTCGGTATTTTATATAGCAATGCACAGTGGTTTAAGAGCGGCATTAATTCATATTTTTCATTTCTTCTGATCTACCTGATTTTTCCACAGTTTGTAATAAACAAACTTATTATCATGTACCAAAAATATTAGGTTTATATCTTTATTACTTTTTTGTCCAGAGACATTTAAAGTTGATCTAAGTCTATGCTAACTTCTATCGCTTCATGCTTTTAAAATACTCTTTTAATGACACTATTATGATTTTCTTTTTATACAATTGGATGTTATAAATGATATATATGCAAATAAAAAAATTTTCAAAATTAAAAAACAAAAATGTTTTTTACTACTATAAATTGTCCAAAAATATTTATTTTCTCCAACTTCAATAGATTGTATATATTGATCTCCAACGACCTCTAGCCCAAAACTTATATCAGATTAAAGCTTGAAATCTCAGCTAAAAATTCAGCTGCCCATTTTTGCCCCTAAGGAATTTCAGTATAAAAAACTAAAAAAAAGCGAGGAAAAATTTTCTTCTCAAGCATGTTATTGCTTGTTTTTTTTTTTTTTGCTTGCCTGCTTGCTATGTTGTTTTGTTGTAAAAAAAACACACAGAATACAATATATAAACGCAAGTTTAAAAATATGTACTTTTTAATAAAATAACATAGAAATTATTGCACTCAATAGCGCTTGCAATAACTTCTTCCCATTATCAACAACTTTTTGTAGGCCAATAAAATTTCAATTTGTAAAAGAAATTGCAAATGTCATTTCTGAAGAAGTTGAAAGGATGCAAAATGAATTAAAGAAATGAATTAAAGATTTGAAAAAACTGTTGTTGATATTTATGAGAAAAGTTTTAAAATTTTGCATACTCCTGTTTTAACCATGATTAATGAAAACGTTGCGAAGACAATCACGCAAACATCGGGAATGGCTGTATGTTTTATACGTCAAGCTAAGACAAGCGAAATGAAAAATTTGGAAGTACAGGTTGGTTGAAAAGTTCCTGCGCTCACCAAGAGATGACACTGCTAGCGACAAACTTTTTTTCCTCAAGTTGGTATAACTGTCCTGAGAACACATGCAAAGTTGCAAGTCATGCTGTCAATTCTTTCTTTGTTTACAAGCCATTTGAAGTTGACGTGTCATTAATTTTTTTTTAATATGGAAAAAATTTAATATCGTGCAGTCATTAGATTCTTTGTTGCAAAGGGTTTAAAAGCAAAGGAAATTTATGAACAATTGTTTTAAGTGTATAAGGAGTCCTCACCTTCAAAACGCACCATTGAATTTTGGGCTGGTGAATTTAAACGTGGTCGTACCAGCCTTAAACACGATCCACGCAAAGGACGACCAAAAACTGCAACCACAGCAGAAATCATTGAGCAGGTACATAATGTGGTTAGTGAAGATTCAAGTTTGACTAAGCGTGAAATTGCTAATGCCATAGGCATCTCAGACGAACGAATACTCCATATTTTACATGAAGAATTACGTATGAAAAAACTGTTTGGAAAGTTAGTGCCGCACACATTAACAATTTAACAAAAACTGGATCGAAAAAAAATTTCTCAGCGTAATTTTGAGCGTTTTTTGGCATCAGTTTTTTTTGGATACCAAAGGAATTTTGTTGATTGATTATCTTCAGAAAGGTAAAACAATCAACTCTGAATATTATTGCAGCCTTTTGGATCAGCTGGATGAAACAATTCGTGAGAAAAGACCTGGTTTAAAGAAGAAAAAAATCATTTTTCATCAAGATAATGCACCTGCTCACAAAAGTGTTTTGACGATGGCTAAATTCAAAGAATTAAAGTACGAATTGCTTGAACATCCACCGTATTCACCAGATTTGGCTCCCAGTGACTACTATCTCTTCAGAAATCTCGAACAATTCCTTCGTGGAAAGCATTTTTCGTCGAATGAAGAGGCCACAGCAGCCGTAGGCGGTTATTTTGTAGAGCTTCCGGAAAACCATTATAAGGATGGGATAAAATTATTGGAAGATCATTGGAACAAGTGTATTGAGCTTCTAGGAGATTATATTGAATAAAAAAATATATTTCGTAACAAAAACAGTATTCTTTCATTTCGTGCGCAGGAAATTTTCAACCAACCTGTATGTTATTAACGACAAAATCTGTTTCGGAGGAAGGGCTTCAATTTGGAATTTCCTCTTTATAAGCGAGGATAAAATTTATGGAGTGCATATAGCATACAACAAAAGTTTTCAAAGTGGAGAGTAACTAGGGATACAAAACACGAAAGAGAAGAAGCAAAAGCGAAAAAAGTGGTTCTAGGCATAGGAATGGGCTCAACGAACGATGACAATACTTCTAGAAGTTTTTTTGCAAATCCTTCCATAATGGCAGATGTTCTTGGTGTTGATGAAAATTCAATTCATTGCTTTAGTACAATTTTAACGGTTATAAATTGTAATTCCGAAATAGATGCAAAAAATTTTATTGTTTATTGTTTGGATACTGTAAAACGATATTTACAACTGTACAGCTGGTACTATATGCCTATTACTGTACACAAAGTTATTATTCTAATGGGAGTAAAATTGTGTCAGCAGCAATATTGCCACTTGGCATGTTGTCGGAGGAAGCGCAGGAGGCTTATAATAAAGATTACAGGAGTTATCGCCTAAGCCACTTCAGAAAAACTGATCGCATAACAACATATGACATCTTCATGAATATGTTACTAGCGTCTTCAGATACATATATAAATTCATACCGTAAACAGTTCAAGAAGGATATATTGAAATTTTCCAATGAAGTAAAACATTTGTTATGTTAATAAATCTACACGAATTACTTTGTTTTTAATTTTTTTTTAATATTTTCTTTCAATTATTTACAGATATTTTCATTGAATATGAGCGTGACTATTGCTGCATTTTATTAATAATTTAATCAAATAACAAACACCCAAATTTAAACTTGTGTAGCTTTTTTAAGCGATTTAGCTTTGTTAACAAGGAAAATATTGCATTTTATGTGGTCATTTTGTATGAGAGGTAGGCGGTGGTTGTTAGCAGACTTAACTAATTTTTTCACCATTGGTTATTATTATCATAAAATTGCAATGAGCAAAAAATTGTGACTCTACAACGATTTTTAACTTTTTTAACTTTTTGTTGGTTGTGCTCGTATTTTTTTTTTTCATATTTGCAGTATTTTTTTATCAAAACCAAATATTAGTCTATGCCAAAATTCAAGGCTCTACGAAGTTTCCTTATGTTTAATGCCACCAATCGTATGAAGCTAAACCATTGTGCGATGTAGTTCAAAATGATAAACATTTTCATTACACATAAAGTAGCGCGACAATTGCTGATTTTTTTAATCTTATGCTGGTCTTTTAAACATATAATAAAGCGACCCGGTAGGCTAGTTGGTAGCCTGCTAGCTTATCAGTGCGGGGGTCGTGGGTTTGATTCCCACCAGAGGCTCTGGTCTGTTTTCGCTACAACGAGCCGATGGCCTTTGTTGCTAGTGATCGATTAGGGTATAAGGATATAATTTGTAATTATATGATTAATATAAATAAATAAATAAATAAATAAATAAATAAATAAATAAATAAATAAATAAATAAATAAATACATAAATAAATAAATAAATAAATAAATAAATAAATAAATAAATAAATAAATAAATAAATAAATAAATAAATAAATAAATAAATTAATTAATTAACATATAATGTCATTGTGTAGGAGTTTAATTAGCGAAAAATTCATATATTTCATAACAATTCTTGAATATTTGAAGAAAACAAAAATGTTTACAATTTTGTTTTTTTCAATTTTGATGTTATATTAAATTGTTTAGCTAAAAATAAAATATTTTTGATTCTAATACATTTCACAATTAAAACTGGTAATTTTTAGCCCTCATTCACAGGATTTAAACAATAGTTTCAACAGTTCTGTTGATGGTACAATAATATACGAAACCCATGCTGTGAAGTATTTTGGAGTAACGTTGCAAAGTAATCTCTCTTGGGATTCACATATACATGAAGTCAAGAGGAAGCTCCAGCAATTGGTATGCTGTACAAAAGTAATAAAAATACGAGTGTGTTTTTGTATCAAGCTCTAATAAAAGCTCTAATAAAGTCATTTAAATTATTTTGCCATAATACATGATTGTAAAAACGTTTTAAAAACATTGCAGAGTATGCAAAATATGGCTTTGAAAGTAATTTATAATTTACCAATTGTTTTCTCAACATTATTCCTTTATAAGGATGTTTGTAAGTCAATTTTGCCGGTCCATGGATTATATGAATATCAGCTACTCATATATGTATTTAAGTCATTGCACAATATAGGTTACCATACCGTTAGCTTTGCCCAGAATCAATACAAGAAATCAACAAAATCTAAGAACATCTAGATGCAGATTTGGAAAACTAAGTAAAGTATTGAATATATGAGTTTGAAATAGATGGATAGAATAGCTACTTTTAAAACAAACCTTAAGGAATACTTATTAGAAAGCATAGAAATGCTTCTTTTGTTGTAATCCTTTTTAAGTAAACTTTTGTAAAATATTTTTTTTTCTTCTTTTTTTATATAATGTAAATATAAGCTAAAATCTGTACGCTATGTATATTACCAACTTGTCTGAATAATGCCTTTATGGCGCTGAGACCAATATTACTCTGAGTTGTATTGTACATGGAAAATAAATAAATTAAATAAAAAAAAACTAATTTAAGTTTCTATATATTTAATAAAACCTCCAAGTCAGAATTTTTAGGTGTGTGTTAAATCTAAAATCTAAGTTTATGAAAACCCTAAAATATTATGTAGCAAGGTATTTTTAAAAGTGTTCCTAATTCGCAACATCTAAAGCCCTTCTTTAGAGCCATATTTTCACTTATTAAAAAGATGTGACATAACAACACTTTAAATAAAAAATACCATATTTATTTCAATGAAATAAAATATCCAAAAATACAATCTTCATAGCCTTATGCATTTTACATTCTATAAAGTGTAGTTTTAAAAATTTGCACTACTTCCGTCCCATGACAATCCCATTGTAAAATTATGAATGTTTCAACATAATTATCTGAATCAGCATATGTTATGTTTTTACTACATCTTTTTTTGCTTTTTTTTTGCTAGGATATAGTACAAATGTTGTGTCATATTTTAGGAGATATGTATATGGGTGCATGGGTGCGTATGAGCGATATATATTTATTAAAATAACGTAGGCAATATTAAATATAATTTTTGGAAAAATATGCCACTCTTAAAGTTTTTAAAACGATCTTAAGTGAACTTGAAATATAGATTGACATAAAAAATGCTAAATAACTTATTTAGACCTAGAAAAAAGATTGATTGCAATTCAATAAAAAGCCTAATATTTATTTGTGAGGATTTTATTTTATTTGGAATAACTTATAATCTATTAATAAAGAAAAAAATTGAATAGGGAATTAAGGAAAGCTAAAAGGAACTTAAAAAAAATCCTATTATCCAATTACTGGTATTTCCAATAAACTTTAAAAATTAAATTCCATTAGTAATTTTGTGTAGTAGAATCAATAATTTATTTAGTAAATGTAATAGAAAATCAAATTTATTAAAAAATTGTCGATATTTAAAAGTGGTAAATACTAATACGGTTATCCTTATCACATAATTATAATATTAGGGTTTCAGTAGAAGCAACCGAATTGTGGATTTTATTGATTATATGTACAACAAACCATTGGTATTGGTACACACAGAAAAAAAAGGTAGAAAAAAAATTTGTAAAAGGTTTTCAATCCCACTTTACTATTTTTGCACTAGTTTTTAGTAAAGATATTATTAATTAGCAAATCTTTTTGCTATTTACATTTTACGAATTACAGAATATTTACAAATTTTCGTTGCTAATTTTAGAAATCATTTTACAAATTTTTGAAAACCGATTTGCTAAAATTAGCAAATAAATTTACTAATTTTAAAAAAGTGGATATTGAAGGAAATGTTATTTTTAATTAAAACTTACACCTACAAACTTAAATTACCTTAAAAGGGATCGGGAGTGAATATACCGACTCATGTCTCAAAATAGGATAAAAGCTAAAAAGTTTTTTTTAGTTCTAAAAATCAGCCCCAAAACAATTAAAATTTTACCTTAAAAGTAAAAAAAAAACAAATTACTAAATTCTTTTTCAAAATAGAAATTACCAAATTAACACAAAATGATAAATTCGTTTATGTTTGCCTTTGATTTTTTTTTTTTAATTTTGTCTGAAATACTTTTTGAAAAAATAAATAAAATAAAAAAAATTTTGATGCTCGATAAAAAAAATAAATTTGAAATTTTGTACAAATATTTATAATATTTAGTAATTTTTTTTTGCTGATTTTTGCAAACAGATTTTAAACTCCACTTTACAAAAACTTTACTAAAATTCAGTAGCGGCAGCTAATTTTTTCCTCAAATTTCATTGTACTACACGTCAGCAGACATGTGTTGCTAAGATGAGCAAAAAATACCGCTGGGCTCAAATTAGCAAAATTTCCCGTAATAACAGCAAAATTTTCAGTTGCCATTACAGACTTTTTTTGGTGAGTGTAAAGGAATTTTAAATTATATCTGTTTTCCTAAAAAATTATTTAAATTCAAAATTAGTCATAAAAAATTTTAAGTGCTGTAGTGTAGTAGGTGGAGAGGCAGCCAAGTACTCCGAGTTCAAATCCCGGAAAAGGAAAACTTTTAAAAATATATATTTTTTTAATTTAAGTAAAGTATTCAAATATTTAAAAAGACAATAAAGTATTTTTTTTTTTTTGCTAAATTCGACTTTATTCATCAACATAGTCTCTTTTGTGAGCGATACAATCACTCCAACGCCTTTCTAATATTTCGATACCTTTTTTATATAATGATTTATCTTTTGCCTTAAAATAGGCCTATATTTCAGCAATCACCTCTTCAATCAAGTCTAATCTCTTTTACGCGAGCATTTTTTGAGGTATTAAAACAGGCGGTGGGTGCGGAAGAAATTGAAAGTGTAAATCGTGGCAACGACTTGTGACACGAGACATTGTCTTTGTGAAGATCAAACGCGGCACCCGTTTCGAAAACTGCCTTCTCATGGACAAATGTTCACTCAAAAAAAAGCCTACACGTAGCGTCACTTAAACAGCTGTACCTTGTTTACTAATAAACGAATTGTCATTAAATTTTGATGGGTCTAATCTGAAGGTTGGGAGTTCTAAAAAATCATATCGCTTTTTCATAGTGGCGCCACCTAAGTGTCATCCAAAATATTTTTCGGTTGATGTGTTATATCAAAGAAAATTAAAATTCGTTGTGATGCAGTAAGCAAGAGTATGAACTTTGAATCTGAAATTTTTCTTTAAATAAAATTTTTTGGAACGTAATATAATATTTATATGGAAAATAAATATTAAATTCGACAACAGAATTTTGGTTTTCACAACTAAAAATATAATTTATTATGAAGACTGTTGCTGAGGACTGTTGTTGAATTGAACCTATTACTTATGCATTAAACTTCATACAAAATGAACCGGTATTAAAACATAAATTATCACCTATGTTAATGCAGTGGAGTAAAATCGTTATAATTTGTAATCAGCTGGGACCAGCTGAAGGCTTTACGATCTGTTGAGATTTCGATTTATAGAGGTGAATTAAATAAATTACAAATAAAATTTTTTTTCTAAGTATTAAAGTTGTCCTTAAATGCTTTAGTTTTTCTCTTCATTCCGCGCAAATATCGGGTGTCTCAGCAAGAATGCACTTTTTCATTTTAAAATAAAAACACGTATTATTTGAGATTGTTGTGATTTTTTTTATTGGATTGTAACGAACACACGTTCCGATTAAGTATAGAATAAAATATCTGTCTAACCTTTGTGAAGGTCTTTTGACAAAATTTGCTGCGCAGTACTTCGTGAAATTTTAATCTGTTAAGAACGAAGCCGAATTGATATTATCGGGTTTTCGGCGACACTCTTGTTTACAGCAGCAATGATTTCAACACACTGACAGTACGTTGACGCACAGGAGTCTTACGAATTGTAGGAGGTTTTTAACAATCACTTACGATTAATAAGAAGGTTTTTATTGATGTTTTTCCAAAAAATAAAAAATTTCAAGGGGACCAAAGTTTATGTAAATATTCCGAATTATTGGCGTTTTCTGAAAGGAGCGTCAGTTTGTTACGAATTATCAAGTTCTTTGAATTATAGCGATTCTACTGCTAAAGGTGTTTGGCAGCCTGTTCTTTGGATTTTACATTTTTGCTGGGTGTGTATAAAGATAACACAGAAAACACATTTTTTAACCATGACGGCTGTGTGTACTTTCCAAAAGGTTGGAGTTGCGTTGAATCTGACATAAGAATTTCGCCATCATGAAGTTTGAGATATCTTAACCTATTTTGAAGAATTTCAATGGACGGTTCCTCTGGAAACGAATAAGGTATTGAAAAGGCTAGACCTAAATTTAGGAATTTCAGATGAAATAACAAATTTTCTGATTTAGCTTAATGTCAAATTTTGTTAAAACTCATGTTAAGATCTGATTACATCTTTAGAGATGTAAAAAATATGGAAGTTTTGACCATTTTTAAAATTTGCCACCCAGGTATTAACCTTTTTTATTATGTCGGGGTTTCCAATGGATGCGTTGGCACCTGGTGAACCTCGTTTTTCGTTTTTCTTTTTTAATTATTTTTTTTAAAGGCGCTGCTTAATGCTCTTAGAAATCCCTGACTTGAAAAAGCCCCCAAAAAAAGTCTGGGTAATTATATGGGGCGTATTTGCCAAACTGATACGTAGTCAACCCGGAATCTCTATTCAAATGTTCATTGTCTCGGGGGTTGTT
Source organism: Eustalomyia histrio (assembly GCA_949748255.1). Classification (NCBI taxonomy): domain Eukaryota; kingdom Metazoa; phylum Arthropoda; class Insecta; order Diptera; family Anthomyiidae; genus Eustalomyia; species Eustalomyia histrio. The sequence continues at coordinate 37,124,842 of OX456525.1, read as the reverse complement.
GCGCGATCTTATGGGGACCATTTGTTTTTCAATCCAAATTCGTCAATATGCACAGTCACAGTAATCATGTTACCCACCGCATCGTCGCAAAAATATGTCCCGGTTACAACTCCGCCTTAAAAAATGTATACAGTTTTGCCTCAGAAGCTCAAATTTTGTTTATTTACGAATCCCTTCACATGAAAATAGGTCTCAACGCTCATGATAAATTTGTACAAAAAATCTTTTATTGCAATCATTGCGTCAATGAGGAGTATCGTGTTCCACGGTTTGTCGACGTTTATTTTGTAAATGTCATTTGTAAAAGTTAGAGCATCTTCCGATAGGGTGCTACATATTGGGTCAACTAGTATTTATGCAAAAAATTTAGCGATTGTCATAAGTTGATAACTTTTATCAAAAAACTTATTTAAAACTTGAGCCAAGAGCATTTATTTTACTTACTTTTAAGTTCTAAATATATTTTCAATTAATTATGATTATCGAAATGATCTTTAATAGGTTTAAAATCTTTTAGAGAGACATTTAGCTTATTTTTCGCAAAAACTGCGTTTAATATTGTCTGCATTATTATGATATAGTACATATATTTATATTGCTCATACGCACCCATGTAACCATATACAAATTTACGAAAATACAACCCAACAAAAATAAATGGAAGTGATTTTAAGGAATTAATTTTTCATTGATTCCAAAGTATCGTTTAGTTCTCATTTTTCTCTTCTAAGACAGTTATTTTTCATAACTTCTAAAAAGGTGATTTTTAATCAAATTTAACACTTTTAAAATCTATGACGGGTAACTTATTTTAAAAACAATCAAAGTTTAATATTAATCATAGATATTTATACATATATATGAAATGCAACGCTGTTCCCATCAAGTACCACCTTTTAATAGACTAACGTCAAATTTTGAGCAAGTTTTGTCGTTTACTTTGCGTTTAACAGCTGTTCAAAACATACAACCTCGTGGCCTTTTTTAAAAATGGAAAAAAGGAAATTTCGAGTGCATATTGAACATTATTTTTTGCGAAAAAAAAAAACTGCCAATCAACCCAAGGAAAAGCTTTATAAATACTATTGGGACTCTGCACCATCGATTGCAATTGTAAAAAAGTGGTTTACTGACTTTCGTTGTAGCCTTAAAAGCACGGAAGATGCCGAACGTTATGGAAGCCCAGTTGAGGTCTCTACACCCAAAACAATTGAAAAAATTCACGGTATGTTGTTGGCCGATCAGAGATTGAATGTGCGACAGATTGTGGAAGACATAGGCATCTCACATGGCTCAGTGGTTTCAATTTTGAACGATCACTTGGGTATGAGAAAGCTTTCCCCAAAATGGCTGCGCGTTTGCTCACAATCAACCACAAACCTATTTCTAAACCTAATTAAATGGCTCGGTGGAAGGAGATTTAGTTCCAACGATGAAATAATTGATCAAACAAACGCCTATTTTATGGACCTCGAAGAGTCTTATTTTTTGGATGGAATACAAAAATTGGAGAAACGTTGGAGCTAAAAGGAGATTATGTTGAAAAATAATTTTTTTTGCAAAAAAAAAACTTTGTCATTCAAAAAGTCACAAACTTATTGAGCCACATTCGTATGCTTTAAGTTAAAGTGATTTGTTTCAATCTTTAACTTACAATTTACCTGATTTTAAATTATTAAAATCTTAGTTATTATTGCTACAAAAAGTAACAATTTTATTTTAGTAAAATTTGCAAGAATTTCGAATAAAATAATCTAAAAAATAAGGCTCGATTACTGAATGTCCCGTTATAATTTAAACAATAGTCAAACTCGAAAACTTTATATGGGAAACAACAAAACATATGTCATTTAAATTCCCATGTAGAAGCCAACGAGAGATTGCGAAAATGACTCTTAGACCCGATCACCCTATGACACCCCTATGTTTAAATCATTGGTTCCTATCCACATTTTCATCACACCTGAATCAAGATCACTGCTTCTTTTTCTCTTATTTGCTAGGAACATAATAGTATTTGTACTATATTCAGTGTACACATTTCTCGTAAACTCAGCCGAACTTCGCTTTAAATTTTTAACCGATAGAGAAACATCTGAACAATTTGATTTTTTTTTTAATTAAAGGAATAAATAAAGTAGGTGGTTTATTTTGAATAAATTGAGTTTTTTATAACAATTCCAAAAGAAAAAAATTTAGACTTGTTTCAAAAATTCTATTTTTTTCAAAAATTATTACAAAAAAGGCTCTGCATATTTTGTTAAATTTTGTGTTCTCGTGGTATTTTTAAAAATTATAATAAACCGTTTACGAAAAACCCACTCATAATTTTTTCAACATTTAACCGCCTCGACGACTTTTTGAAAAAAGTGTAAAAAATAACCAGTTCAGATTTTATGTGTTCTTTTCTGAGTCTAAACTTGCCGTAAGTTTGTTATTGGCAAGATGTATGTGTTGTTTTAGACTTAAATTTGATGTGGAATGCCTTATATGTATTTGCTCCATATATGTATCTCCATAAGGCATTTTATATTCATGTGTATGAGTTTGCTTTTTATTTTCTTTAAAGTTCCTTTCATTTTCATTTCTTTACATTTTCATAGCTTCAAAATTACTTTATAGGATTTTACGATAATTCTCCTTTAGTTTTTGGTCATAAAATTTTATTTTAGAACACAAAAAACTCATACAAACATTCACATGCATACCCAGCAAAAATGAAGCTGCCAAAGAAGCAATAAAAGCATCACTACTATGGCAAAGGCATCACTTCTTTTCTGATGGTTTCATCGATGAATTTAACATTAGCGTGTCATAGGATGGAAGTATTCAAATGTAGCTACTAGCATTACTCATACTTTACTCTAAGGAAGCAATGATAATACAATGATTAGGTATACTGATGCATGAGTGGAAAATGTTCATATATTTTGTAGTATTTAAGTTTTGATGAAAATTTATTTCATAAGAATGCAGAAAAAATAAGTTTAAAGAAGCGAAATTTATGCATTGATATACAAATACTCTTTATTAAAACAAATAAATAATTCTGCATTAGGGAAAAAACATTTTTGAAACATTTTTCAAAAATTTTAATGAATTTGTAAACAAATTTTTAAATATTTTTGGATAATTTAAAAACTGGTTGTATAATTTTGAAATATTTTTAGACAATTTTAAAATATTTTTGAACAATTTTAAATAATTTTTGCACAATTTTAAAACATTTTTGGGTAATTTGAAATTATTTTTACACATTTTTAAAATTATTTTGGTAAATTCTGAATTAAAACTGGAAATAATGTAGTGTTAAATAATAAACACAATGCAAAAATGCACAGATTGCATCGTCATAAATATTTAAGGCTGAAAAAATGCAAATGACAGGCCAGCTAGTTTCAATTAAAGTTAAAAAAATCAGTTTTTCTTGATATTTCAAAACTTTTATAAAAATTGCAAAACTGCATTAATTCTAACTCTCATGAAATTTTAAACTAAAATATAAAAAATGATTTAATCAAATAATTAAATGATTTCATCAGAACTATGTTTTCAATGAATAGATTCAAAAAATATACGATATACTTTAACTTATGCTTTAGAAGTAGTAGAAGAAGAGTGATATTTTAAGATATGCATCGGGTTTATATCCAGATCACTGCATTTGAAATATGAACACATGAATTCTTTTGGAAGTGCCTTAGAATAACACCAAAAAATTATAAAAGAATGTCAACTGAAGTTTAGGAAGGAATGAAAGAAGTTATAGTCACAGAATGACTACCAGTTTTTTTACTGGGTAGTGATACTTGTGCATATGTGTCTACATAGTTTGTATGTACTATTAGTAGAAGAAAGCAAATGGTAGAAAGCAGTATTTTAAAATAATCATTGCTTTGTGTTCCAAAGACCAAAACTATCGTACAAACATACATTTGTACATAAAAAAAAAAAAACGAATTAAAAAAACTTAAGCTGTGCAAGTACATACAGTTGGCTTACAAAATATTATGATCGAATAGTATTTTTTACAATTTAATTTTTCATTTGATTTTTCAATCATAACTTTAAAACAGAAAAGTTAACGCAGTAGACACGATCTATGATCTTTACATGTAATCCCCCATTGTATGGTTCATAATTTTTTGTTGACGAACTGTAAAAGTTTATCTACAAAAGCACCATTGGCAATATAAAGAAGTAATTTGGTTTAAATTCTTAAGAAAAAGTGACATAATCATTGACATTTCTCTTTTCCCCAAAATCTAAATATCTTCAACTCAATTATATGTTTGAAGTAGTAAAATTTGATTCCAAATTGCATGCGACAAGCATTGGAGATTTTACCAATTCAATTAATGACAATTTTACATTTTATTAAAGTTTTTATTGTGATTCTACTTAGATATTAAAAAAAAAAGTATTCTAAAATATATGGAATATATTATAGAAATTCCACAGCTTGTGGCTTTTAAATTGCCATAATGTAAATTTGTACATTTAAACTGCTTTTTATTCTTAACGTATGATTTAACTTGCCTTCCTGATGTTTTGATAAAAATACAATTTAAGGATTACACAGAGAACTTGGTTTGATGTTGATAACCTAATTGTATTGCCAATCTAATGTTTCAGTTATTTGAGGGCTGCCTGAATAATTCATATTTTACCACCGAATTATTCTATTAGCAATTGATTAGATTGTTAGCGCGATTGTGTTTTCTGAGTGTACTCGTATATCGCTTAACTACTCTTTTATGTTTGTGGAGTTCGCCTTAGTTTTTGAAGGAAACTCACTGTATCCGGAAAGCAATTAATCACTATTCGAACAGGAAATAGTATCGTGTACAATTTCTATGATATTTTTCAGCGCTCGAGCATTTGAAAGGGTTCTTGCGGATCTCAATATCCAGGGCCGGATAGTATGTCAGAACTGGTGTTAAGGCAGTGTTCTTCGACTGTAGCCCGTACATTGGCTAACTTTAACATCTATTAATTCTGTGCAGCTATCTTCCTCTCACACTTAAAGGTTGCTAATTCCCCCCCCCCCCCCCCCCCCAAAGTTGTTCTACGAGAGACCTATTAATGTTCCTTTCGGAACGTTGGAGTAGGTTCATCCACGATCCACAATTACAGTAAGGTGATGTGTTTAGATCTTTCCAAAGTGTTCGATCGTGTATGACACGGTGTACTTTTATCAAAGATAATTGCTTTTGAACCTGTCCAGATATCGCTACGTGTTGCGTCTTAATAGATGGGATCACATCTGTAGTGTTTCAGCTGAGTTCAGGGGTACCGAAAGGTTCTGTTATGTTTTTTCTCCTTATATTTTTCTCATCTTTCCTACTGACCTTCTTGGCAAACTTCCAACAGTATCTACTTTTTAGTAGATTACAGCAACATTTGGTATTCCCAATATTATATGATAATTCAACAATATGGAGTCCTATAATCATCTCCTGGAAAATCGGTACAATTGATATTCAGGGCATGAGAATTCAGTGTTGTCTGTAAGAATGTTTTTAAAGTGTCGAAAGAACCATTCAAGAAATCGAGTCTATATCATCTGTAGCATCTGTTGTGTATTGATTAGACCCTAAATGAGGCAATATTGTTGACTAACAAACCCGTTGAGCCAAAAATTATTCTCATCGCTAAACAGAATTTTGTTGTCTATAAGTTGCGCTAATTGATGACTGATTTTCAAAGTAAATCTGGATAATTTAATAATTTTAATAATTTGTCGTTTAAGCGTCAATCTATTCATACTAATTTGATCATAAAGGTTAAAAACTGAGCTCAGTATGACAGTTCGTTTGACAGATAACCCTTTCTTCAGTTTTATCGGACTAAAATAAACACCCTTTATGGCACTCCATACCCATGAAAAAAAAAGTAGCAAAAAAAGAGAAAAATAAGCTCTGATTTTGATTCCGGTGTTGTGAAAATTTGGATCGGAACCAATGATTTTTACATGTGAATGTCATAGGGTGGAAGTTTTTTTTTATGATCCTTTTTCATTGCATCTAAAGTAGTTCCGATGGTTTAGTGAAATATTAGAACTTTTGATGTTCCCAAACAAATTTTGAATTTTAAGTTTACATTTTAACGGGAATTCAGTGATCGGGCCTTAGTGTCATTTTCACAATCTCCCGTTAGCTTCTATCTGGGTATTTAACTGATTTATTTCTTGAGTTTTAAATTACATACATTAATTTTTTAAATTAAATTATTCGAAATTCTTGCAATTTTTACAATAAAATTTTTACTTTTTGCAACAATAATAACTACGATCTTAAGAATTTTAAATTTGGTAAATTGTAAGTTAAAGATTGAAATAAATCACATAAACTTAAAGCATTTTTATAAATGTCAAATTTATATCTATGATTAATGTTTAATTTTGGTTGTTTTTAAAATAAGTTACCAGTCATAGATTCGAAAAGTGTTAAATTTCATTAAAAAATCATATTTTTAAAAGTTGTGTACAAGAACTGTCTTAGCAGAAGAAAATCAGAACAAAACGATACTTTTCAATCAATGCAAAATTAATTCTTTAAGAATCAGTTCCATTTAATTTTGCTGGAATATGATCTTCTTACTATCCATACCACCATTGAGGATGAAGATAATAAGTGGCTAAAATCTGATCAAGACAAAGCATCGGCTTTTGCTTTATACAGGTTGGTTGAAAAGTTCCTGCGCTCACCAAGAGATGGCACTGCTAGCTCCAAACTTTTTTTTCTCAAGTTGGTATAACTGTCCTGAGAACACATGCAAAGTTGCAAGTCATTCTGATCAATTCTTTCTTTGTTTACAAGCCATTTGAAGTTGACGTGTCATTGTTTTTTTTAATATGGAAAAAATTGAATATCGTGCAGTCATTAGATTCTTTGTTTTGAAGGGTTTAAAAGCAAAGGAAATTTATGAACAATTGTTAGAAGTGTATAAGGTGTCCTCACCTTCAAAACGCACCGCTGAATTTTGGGCTGGTAAATTTAAACTTGGTCGTACCAGCCTTAAAGACGATCCACGCGAAGGACGACCAAAAACTGCAACCACAGCAGAAATCATTGAGCAGGTACATAATATGGTTAGTGAAGATCCAAGTTTGACTAAGCGTGAAATTGCTGATGCCATAGGCATCTCAGACGAACGAGTACTCCATATTTTACATGAAGAATTACGTATAAAAAAACTGTTTGGAAAGTTAGTGCCGCACACATTAACAATTCAACCAAAAACTGGATCAAAAACAAATTTATCAGCTTAATTTGGAGCGTTTTAAGCCGAATAAAACCGACTTCTTGCGTCGTTTTATAACTAGAGACTTAGATCTACCACCTTGATCCTAAATTGAAACAAGAACGTTTACAGTGGACTGAAGCTGGTTGTTCAGCTCCAAAGCAGGTGAAGTCACAACGATCAGCAAAGAAGGTTATGGCATCAGTTTTTTGCGATGCAAAAGGAATTTTGTTAATTGATTATCTTCAGAAAGGTAAAACAATCAACTCTGAATATTATTGCAGCCTTTTGGATCAGCTAGATGAAAAAATTCGTAAGAAAAGGTATGGTTTAAAGAAGAAAAAAATCATTTTTCATCAACACAATGCACCTGCTCACAAAAGTGTTTTGACGATGGCTAAATTCAAAGAACTAAAGTACGAATTCCTTGAACATCCACCGTATTTACCAGATTTGGCTCCCAGTGACTACTATCTCTTCAGAAATCTCAAACAATTCCTTTGTGGACGGTTATTTTGCAGAGCTTCCGGAAAACCATTATAAGGATGGGATAAAATTATTGGAAGATCATTGGAACAAGTGTATTGAGCTTCTAGGAGATCATATTGATTAAAAAAATATATTTCGTATTAAAAACAGTATTCTTTCATTTCGAGCGCAGGAACTTTTCAACCAACCTGTTATTCTCTAAAAGCATATAAATTATTGAGTTGTAATATTTCTATAAATTTTTATATTAGTGATGTTACTTAATGATGTGATATATCATTGTATATTGTACCTGATTTTTTTTATCAAATTTGCTTATTATCACTTGATAGATTGCAAATAAATAAATAAATAAACAAAAAAAAAAATACGTGAAATAAACGCTATACATTGGTTTTTCCTGACTCCTATAATATTGTCCACGAACCATAAGCAATTCCTTTTACTTTCTATTATCATTATGTCTTAAAATTCCAATTAGTTCTTGCTGACCATTCGTAATGATTTCATCCCTATCTTAATGTAAGTTAGTCCTCAAAATCTTAATATTTTCTCAAGGGAAAAGTATGTCAAATCTTATTAAATATATTTAAATATGTTTTCTAAAGATATAGCTGTGCTTTCCTTTAAGTATAGAAATAATGATGATAACTATCACATATAGTGCATGGAACACTCTAAAGATTAAGGCTCGAATGCATGCAAATTTCCTAATTTTATGTTAAAGTACACATTTTACCTACTAAATCTTTATTAATGAATTTCATACATACTCGTAAAGTGGATTTTAGCCATGATTTCCAAAGTAACTGCCTCAACTGGACGTCCTGTTGGAGATTTATCCTTTGTGGCTATACGGCCGCGTTTAAATTCATTTACTTAAATGTAAAGGGTGTCCCAAGAAGAACGCAATTTTTAAATCTGGCAACATTCGAAGTGTCATTGTTTGACATTTGAACAATTGTTATTGTTTGCTAGTAGAAGGTACGAGGTTAGTAAAAATGGAGCGCTACACGAATGAACAACGCATTCTCATTGTGAAATTGTTTTACCAAAATGGTGAAAGTTTTGCGGCTACAGTGCGCAAATTGCGATCAATGTGGGGTCACAATAATGCTCCAAAAGAGTCAACTGTAAAGAGATTAATGGATAAATTTGCCGAAACTGGGTCTGTTAGTGATGTAAAGACAACAACGCGCCATCGACCAGGTAGATCGACCGAAAATGTCGCAGCTGTACGTGATGATGTCGCTCAAACTCCATCCACCTCAATTCGACACCGAGCTCAGCAAATTGGTGTCTCCATATCCACTTTGCAGCGAATTTTGACGAAAGATTTGCATTTTCATGCATACAAAGTTCAATTGACTCAGGAACTGAAGCCAGCTGACCATGGACAGCGAAGGGAGTTCGTTAATTGGGTATTGGAGAGACAACATGAAAATGCTGATTTTGCCGATAAAATCATCTTCAGTGACGAGGCCCATTTTCATCTTGATGGCTTCGTCAATAGGCAGAATTGTCGCATTTGTGGTGAGGAAAATCCTCGAGTGATTCACGAGAAGCAAATGCATCCTCAACGTGTCACTGTGTGGTGTGGTTTTTGGGCTGGAGGAATCATTGGACCTTTTTTTTATGAAAATGAGGCAGGTCAAGCGCAAACAGTCAATGGTGTTCGGTATCGTGAAATGATAACCAGTTTTTTCTTGCCTAGAATTGAAGAAATGAATGTGGAGGGCATGTGGTTCCAACAAGACGGCGCCACATGTCATACAGCCAGAGAAACAATTCAATTGCAGCATCAGTCATTTCCCGGTCGTGTTATTTCGCGTTTTGGAGATCAGAATTGGCCGCCTAGATTGTGCGATTTAACACCATTAGATTTTTTTCTTTGGGGTTTTTTGAAGTCGATGGTTTACGCGAATAAGCCGACGACGACTCAAGCCTTAAAAGAGGAAATTGGACGCTGCATTAATGAAATACCGCAGCATTCATGCAAAACGGTCATTGAAAATTTCATTAAAAGATCGCGTGCATGCCAGCAAAGCCGCGGAGGCCATCTGCACGATATATTGTTCCATACATAACCTCATTCTGTCTACTTTACGATATAATAAAGTTTCACGATTTTTTTTAAATATCTGTGTTTTATTTAAAATTTAAAAATTGCGTTTTTCTTGGGACACCCTTTAGATAGTCTTAAATATTGGTGCCGTTTTGTCATGGAATTGTAAAATTTATCTTTAATTTTGTTAAATATTTTGTATTTCAAGTAGAAGTATTTTGTATTTCAAGTAGAAGTATTTGATAGCAAATGTTGGGTCAAGCAAACGATTTGTAAAAAAATTAATAACATATTTTCCCAAAAATTTACCATTCGTCTTTTGCAGCTTAATATTTTTCAATGACCTACCTTAGTGTTCCTTATATGATTCTATAAAGGCTTATTGATTTGCCTTCGAATATGTGTATTAAATAAAACTTATTAAAAAAAAAAAAAACTATTCCACATGGGCAAAAATTATTTAAAGCTAATTTAAAGTTGTTTAAAACATTTTTGTCATTAATAACAATGAATCTATGAAATATTAAAGTTTTATAGTAATTAGTATTACTTTATAAAATACAAAAAGTTGACATTATTTTATGCTTCAGAAGCTAGGAAAGATGTGATTTTTAGCATAAGAATGAGGTTAACAAACAAATCACTCCTTTTTTAATATATATAAACATAAAATAGTGGGGTAGTTCCTCAGAATAACTTCCAAAAAAGCAGTAAAAGAATATTAACTGAAGCTTAGGAATAAATTAAAGAAGTAGTTACGAAAAAATCACTGCCACTTTAGTTTTCTGAGTGTAGTTGTATCGTGTTTTGGGAAACTTTCACAAGGGTACATGGGTGCGTATGAGCGATATATATTTAGTATAATAATATCAGCAATATTATATGCAATTTTTCTCTTTTTTTTTTTGAAAAATATTCCGAATACCACTGGAAACTTAACTAAAGATATATTCAGAACATGAGATATAGATGAGATAAAACAATTAATAGAGGAATACAGAATTACACGGAAAAAATAATTTAAAAAGCCAAGACCCTGAGACTAGATTATACTTTTCAAAATGACTGAGGTACGGTGAATGTGAATCTGGTGGCAGGTTTTAGAGATATATTAACATACAATTTAAAAATCTTTATGTTTTTATTATGATCGGGTCGTTATAAAATCGCGAATTAATTTTTATTCCCAAAAGACGTTTTGCCATTTGAAATTTCTACCGGTTGCCTTTAACATTTACACTCAGAAAAAAAAATTAGTAGAAAAATTTGTAAACAGTTTTCAATCCCACTTTACTATTTTTGTACTGATTTTTAGTAAACAAATTATTATTTAGCAAATCTTTTGCTATTTACATTTTACAAATTACAGAGTTTTTACAGAATATCTACAAATTTTCGTTGCTAATTTCAGAAATCATTTTACAAATTTTTGAAAAACGATTTGCTAAAATTAGCAAAAAAAAATTACTAATTTTAAAAAAGTGGATATTATGGAAATGTTATTTCTAATAATTTAAACTTATACATACAAACTTAAATTGCCCTAAAATGTTTCATAGGATTAAAAAAGGGATCGGAAGTGAAGATACCGACTTATGTCTAAAAATAGGACATCCACTTAAAATAGCACTAAAGTTTTTTAATTTCTAAAAATCAGCCCTAATAACAATTTAAATCTCACCTTAAAAGTAAAAAAAAAATTGACTAAAATATTTTTCGAAACAGATATTACCAAATTAAAACAAAATGATAAATTCGTTTATGTTTTAAGAATTTTTAAGATTTTTAAGCCTTTGATTTTTTTTTTATTTTGTATAAAACATCTTTTAAAAAATATAATTAAAATTTTTGATGCTCGATAAAAAAATAAATCTAAAACTTTGTACTAATATTAATAGTATTTAGTAATTTTATTTGCTGATTTTAGCAAATGGATTTTAAATTCCACTTTACAAAAAGTCTACTGAAATTTAGTAGCGACTACTAATTTTTCTACTAATTTCATTGTACTACACGTCAGCAGACATGTGTTGCTAAGATTAGCAAAAAATACCGCTGGGCTCAAATTAGCAGAATTTCCCGTAATAACAGCAAAATTTTCAGTTGTCATTACAGACTTTTTTTGGTGAGTGTAGGTGTAGCCTTTCTAGTACCATATTTCTTCGGGGTTTGAATTGTTATTTGAAATTGGAAACATTTTTATTCACTCCTCGATATATGTATGTTGCTGGTATATTTTAGTTTGTCACTCCGTGTATTACGAGTCGAAATATAATGCCTGGTTTTCATTATATCATATGAACTGACAACAAAAACTGACTCAAATTAATTCTCGTCATTTTATGTCAAATGCGTTTTCATTACATCTTAAAAACTGACAATAAGTCGATAAAGCAGAGCGTGTCAAAGACATGTCAAAGTTTGGTGTCAGTTGACTGACACGCCGTTTTCATTACAAAGGTCAAATGTGATGCATAAACTTTTGGCGAGCGAATAGCTGATTAAAAAATAATAATTTGAGGTAAATAAAAAGTGGAAAAAAATTAAAAATAATAAAAAAGAAACAAATGGCTGTAGCTAGTGCGGCGCTTTGAGTTATTAAAACACTAAAGGGCTTGGAAAAATAAAAGAAAGCATTGAAATTTATTTTTCCAGGAAAAAAAAATAACAGCTTTCCGCTCGCCAAACAAAAAAAAAATTGACAACTTGTTGTCAATTTTATTTTAGATAAAAAATACTGCCATATCTGCTGACAAACTGAAATTTGACGTTTTCACTTTTATGTCATTTTAGAAGAGAGTTCGTGTGCATAACGGACTGCAAATTCATATGACACCATATGACCACCCGTTTTCATACAATTGCCAACAATTTGGACAAATTGACATTAAAAATGACAAAGTGAAAACCATGCATAACGCTAAAACTGTATAAAGCATACACAGCGAAAGCAGATTCATTGTGACAACCGAAATTACTGCCAACTGAATATTTTGGTTGCAGAAACCGGTCTGCCCGTCTTTTTGTCTGAGCGACACCACAAGCGGTGACACCGCAAGCAGTGTCACTCATTTTCACCTACATTAATGGATGTTCAAACCGAAATTCTGTTGTAATAACCAAATTTCTGTCGCCACACACAAAAATATCGATGACCACATTCAATGAAAACCGCTTCTGACCCATGGAAACACCTAGAGAAAAGATTGGTTGCAATTCGATCAAAACTATTAACATTTATTTGTAAGAACTTTATTTTATTTGGAATAAAAAATAATAAATAAAATAAATAAAATAATAATAATAAATAAAAATAAATAAAAAAAGGAACTAATACTATTATCCAATTATTAGTATGTCAAATCAACTTTATGAATAAATTCGTTTAGAAATTGTGTACAGTAGAAGCAACCATTTATTTAGAGAAAATTAGTACAATCTATCGAATTCATTAATAATTGATCGATATTCGAAAGTGGTAACTACAAATACGGTTATCCTGATCAACTATATCATTAAATTAGGCTTTCAGTTGACCCAACTGAATTGTGGATTATATAAGCCTCTAAAGATTAGTATTTGTAAACGAATTTTTTGCTATATTTATTTTCATAAAAAATATTTAAATTCAAAAAAAGTCATTAAATTTATAAGTGTGGGCTAGGGTAGAGAGCTAGCTTAGTACTCCTAATTTCCGGGTTCAAATCCCGGTAAAGGCAAACATTAAAAAAAAAATATTTTTTTTAATCAAAATAAAATATTCAATGTATCAAACAAAATTAAATTAAATTGTCGTGCAGTGAGCAAGGGTGTAACTGTGAATCTGAATGCCCAGGTTAGATATCGGAAAAATCTAAAAATATATTTTTTTTAAATAAAATTTTGTGAAACGTAATAATATTTCTGTGGATTATAAATATTAAATTGTACAACAGAATATTGGCTTTCACAGCTAAAAATATAATTTAATATGAAGATAGTTGTCGTAACAGCCAGAACCACGATTTCCTTCATAACTCAGGAACAAAATGAGTCTCCACCTTAAAATTTTGCTATATATGTAGAGAGGCCTTAGTTTTTAACATATATGTTTTTCAGATTTTTAAAAAAAAAATTGCATTTTGAGATATGGGTCTTTAAAGAATAAACTTAAAAAAATTACCTTTAACCTTTTAATGCCATTGGGATGCCATTTTGAAGGTAATGTTTTCACCTTTAAAGTGGTACGAATAGAAAAATTTTAGGTTGTATAGTTTAGAAATTATGGGCGACTTTGTATGGACACTTTTTTTTGGACACTTTTGCCAATTTTTTGACGTCATATTTCGAAAACCGAAAGGGTTTGGGGCCGAATATTTGTGGCGAATTTCATTAAAATCGGAGATTACAAATCCGAAAATGAAAGTTTTCTGTGCGGTTTGACATGGAATGGCCCAATTTTACTCTCGTCGTGAACGAAAATTAAACAAAATTAAATTAACTCAATTGATAAATAAATAAGTATTTAATATTAAAGTTTTGATTAAAGCAAAAAATATATATAATGGTGTAAATACGGAATAAAATTCGCCGTAGTATAGCGATAAAATTTTCCAATACCGCGATTTTATAATACAGAAATGAAATATTAATTCCACTTTACAGAGGAACTTTAATTGTGATTATCCTAATCAAACCACAAATAATAACAGCTTCTTTTGATGCAATCTGTTATTTTGTATATGTACGAATGTCTTTAAAAAAATTTAAATTAACTCTTGCTGAGATTATGATAAGGACTTTTAAGTGTTGAACGATGAGTACGTAATACCTGTGAAGTCCAGAAATATTTAACTTAATTAAAGATGATTCAGATATTCGGCCAAAATGACTGGATATAATTGTTCCTTTACTTGGTTTGCCTTTCCTTAAAAAAAAAAAACTAACGACGATTTACCCCTTTAAACAGACACTAAAATGTCAATGAATACTCGCTGTCAAATTATTATAATTCTACCAGTTTATTCACCAAATTAAATTCTCCAAAATGGTATTTGAACTTTTGCCAACTCGGAATATTAGTTATTTAATTATTTGATCCTTTCAAATCGATTTTCCAAATAAAAATTTTTGAAAGCAAATAAATTTGAAATGAAACAAATTACAAAGCAATAAGTTATGAAAAAATTTTAAAACAATAATTCCTTGCTAATTCAAATTGTTTTCGAACATAAATTTAACCCACTAAAACTGTAAGCTTCAAATTAACGAAATCCTCTACACACAACCGAACCATGCGGTTGACAAAAATTTGGATATCTCAACGACTTCAAAAGCCTTTTCACCACAAAAATTGTTTTCACATCAAAAAAAGTTTTTCACCTCAAACAATTTTATTCCTTTAAATTATATGTTATTATGTTTAAGTATAAAATTTAATAAATTTATTGTTTTGGTTAAATTTTTAATTTTTATTGGAATTGCTCTCTAAGTGTGTAAGGTAAATATGTGTGCAATTAGCTAACATGTGCAACACCTTTTGTTTTGAATCATTATATCTGAAAGTGCTCCTATGATTAAATAGAAAGGGAGACAAAATGTGCTACAATATAATTTCACTGAAAATTTCGGTTAGATTTTTAAATGTTTTATTGACATGTGTAATAGGGTGGGTTGAAATATCCGCTTTTTTAGAATCTTGATAAGTAATAGCAAAATTATTGTTCTTTGCAAAAAAAAAAAAAATTTTAGGTAAAAATTTTAGGTCGATATCTCAGGCTCGCTCACCCCGGTTAAAGATTAAAATTTTCTAAAATTTTTTTTTCAACTATGTTGATTGGAAATTTAATTTTCTCCAAAATAAGGTAAAATAATAAATTTTTCTAAAGTTGATAGTTACTAAGATAATGACATTTTTGGTCATTGAAATATTTATTATTATTATGTTATCACTCTTTGAGGATGAAAATATATGGTCGTCATTCCCAATATTATGTCTTTTTAAAACAGTTAACTTATTTTCTGAACCTTTTTATCCGTAACAAAACTTACAATTTGTTCTCATAAAGCCTGCATGATGTTCTTTTTTAACTTTATCAAGAGTTTTTATTTCTTTTTATTTGCACGGATGAATTAATAAACGTATTATTAAGTAATGATAATGAACCAATATATGTGTGGAAGTTTGAAAATGTTCCTTGTCACACACAAGCAGTAGAACGTACGGTGAAACTTGTAACAGAAGCAAGTACTGTTTGTGGTTTCGAAATGAGAGATGGATTTATTCTGTCAACTATGGAATCTCGTCAGAAAAATTCCATTTTTGATTGTAAACAGCAATATAATGTTTAATTTTAAATATATAATTTTTAAATTTTAAAAATTACCATGATTTAATTATTTCGAAATTTTTAACAAAAAAATCTTATTTTTACACTTAAAAAAGTTTGTAAGTTAAAATAACTGAAAATATAGTTTAAAAGAAATGATATTTCATTTAAAAACCCGTCTACCTAATTTTCATTTAAATTAAATGCCATTTGTTATTTATTTTTAAATGTTGATTAATCAACTGACACATCCGTAAGAAACAAATGATATAATCAGTTAAAATAAATGTCAAAATTTTACCTACCAATCCTTAAAATATAAATGTTTTTTTTCATTTATTTGAAATTATTTCCGTTTTTGTATATTTTGTTTTTTTTTTTTAATATACTCATGCAATACAAAATGTATGTATGCATATGAAGCTATAAACACTTTTTGTATGAATGTGTTTGTATATGTATGTGTGTTTATAAAGTTCTTGTAATTTGTATTGAAAAATTTTGTACCTAGTACTTTCAATTATTTTGACACACGGTTTTTTCTTGATAAAAAACAAACAACAAGAGGTTTTTTAATTTTTTCTTTTTATTTTGGTTTTCTAAATATTGAAGAAATTATTCAAAATGGCCGCCATTTGCCTTCCAACATGACCGAAGTCTGACCGGCCAATCTTCTATTGCAGTACGCACGACCTCCATGGGGAAATTGTCTACTGCGCGGATAAGTGCACGCTTAAGCGATTCCAAATTTTTGTGGTGAGTAGTGCAGACCATGCCTTCTAAAACGGACCACAATTTATAGTTTAAAGGATTCAGGTCTGGACTACCCGATGGCCAATCATCCGTAGAAATAAAGTTTGGTAAATTGTTTTTTAACCAGTCTTGAGTGGTTTTTGTCTTATGAGCTGGGGCAGAGTCCTGTTGAAAGGTCCTCAGCTCGTTTTTGAACAAAGTGGTATTGAATGGCTTCACAACCTTTTCTAAAATGTCAGATTGGTACACCTTTGCCGAAGTTTTAACACCTTTTTCGCAGAAATAAAGCTTGGTGACCCCATCATAGGCGACTCTCCACCATACCATCACAGAAGCAGGATGGTGACCTCTCTGAACTCTAGGAAACAATTCATTTACTTGCAGAGATGACTGAGTATAGACTATCATTTTGTTTATTGAACGACTCCTCCACAGTAAAAATTTTCTCGTCAGTAAACATAATTTTTCTGTGGCGTTTTTTTGCGTACTGGCGAATCAATGCTTTTGATTTTTGCTTCCGTTTCTGCTTTAACGCCGCCGCAAGTGATGCCCCGTGTGTCTTTTGTAAGCCCGAAATCCCAAGTCATATTTAATTATGCGAGAAATGGATACTTTCGATATTTTTTGCTGCTTTCGGAATGGATTTCGATAAATTCGATTCTGTACAGCTTTAACGGCTCTGGGAGTTCGCACAGAGCGCGGACGGCCAGATCTCGGACGGTCTGCTACTCCACCAGTATCCCCAAGCAGTTTCACAGCACGATAAACAAAACTACGACTAATGTTTCGATAAATGTCTCCAGTTTCCATTCCACATTTTTTTAGGCCAATTACGACAATACGGTTTTTAATATCTCCCCATTCCATAATTTTAAGTAACGCACGACAAAAACTTTTTACACAAAAATTAAGTTTAAATGCTAGTTGTCAAAAAACTGTCAACGTAACGAGAGTATGTTCAGTGGATTTCTTACAGTGGGGGCGACCAACAGTGTGTCAACCAATTTAAATAAAAAAACAAATTGAAATTTTTTGAATATTTTTTTTTTGAAACAGGCAGCAAACAAAATTTAAATTTGTAATAACTGTTACGGACACAAATAAACCACAAGTTTCCGTTTTGTGGGTAAATTTTTATTAAATTTCAAACAAGTGAATAAAATAAATGAAACTGAAAAAAATGGTAAATGATAGTAAATTATTTCGAATAAATGTATAAAAAAGTTAATATAAAGGGTGTCCCAAGAAGAAGGCAATTTTTAAATCTGGCAACATTCGAAGCGTCATTGTTTGAGATTTGAACAATTGTTATTGTTTGCTAGTAGAAGGTACGAGGTTAGTAAAAATGGAGCGCTACACGAATGAACAACGCATTCTCATTGTGAAATTGTTTTACCAAAATGGTGAAAGTTTTGCGGCTACAGTTCGCAAATTGCGATCAATTTGGGGTCACAATAATGCTCCAAAAGAGTCAACTGTAAAGAGATTAATGGATAAATTTGTTGAAACTGGGTCTGTTAGTGATGTAAAGACAACAACGCGCCATCGACCAGGTCGATCGACCGAAAATGTCGCAGCTGTACGTGATGATGTCGCTCAAACTCCATCCACCTCAATTCGACACCGAGCTCAGCAAATTGGTGTCTCCAAATCCACTTTGCAGCGAATTTTGACGAAAGATTTGCATCTTCATGCATACAAAGTTCAATTGACTCAGGAACTGAAGCCAGCTGACCATGGACAGCGAAGGGAGTTCGTTAATTGGGTATTGGAAAGACAACATGAAAATGCTGATTTTGCCGATAAAATCATCTTCAGTGACGAGGCCCATTTTCATCTTGATGGCTTCGTCAATAGGCAGAATTGTCGCATTTGGGGTGAGGAAAATCCTCGAGTGATTCACGAGAAGCAAATGCATCCTCAACGTGTCACTGTGTGGTGTGGTTTTTGGGCTGGAGGAATCATTGGACCTTTTTTTTATGAAAATGAGGCAGGTCAAGCGCAAACAGTCAATGGTGTTCGGTATCGTGAAATGTTAACCAGTTTTTTCTTGCCTAGAACTGAAGAAATGAATGTAGAGGGCATGTGGTTCCAACAAGACGGCGCCACATGTCATACAGCCAGAGAAACAATTCAATTGCTGCATCAGTCATTTCCCGGTCGTGTTATTTCGCGTTTTGGAGATCAGAATTGGCCGCCTAGATCGTGCGATTTAACACCATTAAATTTTTTTCTTTGGGGTTCCATATTGTTCCATACATAACCTCATTCTGTCTACTTTACGATATAATAAAGTTTCACGATTTTTTTTTTAATATCTGTGTTTTATTTAAAATTTAAAAATTGCGTTCCTCTTAAATGGAACGGAAATCTTTTTTATTAAACTACAAACAGTTAACTACATAATATTCTGAGTGTAATTGTTTTCAGCATAATATACTATTGTCATTATCTTAGTAACTACCAACTTTTGGAAAATTTATCATTTACTTTTTCTGTTGAAAAAAAAAAATTTTGAAAATATGTATTTAAAACGGGTTGGGCGAGCCTGAGATATCGACCTAAACATTTTTTTTTACCAAAATTTTTTTTTTTACAAAGAACAGTAATTTTGCTATTATCAAGCAAAATTCTAAAAAAGCGGAAAAAATTTTGAAAATATGTATTTAAAACGGGTTGGGCGAGCCTGAGATATCGACCTAAACATTTTTTTTTACCAAAATTTTTTTTTTTACAAAGAACAGTAATTTTGCTATTATCAAGCAAAATTCTAAAAAAGCGGATTTTCGGCAATGTGTAATGTATTATCTGCAATTTAATATATCATTGTCTTCTAAGGACATTTCGGTACACATGATTTTCATATTTTTTACTTGTTTTTTTTTTTTAAGAAAAAAAATTTAATAAATTTCATTAAGATGTGCGGGATGCAACACTGCGTGGTTTTCTTTTCAATAATATTATGATGCCCTATCGATTTCATTATGAATTTTAAACTTTTGCCTTAACTTTGTATATTAATGATTCCGAAAACCCCTAGATATAAAATTTCTACTGCAACCTAAAATGAGAAATGAGTGCCACCCTAAGCATTTTGTTTTGCATAAAGACACAATAACATTAATGAGTTTGTAAACATGTGAATGTTAATATAAAATACGCAGGACAAATTACTCGTTGAAGGATATGGAAAAAAAAATGAAATAAGAAAATGACAAAGAAAATATACAAAATTTCATACAACAGTATGAGGAGACATGAATGACAAAGTGCAAAAATTTTAATGTTAAGTGTTATTATTGTTTGTTTATATGGAAATACATTGTAGCAACACTGTGTTCAAAAAGTATGCAGATGAGAGAATTTAAGATTTAAAAACATACACATGTTTTCTCTTCGTAAAACCTCTAAAGTAAAAAATATATTACACTAAATTTTGATATAACAATATTTATATTTAGAAGAAATATTTATTTAAGCAGAGTTTAGGAACATACTCATTAATAAACATATGTACCTATGTATATATTATGGCACGTTTTAACATCTATTTAACAATGTGTTTTTTTTTTTCAACAACATTTAAACAAAAGTTAAAAGTAAGAACAAGTGAGGCGTTGAAACAAAAATGTATGATGGAAGGAACGACGACACAAATTCTTAGTAAAACAAAAAAAAAAAAAAATAATGAAACACCTGAGCAAGCATCATGCATATGAAAGTATGTCCTTTAATAAGGATACATGTATAAAATCAGTAATGAATTCTGCCAACCAGCCACTCAGACATTATGAAAATTTTAAAGAACAAACAAAAAAAAAAACAAGACTCATTGAATTATATAAATATATGCATATATTTTTTTAATATTTAGATACTTACAGTGTTGCGCATGTCAATTGCGACAAATTGTAAAAAATTCTTTAAATTAAAATGTTCGCTATTCTGTCGGGGGTATTAAAAATAAATTGCTTTAAATGTTTCGTATATTGAATTTATTTGACTTAAGTACGTGTCACATTGACTTCTTTCAAAAAAAATTTCCGCTTCACCAGCTTATTAATAGTTCGAAGCCAAAAAGTCGTTATCGAAAAAAACGATATAGAAGGTTTATATTAATTTTGCTTAAAATCTAAACTGCGTCATATATTTTGATCTCGAACTGAAAAGGGATATCTTATCTTACATTTATAAATGTAAAATTCCATAAAAAAACAATGTGAATGAATGTACACTTAATCTGACTGTTGCATAAAGTCATTTACGACTTAAGCTATTAAGTTTTATGAGACAGCTCCTATAATAGAGCTGTTAATTTACAATCTGGAACTCCAGGTAAGGTTTTCTAAAAAAAAAACGTTTTTTTTTTAATATATTTTTCGTTTGAAAGTCTCATTATTTGTTCAATACTGGTAATCATATATTACTTTACTGTCCATCCCCATATAAAAGTAATGCAGAAAATAAAAAGAAAAATAACTTATTACCTTTAATAAACTATTCATTTTAACGATTTTCTAGACTGGGCTGTCTACCCATGCTGCAAGCAAAATTCCTTCAAAGTCCTACTAGCGTCGTACGAAAGTTAAGTGTATATTACATCAGTTATATGAAATTATGTTTAATACCATTTCGATCTGGAAAATTATTCGTATAGTAACAGCTGTTGAAAAACGACACTTCAGTGATTTCTTTTATAATGGAAAAATTAGATATTCGTGATGTCATTAAATATTTCCATAAGAAACGTTAATCGGGCTAAGAAATTTAAAATGATATGGTTAAAATGTTAGCTGAAATTGCTCCTTCATTAGCAACAGTTACAAATTTGGTTTGCTGGATTTAAATGTGATCACACAGACATTGAAGATAAACTACGAAGTGGACGTCCAAACACTGTAACACAACCGAAATCATACTTAAATTACATCATATAGTATTAGACGCTCGACGAGTGAGGGTGCGTGAATTTGGTAATGACGTACACGCAGAGAAAAAATATGGTTGCAATATGATCACTGCTACTATATTCTGGTTTCTGCAATCGGGTATAGTTGTCACAACCAAGTTATTGTTTTTCTAACCATCAACATGGTCGCTACCATCATTATTTAGTAAATATTTTACTATTTTATGATGTAACCATACTGTAGTTACTTACTGAGTTTCCATACCGTGGTAAAAAAAATTTTGACTACGAAAAAATATGATAATTATGCAACGATAAAATGCTGTCAACAATCAATAAATAATTATACATCATATAAAACATGACTTTAACGTTTACAGTCATAATATTGTCTTGTTTTCATAAAAACCAAAATTATTTCAGTACAGTCAGTTTGTTTTTACTAAAACTGGACAAATATTAGATGGGTAGAAAATACCTTTCACATGTCATTAAAATATTTCATCAATTGACCCATTAAGAAGATTTTCTTAAAGGGTTTTTTTTCGAAAATTCCTGAAACATATAATATTATTTACACTAATCAATATTCATTGCCTTTCCTTAAAAGAAAAATTCATAGATTCTGAAGAAAATACTTAGATTCTAAGGACTTTTTGTAGTAGAAATATTATAAGATTATAAAGAAAAACTTCTAAAAAACTTTCTAAAAAAATCTGAAAAATATCTAAGATTTTTTTTTATTAAAGAAGTCATTAGAATTTAAAAAAAGTTTTAAGTATTTTTCCACAGAATTAAAGTTTTCTTGAAAGAAAAGTTCTTAGAATCTATGATTTTTTTCTTAACAATTTTTCGTTAATATCAATTTTCTTTAGAAAAAACATTTCTAAGGAAAATATTCTTAAATTTAAAGAGTTTTTTTCTAAGAACTTTTCCTTTAAGTAATTTTCTTAGATTATGTATCAAATAATGATAATCCAGGAATCATGATATAGTTATGAGGGACCATAATATGATAATATTTTGAATAAATATGATATGATAAATTCAATATAACATGTTTATTTAGGACCATAACATGGTAATTTTTGAATAATAATATAACTGTAGGGGGACCATATTATGGTAAAAATATGGTTATTTTATTATCATAATATGATAACCATATTATAGTACGACTATGATTGGCACAACCATAAACCCAAAAATATATGATGCTCTTCGAATATGATTGCCCCAACCAGGTTTTTTCTTTGCGTGTAGGCATCTCAAATGATCGAATATATTTTATTTAGCATCTAGAATTACAGATGAAAAAGTTTGTTCAAGATGGGTGCCACATTTGTTAACAGTTCGAATGAAAATCGAATAAAAGTTTCTCAAGCATGTTTGGGCCGATAAAAGCAAAATAAAATAGATTTTAAGAAACGTTTCATTACTGTTGATTAAACATGGATCCATCACTATACATCAGAGCCAAAATAACAATCGACACAATGGACTGAAGCTGGTGGAATTGCATCAAAGAAAGAAAAAATAATACAATCAGCTGGTGAGGTTATGGCAACGTTTTTTTTTTTTTTTTTTTTGGTACAACAAAGGCATTTTACTAATCGACTATTCTCAAAAAGATAAAACAATAAATTCAGAGTATGATTGTTACCTTTTGGATCAATTAAATCTAAAAATTCGATGAAAACGGAAAAAATAACTTTGCATCACGACACCAACACACAAGAGTGTCTTTTGCAATGACAAAAATCAACGAATTAAAGTACAAATTACTTGACCACCCCCAACTTATTCGCATGTGGTATTTAAATGGTGGCCAAAATAAAGACTATGGTTAATTAAAAATGTCTCCCTAGTATTTATAATTTTTCGTGTCTATAAAAAGAGTCAGCTTAAAATAATGTTTTCAATTTATAAATTTAC
The DNA here is from genome assembly GCA_949748255.1 of Eustalomyia histrio. Classification (NCBI taxonomy): domain Eukaryota; kingdom Metazoa; phylum Arthropoda; class Insecta; order Diptera; family Anthomyiidae; genus Eustalomyia; species Eustalomyia histrio. The sequence continues at coordinate 37,101,138 of OX456525.1, read as the reverse complement.
CTAATCTTTAAAACTTTTTGGAAATCTTTTTTTTTTTCGTTTGGTATCCTATTTTCTTTTGGGTATACCTCGGTACTATGACTGTTGAAACAGTGTATCATATATTATTAAGGTACCTTTCTTCAATCAATTATATAATTTGTCATTTTTGCGGCTCCGTTCCCACCTCCAATTGCCACCTACTTTTTCAAGGTTTGAGTAGATTTAGTCTAGATCAATTTGTCATTAACAATGGGACTGGCTTTTGTACCGATTTCATTTTTTATTTTATATTAGCGTTGCCTATTTATACCAAATTTGAGGGACGTCTCTCACAAACCAAAATTATAATTTGCACATTATAGGGTCACAAAAAATCAGCACCAATTGTCATCGTTCAAAAAAAAGATTATCATGTTGAAATCCCTGTTGATTTTGAATAAAAGAGTAAACAAAACTCATGTAGTGAAAAGCGAAAAAAATAATGCAAACGTTTAACGAAAGAATGTACTGTGAAAGGTGAAATCCTCAGAACGAGGGAAAAACTAAGTGTTTCCCACTGTTAGTACTGGTGTTTCACACACTACACAATACCATAGTAACACATAAAGTAAATAATAAACAGCTTTATCAAAGAAATGCGGTAAGACCATCTGTTTTAGGCTAAGATGCTAAACAGAACCTAACGGTGACGGCGACGATTCACGCTGCGGGGAGAGAATGTAATTTAAATGATGCGTTCGGCGGCAAAACTACCCTGTAGGAAGCCTGGGGTCAAGTGTCTACAAGTCACCACTTTTGTCGACTGTTTTGGGTGACTTTTTATTGACATGTCAACAAAGCGTCTATACTCTTAACATTTTTTTTGCTGCAAAGCTGTGCTTGTTTTTGATTTTCTTTATTGTTTTTTTTTTGTTGAAAATACATGTGCATAGCTGCATTCAAAATTAAAGTTTTTAATAAAAATATAAAGAAAAATTAATTTAAAAAGTAAATATACAAATTTAAACAAAATATATAATGAGCAAAAGAAATTACAAAAAACTTGTACAAAAAAACAATAAATTTTGTATAAAAATAAAAATAACAAGAAAGAGGCAACAGTTTTTAGTGAAAATTGCGGATTGTGGATGATTTTGTGTGGTCTTTTGAAGATTTGTCTACTCGAAAATTAAATTTGTACGAAACTTTTTTAACTTTAATGAAATTTATAAAAAAAAATTTTATTAATAAAATATCTTATTTAACAATATATATGCATCTGTTTAATTTTATTTCCTTCCTAGTGTGGAAATCAAGTAAAAAGTTCCAAAAGTGTAGACTAGAATTACTAAAATGTACTAGTGCATTTCTGGTTCCAATGTCAACACCTAGTCAATAGTTGTGTAAATTCACAATGACACGCACATGTTGAACGTCTACAGCAGAAAGCGTTGGCTGGGGCATAGTTAGTCAGTAGTTCTGGTGACAAAGTCACCACTATCGACATTTCCTACAGGATATTTACATATACAGTTTTGTTTAATTTGTGTGTGTTTATTCTCATTTTGCAGTATAAACGCCAACTTGATTTGCAATTTTAGCCCACAAATCTTCGTTATATTGGAAGTTTTTGTATAGTGGAGATTGTAAACTGTAAATACAATCATAGTTTTTAACCTCCTCTATAATTTTTTCGAAAACATCAATTTTTTCCATATTGAATTAATTTTAATTTTTTTTTGCTCCAAATTTGCTTCTTCTTTTTCTTGAAATATTCACAATAATTAATAGACCATATGTCTTTGTTTACAAAATTAAGCAAACATATGGCAACGTTGGTGAGAGAAAAAATTTAAAAAATGAGAGCATAAGAGAAAACGCAATGAAAATAAAATAAGTTTTATTTTATTTTATATCGCACACCGTTATCGCACGGCGTTACCAACACTGTACATGTTTAACAACTTTTTCTTTTTAAAAACTCAGACAATTCTAAGGCATGATTGCTTGGAAAATATGGGACAATAATGAACAAGCACTTTACGCAGAGAAAAAACATGACTGCAACATTATCACTGCTACTATATTATGCTTGCTGTATTCGGGTATGGTTGTTACAATTAAGTTAATGGTTTATAAAGAGGTTCTAACCATCAATATGGTCGCTACCATCATTATTATAGTAAATATTTTATTATTTCATGATTGCCACTTTCTATTTTAAAACACAATAAGCTGTAACCATACTGTGGTATCAAAAATTCTGACTATAAAAAAATATGATAACTGTGGAACTATAAAATGCAGACAACAATCAATGAATAATTGTAAATAAAACAAAACATGACATTGACAGTCATAATACTGTCTCGTTTTCGAAAACAATGGTATCAGTTCAGTCACCCATGTAAAAACCATGAGGTTTCATTTTCAAAAATGTCTTATATATGCTAACACTATAATTTACACTAATCAATTCGTTGTCCAAAAATGTATTGTTAAAAAGATTCTATAAAATGATTTTATATATTCTAATTTAATTTTCAATAAAAACAATAAGAATATTTTTTAATATATTTTAATAACGAATTTCGTTGTGGCAAAAGAACTCAGCGCCCCGGTAGGCTGGTTGGTAGCGTGCTAGCTTATCAGTGCGGGGGTCGCGGGTTCGATTCCCACCAGAGGTTCTGGTCCGTTTTCGCTACAACGAGCCGATGACCTTTGTTGCTAGTGTTCGGTTAGGTTATTAGGATATATATTTTTTATACGAAAAAGTTTGGACAACCAAAGAGTTGTTTTGTATGAATACTAGATTTTTAGGAATTCTTTTGATAAAGTAATATTGTATGAATACTAGATTTTTAGGAATTCTTTTGATAAAGTAATATATTCCAATTCTGCAAATTGTGTCTTAGATAAAAATTCATATATTCTTAAAAAAACTTAGATTCTATGGCCTTTCTTTAAACAAAAAATTCTTAGATTCTGAGGATTTTTTATCATAAAAAATCGTTAGATTCTAAGTTCTTTTTTTAGCAGAAATATTCTAAGGACTATTTCTAAAATAAATATTCTGAGATTCTAGACTTTTTAAAAAATGCTACCCTTAGAATTGAAGTATTTTTCTGAAAAAGACATAGAATCTATGTTTTTTTATTTCAAAAGTCCTTATAATTTAAAAATTTTCTTGAAGTGTCTTTCTTTAAAAAAAAAGACATAGAATCTATGTTTTTTTATTTCAAAAGTCCTTATAATTTGAAAATTTTATGAAGTGTCTTTCTTAAAAAAAAAGTCCATAGAATCAAAAAGTTTTCTTAAAAAAGTCCTTAATATAACATTTTTCTTTAGTAAGAATATTTCTTAAAGAAATATCCTTAAATTTAAAGAACTTTTTAATAGTTTTGGATCATAGTATAAGCATAGGGACCATAGTATAGTAAAATTATGGTTATTTTATTATCATAATATGATAACTATATTATAGTACGACTATGGTTGGCACAACAAATATTTGATGCTCTTCAATCATATTCGAATTATGTTTTTTGTCTGCGTGTTTATATATTAATTAATAAGAAAAAATAAATTTTTCTTTGCGTTAACCTTTAGTAGTTAATTTTTCCGGTTATTTAAGCCGAATTAAAAATTAATAAATTTTTAACATTTTTCGAATAATTCCCTAACTCCTATCATTTTGAGTTATAAACATATTTTGTAATAATTTTGATCATATTTCATTAACTATCATCCCACTGTATATATTTATTCATTAGAATATAAAATATGACTTTATTACAAATTAAAAAGTATAAACATATGATTAATGTACACAATATTTTTTGAGAACACAGAAAAATATGATAATATTTTTGTAAATCATTTCTTCATTTTATGTTTAAAAATAAAACATTTGTCTTTATTTAATATGTCTATATTTTCATAGTGAATATTGTGAACAAAAAAAAAAAGAACTACAAGAATAGAACAATCTGTAAAAAAAAGGAACATATTATTCTAACACATGTGTACTTTTTGATTTAAAAAAAACTTTAATATGATGGAGAACATGTTAAGATACTTTGCTTCTTCAACAAAATTTTTATTGTTTATTATGTACGTATGTGTTAATTTTGTTTATTCAAACAAAGTGCCTCATAATCTTAGACTTCATCATCATAACTTTTGGCTGGCACATTTGCTGTGAATGAAAAGTAAATTAAAACAGGCACCATATGTCAAAAATGAGATATGGTTAAATTAAGGTAAATATTTTAAATTCATATTTGTAAAGACTATACAGCAATGATGCGGACACCTTCTTCCCAACAATATGTTTCGTATCTTGATTATAATGCTTTGAGTATGGAGGTTTTAGAACGAACTGTTCATTCGCTTGATTTTAGTGGAATGTACTCAACGGGCGATGTTAATATTCAGTTGGAGATTTTTATGTCTAACCTCCATATTTTACACTCTTTGGTACCAATTATACGGCGTAAGATTGGTTTTATTTCTAATGACTGGTTTAACTCCCCTTCTATAATCTATCATATCTCTTTACGTGATTTAAACTACAAATATTATCTTCAAAATAGAAGTTTACATAATTGGTATGTTTATTGTGAGCACAGAAATCGTGCAAAGAGAGTTATAAGAGTAGCTAAGAGGCGTGCCTACTCAAGTATGTTTCAAGATCTTAGTCCTAGGCAAATGTGGGGATATTTGAGGAGAAATGGTTGTTTGGAGACTGATAATCGTTTCACGTCTGCTAACCCCGATGAGGTAAATGACTATTTTGTTTCATGTCAGATAGATGATATTCCTAATTCATTGGATTTTTCACGTAATGCTTTTGGTGGTGGTTTTTCGTTTCGTTGTATAGATCAGGGGGAATTATATGCAGCATTAGGAAAAATTAAATCTAATGCTGCGGGTCATGATTTTTTACCATTAAAATTTATTAAGATAATTTTTCCATTTGTCTCTTCTCATATTCTTCGCTTAGTTAATTATATTATTACTACTTCTGTCTTCCCTGAATATTAAAAGAGAGCTAGGGTAGTGCCTATAAAAAAGGAAGGTCCTTCCGATTCTTTGGAAAACTTGCGTCCGATATCTGTCCTTCCGATTTTGTCAAAAATAGTTGAGCATATTATTAAGGATCAAATGATTCTACACCTTGATGGAGACTCTTTAATTCACCCATCTCAGTCAGGTTTTAGGCATGGGTGCAGTACAAATGCACTTCTTCTTGGTCTAACTGATTCAGTTAGGAAGTTTCTGGATAATGGTAAAAATGTAGTTCTTCTGTCACTAGATTTATCTAAAGCTTTTGACCGAGTGATACACTCAAAGCTTGTGGACAAATTGTTTAACCTTTTTGATTTTTCATCACATGCTTGTAAACTTATAACCTCTTACCTGAGTGGCAGAAGTCAGTTTGTTTCGATTGGTGAATCTCTTTCTTCAACGAAATCAATAACCAGTGGAGTCCCTCAGGGTTCTGTAATTGGTCCACTTTTATTTATGATATACCTGAATGATCTTCTTACAATTGGTAATGGTCTATCCTGTAAGTCCTACGTTTATGCGGACGATGTTCAGTTTCTTTGCTATGCGGATGCACAGTTTGTAGATGTTTTGGAAGAGGGTGTAAATTTCATCATACGTGAGGTTTTGTCTTGGTCTTCTAGCAACGGTTTTGCTGTCAATCCAAGAAAGATGAAGTTAATGGGGTTCGGTTTCGGAACTAATAGTATAATGGTTACTCTCAATGGTATGAGAGTCGAATTTGTTGATAAATTGAAGTGTCTTGGAGTTTTAATTGACAATAATTTAAGTTTCTCGTTGCATATTAATAGCGTGTCCTCGAAGATATCATTTTTGTTGAGAAGGTTATACTCTCTTGATTTATATCTGCCTCTCTCGATTAGGATACGTGTTGCTAATGCCTTGTTAATGCCTCATATATTGTATTGTGTTGAGGTGTTTTCTGGTACCATAGATACTGAATTTAATAAGTTTTCTAAGATTTTTAATAGAATTATTAGGTATGTTTTTGCCCTAAGACTTCGGTCCCATGTCACACCGTACGTGGTCAAATTTCTTGGGTGCTCTTTTAATAATTATGTAGGTATGAGGTTACTGATATTCTTTTACAAGGCAATGGTGAATGGTTTTCCGGACTACATAGTTGACAAATTTTGTCCTGTCTAATTCGGAAAGGAATCCCCAATTAGTATACCCAGTGCATCACACTACAATGTTTGAGCGATCCTTTCAGATTAGGCTTTCACGGATATGGAATTCCCTACCTACGAACCTGAGGGTTTTCACTTTTTCAGCCCAGGTATTTATGCGGAAGCTGAAGGATTACTTTCATGTTTAATAGCGGTTTGTGCTACCTTATATATACATTATATATACGTTATATATACATTATATATACGTTATATATACATATCTCTCAAAATTTAAATTTAATTTTTTATTAAATTTTTTTTCATTTAATTCTTTAAGAAAAACTAAATGTCTAGCTAAAGTTTTTTCTTGTTTTGTTTATTTTATTAACTATTGCTACACTTAGGGAAACTTGATAATTGTACTGCTATTATGCTACATATATTTTATTTTATTTTATTTTTATTTTACTTTATTTTTTTATAATTATTTTTTTTTTTATTATATAAATTGTTATATTTATTTTTTATTATGTAGTAGCTTTTATTAATCATATATGGCCTTAGGGCTTTGGTTATGTAATTTGAAGAAAATAAATTCTATATTTATTATAAAAAAAAAATATGTATGAAATATATATAAAATTATATTTAACATTTTAGAATTATATTTAACATTTTAGAATAATTCAAAGTCAAACAATTAAAACAAAACAATCCAGACTTAAACTAAACAAAGCAATAGCTACGATTTCGAGTGATTATTTTTAAATACAAATGTGTTTCACTATTCAAAAAAAAAAAAATTTACATTGCAAATTATAAATCTGTCGTTTTCCAATTTTTGTACTCAAAAAAGCCCTTTTATTCTTTTTTTTAAAAGAGCAGCATTCAGGCAATTAATTAACTTGGAAAGAATATAGAGAAGAAATGACAAGTGATAATAGTTAGATTAAATTTATTTGGGATGTATCACAAAGATGGACGCCACCTGACGATGAGTAATCTTAATTAAGGTTTGTAGGCCCTCGAGGGGTAGACTTTTCCACTCTTGGTAGGTAATATCCGAAAATTCGGTATTTTTTAGTAGTCATTCCATACTTCAAGAAACAGATATATTCAGCCCCTCACATGTTAGACTTTTCCTCATCTCGTAGAAATTTCCAAAAATCCCCGGCTTCTCAGTAGTAAGCCCATACTCTAGGAAAGAGGTAAATAAAATTTCATATATCTTGCCAAAGAGACGTCAGGGTAAAATTTTTTATAACAAAATGTTAGTTAATTAAATAGTATTACACTTCAAAAATCTCCTGACATTTATATATTTTTGAATTACAACTGTTATATATTCAACGTTTATTTTATTACAATATTTAACTTTTTAATGAGCATCACATCACAATGACACAATACATTTGTTAACAAAAAATTCTTTATGTGATCCAACAAAAGCAATAAAAACACACAGTTATGTTACATTTAGACAATCAGACTCTATAGTCTTTATAGTAGGTATTAAGCCTTTTCTCTGATATTTATTTCATAGTCTTATTTTGTTAATAAAAAGTTTTCTTGACGTATTGTTTAAGGTCTTAAAAGATAAAACCACAAAATAATGAAGAAAGTATTGTATTAAAAAAAAAAAAAAAGTTTAAAAAACTATATTAATGTGTAGTATATGTAGTTGTGATTCAACTTAATCAAAGTTTATTCTGCATTATGTATTTAACATTAATATAATTTTAGCAAATAAATTAATATGATTTAATTTTCACTTCATTTCGTTTATTAAGTCAATGGAATATACAAAATTCCTTATAGACTACCCAAAAAAGATTTTTACAGACTCCCTGACAGATTCATGAATCCGGCTTCAACTGTACGTTTATGGTCCGAAAATACGTATCGCTTGTATGTAAACGGAACATTAATGGACCGTATATTCGAATTTTTGGAAACTACACGTTTTGACTCCGTTTTGGTGTATCCGTTTCTGTACGGTCAAAGACGGACCACTGATTTTCATCAGTTTGTCTTCCGTTGCATTTGGATTAGTTTTTTTTTGTCAAAAAAGAATACTTAAATGTCCACGAAGAAAATATTTATAAAATTTAAAACAAGTTTTACGATGTTGTGTGCAAAAATATGCAGTTTTGCAAATAAAAATACTGTTTGAATGTTTATAATAGATTTTCTGAAAAAAATTTGCATAGTGTTCTACATCATTTCGTAAAAACCACCAATTAAACCTAAATTAAAATTTTGTTTTATGTTTTTATAATTTTCAATGGGCCACAACCGCAGTGATGGATATAGAAGTTAATTATGCTGGAAATGAATAAAGCATTTAATTAAATATGCCAAAGTTTTGTTATTTTATTTTTAAATAAATAAATTATAAGAAAATCAGATTTTGTTTTAAAAATTAAAAAAATTTGCCCTTTATACAAATCTGTTTTTATTGAAAAAAAAAAAAAAAACGGTACGAATACGGACCGGATACGGATCCTAAAAACTCCGTATTTACATGACATAACGGTCCGTAAACGGCTAGTCATTGACGGACTTCAATGGATACAACTTCGTTTTTCACATGGCATACCGGATTCGAATCAGTTTCGATGTTTCTTAAAATCCGTTTACTGGTCCATATACGGATACGAAAAATGATACATAAACGGAGTTGGAACGTATTGTTTGTGGGGTATATAAAACAAATTTATTAAAATATGTGTATTTATAAAAAAAATAAAAATTTACAAGTTATTTGACGTCTACACAAGTTATAAAATCAAAGTTAAAAACACAAAAAATACATGCAAACCAACATTAAAAAAAAATAAATTGTTGTTGTTTGTTTATTATACACCCAGAAAACATAATCAGAATCAAATTATGGCATTTCCGACAATTATCTTTATATTAAATTATAATTTTAGTTTATGAAAGCCAATAGTCTAATTTATTATTTATACTCTACATTAATGTTATAACACATCAAAAGATTTTATTTTAGAAAACATTTTATATTCATATTTTCCCGGAATCAAACCTAAACATACAAATTAATACTTCATAATCTTGCTAACTGCAACACAACTAACTTTAATTTTCTTTGATATATTTGGTATGTAAATATTTTTCTATTTTTTTTTTAATAAAAAAAATTTAAAGTTAGCTTTTTCTGGGGTTTGAACTCGAAAATTCGCAGTACTACCTCTATGCCCAATACACCACAAATTCTTATTAATTTAGTTGGCTAATTCTGAATTTATATAATTTGTTAAGAAAACAATTATAGATGTATCTCGTTTACCAATAATTAGTAGCGTCAAGAATTAATACAATCCACAGTTCAGTTGCTTGTATTGTAACCCTAATTTAATGATATATTTGATCTGGGTAAACGTATTTTTAGTTAAGGCCAATTTAGAAAAAAAGAATTATAAAAGGAATATACACTCCGAAACAAAAGTCAGTAGAAAAATTTGTAAGCGGTTTTCAATCCCACTTTACTATGTTTGCACTGATTTTTAGTAAAACAATTATTATTAAGCAAGTCTTTTTGCTATTTACATTTCGCAAATTACAGAATTTTTACAGAATATTTACTAATTTTTTTTGCTTATTTCAGAAATTATTTTACAAATTTTTTAAAACCGATTTGCTAAAATTAGCAAAAAAAAAATTTACTAATTTTAAAAAAGTTTATATTGAACGAAATGTTATTTCTAATTAAATAATACAATTATACAAAATTAAATTGCATTAAAATGTTCCATAATTTAAAAAAATATATCGGAAGTGAAGATACCGACTCATGTATACAATTAGGATATCCACTTAAAATAGCACTAAAAAGTTTTTTCAGTTCTAAAAATCAGCTCCAAAAACAATTAAAATTTGACCTTAAAAGTAAAAAAAAAACGTTTAAAATATTTTTGAAAACATAAATTACCAAATTAAAACAAAATTATTAATTTCTTTATGTGTTTACAATTTTTAAACGTTTTATTTTTTTTAATTTTTTTCTAAAATAATTTTTGAAAAAATAAATAAAATAAAAAAAATTTTATGCTAGATAAAAAAAAAATAAATTTGAAATTTTTTACTATTATTAATAATATTTAGTAAATTTTTTTGCTGATTTAAGCAAACAGATTTTAAATTTCACTTTACAAAAAGTTTACCAAAATTTAGTAGCGGCAGCTAAGATTTCTACAATGTTCATTGTACTACACGTCAGCTAAGATATTAGCAAAAAAAAAAAAAAAAAAACGGCTGGGCTCAAATTAGCAAAATTTCCCGTAATAACAGCAAAATTTTCAGTTGCCATTACATACTTTTTTGGTAAGTGTATCGATTATGGTAGGCTGAAAGCTAGTAACTAAAAATTTATTTAAACCTTTGCAAACTTTTATGACTAAAGCAATAAGTTGTTTGACTTCTTTATTTTCTTCCAAATATATCGTCAGTTAAGAGTCCGCAACTTATGAATATCAATGTAAACATTTACAGTTTTAAAAGATTTTACAGTGGTATTTTGTTTATTTTTCGAAACATATATTACATATGATATTGTCTTCATTATTGTACTAAATATATATTGCTCATACGCACCCATGTACATTTGTACTAAATTTTATTTTACCAATAGAAAGCAAGTTTTTTAAATATATATATTTAATAAAATTGTAAACCAAAAACTTGAATTAATTGAAGTTTTCATAAAAATTAAAAAAAATATCATAAAAATTAAAAAAAATGTCTATCAAAAAATAATTAACTACAGTTTTTATTTTATTTTGTGCTCTTGGCGCATTAAAATTATAATAAATTGTTTTCAAAATTTTTTCAACATCTTATCACGCCCACTTTGCTCAGTATCAAAAAAAAAAAAAAAAAAATTTTAAAAAACACCAGCACGAATTCTGTTTTGTGTTACATAGTACTCCTACTGTTAATTTTGGTAATGTTTCGTAATGGAACGCCACATAAAATACGAACTTCATATGATTATCTTGTATTGTCTATGTGTTAAACTGTTTCAACAAAAATTCAGAAAAAATGTATTTCTGCAACCAAACGAAACCAGAAGCTGATATAATAAAATAGTTAATTTGCTTAGTTTTGTAAGTATATGGAGGCTGGAGTTTGAAAGTCGATAACTGTAAAAACTGTATTTTGGGGTTTAAAATGAACGTAAACTCAGAGATTGACTGCAATTCGATTAAAACTATTAACATTTTTTTGTTAGTACAATATTTTGTTTGGAATAATCTATAATCCATTAATAAACAAAAAATATTGTACTGAGAATTAAAAACAGGGAAATGAAACTAAAAACAATACTTTTATCCAAATATTGGTATTTGCAATAAACTTTAAAAATAAAATTAATTTAGTAATTGTGTACAGTAGAATCACACATTTAGTTAATGTACTAAGAAATTTGCACAAACTATTAATTTTTTTTAAAAAATGTCGAAATTTTAAAGTGGTTACAACAAATATGGTTATCCCGATGAAAACTTTAATTTAATTAGACTTACGATATAACTAACAGAATTCTGGATTGTATTGATTATAATGATTGGTATTTGTAATCTAATTTTTTACTATATTAATATTTATAATAAATTATTTAAATTTTAAATTATTCATCAATATTTATAACTGTTTGTGGTGTAGTGGGTAGAGAGGTGCCGTAGTACTACGAATTTCAGAGTTCAAATTTCTGAAAAGGCAATAATTTCAATAAATCTATATGTTTTGAAATAAAATAAATAACGAAAATGTTTAAATACCAAATGTTTAAAAAAAAAAAATTATAAAAATGTTTGTGATACAATAAGCAATTGCAAGAATTATGAATCTAAATGCCTTGCTTCGATACCGGAAAAATCTAAAAATACAATTTTTCTTAAAATATAATTTCGATTGGCAACAAATTCGGCGGCCACAACAGATTGTTAGACACTGTGATCTGGGTCTATTAATAAAAATATTAATTAAGCCAGAGAATATTAATAAAATAATTTTTTTGTCATGAGAAATACTTAGACTCTAAGGACTTTTTCGTGTATAAATATTTTTCCATTCTAAGGAATTTTTCTAAAAGAAAAATTCTGAGACTCTAATTACTATAAAAAATCTTAAAAAGGTCCCTAGAATCTAAGACATTTTCTATTAGGAAAAGTCCAAGAATCTATTTTTTAATTAAAAAAATCCTTTGAATTTAAAGTTTTTTTTTCAAGTATTTGTCTTTAAAAAGTCATTTAATGGAATAAAATAAATAACTTTTTCATAGTTTCGAATTATAATATATGGGAAAATTACAGTTATTTCATTATCGCAATATGATAACGATATTATCCTACCAATTTTTTTCATCTTCTCCTATAGTTATTCTGTATTATTGTATTGTATTCTATATTATTGTAATATTTTACCCTACAAGAAAAATGACGGTCATCATCTGATGGTCATTGCTGATGGGTATATACATCAGAGTTTCTATCATTTTATTAAGGACAATATGAAAACACTAATGTTAACATTCGTGTACGTGTGATTTTGTTTCCCTCTCATACTTGTAAACTTCATGAACTAGTAAAACATATACACTTACAATATATTTTCCGTTACCGACTGTAGTTTATTTTAAGAGTAATACATAAAATTTGTTTTTAAATGAAGAATCAATTGAATCAATTAAAATGTATTTTTTTAACTATTTGAATCAGTCATTCAAAAAACAAAATATAAAAATTTACAGACATTTAGTAGGAGTTTATATTTTCTGTTAAATGTAAAATTTGTGGTTTTCTGTTTTTAAAAATTGAAATTGATAGAATTCTTTCTTGTTTTTTTTACCAAAATAGTTTGTATATATACAAAATTATTTCAATAAAAAATACAAGAAATTATTCAAATATAGATTCACACAAGAAAATTAAAAATATATACGTCTGTGTGTAATGTGTTTTGTACAATTACGTACAAATAAAAAAAAAATTCAATTTGAAAAACAAACCACAAAAATCGTTTTTTCTACATTTTGTCAGTAAAATCAACTTTAGATTGCTTTTAATACCTTTGTTGATTATTAAACAATGATAGAAAATAAACAACAAAATGGGATGAATATAATAAAAAATCAGTAGTCCTCTTTTTGATTGTATTTTCGATTAATTTAATATGTATTTTAAGTTGTTTTTAAGGAAATTATAGTGTATATATCAGTAATGATGTAAACATAGTCATAGCTGACTAGTCAGCATTGGGATTGCGTAACATTTTTTATTAAGAAAGTCTTGTTTAGAAAAATCCTCACAATTCCATAATACAGGGTGGCGCAAAAATAACCTTCCTATGTTTTTTGGCTGTAATTTAAAAAAAAAAAATGAAAAACTTTGATTCTTCTTGTGGATTATTTTAATTTGGTCTTTTAATTTTTTTTACATCAAGTCGAGAATATGATGTCATGTAAATGGCCGCCGCCACAGTTGATTGTCATTTGAGCCCTTTTTATGGCATTTTCCATCACTTTGGCCAAAACTTCCGGCGATAGGTCCTCACATTCTTGACGGATATTGTCTTTAAGAGCTGCAAGAGTCTGAGGCTTGTTGACATAAACCCGCGACTTCAAAAAGCCCCACAAAAAGAAGTCTGGAGCGGTCAAATCAGGCGATCTTGCTGGCCAGTGCAAATCGCCAAAACGGGAGATTAGGCGCCCGGGAAATGCATCCTTCAGCATATCGGTTGTGGCACGTGCAGTGTGTGGCGTTGCACCGTCCTGTTGGAACCACATGTTTTCCAATCCCAATTCATCAAGTTGCGGCAAAAAGAACTCGTTAATCATTGCTCTGTAGCGCTTACCATTCACAGTAACCGTTTGGCCCGCGACGTCTTCGAAGAAAAAAGGTCCGAGTGACTTTAAGGGGATGTAATGGCTCTTCGTGGGTTACACGCGGATTTTCAGTGCCCCAGAAGCGTAAATTTTGCTTATTTACGTACCCGCTAAGATGGAAATGGGCCTCATCACTCATGATTATTTTTGATGAAAAATCATATTCATTATTGCTCAAATAAATAGTCACCAATATTCCGCGTTCTGGAGCAGTGTAGCGTAACATTGTTTATTAACGTGTATTTCGCATGTGTTTACTACACAAATGTCAAAACAGAACTGACATTAGGGGCCAATCGCAAAATTTATAGCATTTTCTGATAGGAGGATTACTTTTGCGCCACCTTGTATATACAATCAAAATATTTGCATGAAATTTATTTTGAAAAGGTCAAAAAACTAAAACTTTTGAAAAACATACTCTGATGATCAAATGCGTATATAATAATGATGCCAAAGTAAGAATAAGTAAAAGAGAAAATTTAACAAAATGTTAACCGAAATTTTGTATGAAAAACCCCGCTATGGTAACGCCGACAGCAACAATTAAATACAAAATTGTTGCAAGTGTGTTAGAAAATAAGTTTTGTATGTGTTAGTTTCCATCAGAAATTTCTTGCAGGATTTATTATGATCTTGAAACTGACAAATTCTAACTGAAATATATTTTTTTATATAAGTCGAAAATTTTTGTCTTAAAATTTTATTAACGTCATTGTGCCTGTTAAAAAAATAACCAAACCACATGTATGTATGCTATGAATACAATAATATAGCAAAATATTTCTTTTAATATTATTTCTTTAAGCTCTGCCTAATTGTGCAAGCTCTAGCTGGTCTGAAACATCTGGTTCTGGGGAGATCTTTTTGCCAGATCAAAATTCTTGTTTATGTCTAGCTAAAAATAATCAATTTGCGTAAACATATAAAGTTTTTAGTTTCGTTATAAATAAACAAAATGAACAATTAAAGATAAATTTCGATGTATATGAAAACAAAACAAAAAAGCACTGTAAAGAAGCAGATTTTTGTTAAAGGAGGAAATTTATATTTGTATTTTTCTATAGTTTTTTGAAATTTCCAATGCATTATTTTGAAAACATAAACATACACTGTGTGTTTAAAATTTAATTACAAATACGTTCATTAAAAAAAAATGTAATTAAACTTTACAAATATAGCTAAAATGTAGAGAATTCTTTTTAAATTACTTATGACCAACAGTTATGTGGAAAATATTATACAATAATATAAAGTTTTGTGTATAAAAGTCTGAGTGTGAAGTGAAAAAATTGCTCAACCGTTTATTAAACGACTTAAATCTAAAAATATTTTTGTTTGTTTTTTTTTTTTTTTGGTACAACTTCTATATTAGTTAAGATATTTTTTAAACTAACTTTATCTTGGTACATCATAATGCATACCCATGCATGATCATGATTTTTTTCTGTTTTTTAAAAATGTATGTACATGTTAAATTTGTGTGGTCTTTTTAGAAAGAAATAATCTGCATACGGGTCTAAATTTGTACGTTTTCATAGTTACATATGAGTTGTAAATATATATGTGCAATATTAACTTTAAAAGACATATGCACGTGGGTTGATTGATAAATATATAATATATTTAATTTTTTGTTGAAACTTGTTGGTTTTTCTTCCTTTACTTCAAACAAAATTGAAATACAGGACATTAATTCTAAAAGTTTAAAGGATTTTAACGGATAATCCATTCAGATTTTTTAAAAAATTACCACTTTGTAATTACGCACTTCAGTGTGGCAGAATCAAAATATTTTGGAAATAATTAAGAGAATTTCTGCAGGCTGATTATACACTCAGAATATTATGTAGTTAACTGTTTGTAGTTTAATAAAAAAGTTTTCCGTTTCATTTAAAAATAAAGGAACATACATTTATTTTTAAAAGAAATATCTATATTAACTTTTTTATACATTTATTCGAAATAATTTACTATCATTTACCATTTTTTCAGTTTCATTTATTTTTTTCATTTGTTTGAAATTTAATAAAAATTTACCCACAAAACGGAAAATTGTAGTTTATTTGTGTCCGTAACAGTTATTACAAATTTAAATTTTGTTTACTGTCTGTTTCAAAAAAAAAATATTCAAATAATTTCAACTTGTTTTTTTATTTAAATTGGTTGTAAAGGGTGTCCCAAGAAGAACGCAATTTTTAAATCTGGCAACATTCGAAGTGTCATTGTTTGACATTTGAACAATTGTTATTGTTTGCTAGTAAAAGGTACGAGGTTAGTAAAAATGGAGCGCTACACGAATGAACAACGCATTCTCATTGTGAAATTGTTTTACCAAAATGGTGAAAGTTCGCAAATTGCGAGCAATTTGGGGTCACAATAATGCTCCAAAAGAGTCAACTGTAAAGAGATTAATGGATAAATTTGACGAAACTGGGTCTGTTAGTGATGTAAAGACAACAACGCGCCATCGACCAGGTCGATCGACCGAAAATGTCGCAGCTGTACGTGATGATGTCGCTCAAACTCCATCCACCTCAATTCGACACCGAGCTCAGCAAATTGGTGTCTCCAAATCCACTTTGCAGCGAATTTTGACGAAAGATTTGCATCTTCATGCATACAAAGTTCAATTGACTCAGGAACTGAAGCCAGCTGACCATGGACAGCGAAGGGAGTTCGTTAATTGGGTATTGGAGAGACAACATGAAAATGCTGATTTTGCCGATAAAATCATCTTCAGTGACGAGGCCCATTTTCATCTTGATGGCTTCGTCAATAGGCAGAATTGTCTCATTTGGGGTGAGGAAAATCCTCGAGTGATACACGAGAAGCAAATGCATCCTCAACGTGTCACTGTGTGGTGTGGTTTTTGGGCTGGAGGAATCGTTTGACCTTTTTTTATGAAAATGAGGCAGGTCAAGCGCAAACAGTCAATGGTGTTCGGTATCGTGAAATAATAACCAGTTTTTTCTTGCCTAGAATTGAAGAAATGAATGTGGAGGGCGCCACATGTCATACAGCCAGAGAAACAATTCAATTGCTGCATCAGTCATTTCCCGGTCGTGTTATTTCGCGTTTTGGAGATCAGAATTGGCCGCCTAGATCGTGCGATTTAAAACCATTAGATTTTTTTCTTTTGGGTTTTTTGAAGTCGATAGTTTACGCGAATAAGCCGACGACGACTCAAGCCTTAAAAGAGGAAATTGGACGCTGCATTAATGAAATACCGCAGCATTCATGCAAAACGGTCATTGAAAATTTCATTAAAAGATCGCGTGCATCCAGCAAAGCCGCAGCGGCCATCTGCGCGATATATTGTTCCATACATAACCTCATTCTGTCTACTTTACGATATAATAAAGTTTCACGATTTTTTTTTAAATATCTGTGTTTTATTTAAAATTTCAAAATTGCGTTCTTCTTGGGACACCCTTTATATATACAAAATTTTTCAATACAAATTACAAGAACTTCATAAACACACATACATACACAAAAACATTAACACAAAAAGTGATAATAGCTTCATATGCATACATACATTTTGTATTGTATGAGTATATTAAAAAAAAAAACAAAAAATACAAAACCGGAAATAATTTCAAATAAATGAAAAAAACAGTTATTTTTTAAGGATTGGTAGGTTAAATTTTGACATTTATTTTAACTGATTATATCATTTCTTTCTTACGGATGTGTCAGTTGATTAATCAACATTTAAGAATAAATAACAAATGACATTTAATTTAAATGAAAATTAAGTAGACCGGGTTTTAAATGAAATATCATTTCTTTTAAAGGATATTTTCAGTTATTTTAACTTACAAACTTTTTTAAGTGTATTATACAGCCACATCGAAAGCAATTTAAAACATAAGTTTGAACCAGATTTACTCTTTTTTTTACCTCAACATTACTAAAAATTGCATTTTATTTGTAACATAGTATTAATTGAAACTATGAGATATTAAAACAACACTTTATTACTATACACAACAAATTTGTCATGCTTTTTTTAAACTAGACCTGTAATCCTTAAATTCAGTTAATTTAATTCCATTAAATGGCTTCCCTGACACTTATTTTGTACTAATGCTGAGAACATTAATACAAATAGTTAGCCTGAATATAATACTAAATATTTTAAAAACTCCGAAATTTATGTTATACAATCAATTTTCAATTTACTTCTAAATTTCCATACATACATAGTTAAACATATATACATATAGATATATGTGCGTGTGTATATTAAAGCACAATATTTGCTAACATTTCCGGTTTATATTTAGTTAATTTATGCATGTAAAGTGCAAATAAAATGTTAACAAAATCTACATTTCATATTTTTTTTTATTTCTTTGTCCATTTTTCTCTCTACTGCATTTCAAACATCACTTGGATTTAAATATATGGATAAAAAAAACCATATGTCGACAATAGGAAAAAGGAAACATTTTGGGTAAAAAAATGTATCAAAAAAAAGAAAGCATACTGTAGACATTTTCCGATTTTAGGTACAAAATTATGCATATATGTATGTATATATGAGGCTTTCTATACTAACTGAGCAATTAAATTAAAAATGTATAACATATCAATGACAAACAGCATTTATTTATATGATAAGATTAGTTCTTCCTGGATAGCGACCGGGCACGTGACCGGTATTTTTATATGAAAAGGTCCGGTCACTTTAACATGGGCTTGTCCTAGGAGGGGGTCAATTGCCCTATGTAATATGTCACAGGACTGGTCCAAAAGAACTTGTCATAACTTTTAAACCGTTCACGTAGTAGGTACTTTAGGAACCGGTCCTCTTTGAATTTTCAGAACCTCTATGAATTTTCGGAATCGGTCGGAACCTATGCCGGAAAAGGTCCCAATTCGCAACTGACCCCTTTTTTCCCGCAAGGTACTTTTGATCAGTTTAGTGAACAGATTCTCCCCATTTTTGTCCCTACCCAAAAAAATGTCCAAAAACCGCATCTAATTGTATGTCTACGATTGAGGAGGTAAATACACGCGAAATTTAAAGTGGAAATTTTTCCATATTTTAGCGTCACATTTTCTACGTTCCTATTGTATATTTCAAAGAGTATTTTTCACCAAATTATCCCATATTCCTGGAAATATGAGATTTCTACCAGTAGATGTGTTTATATATGTACACAGGAATAGCAGCCCACAAATTTCGAATTCCAAAGCTGCATCTATTGGGGATGAATGATTAATGGCAAACTTTTACATTTTTTATTTCCATTTTATTTCACGTTTTTATTGGAGATTCCAAAAACATCTCCTTACAAAGAAAACGTTCTCAATGCGTCCTCTCTACTATGAACTAACATCGAATATGTGATAGAGCAGAAAAAAATAAGAGAGATGTATTATTTTAATAAACTAATGTCATGTTTAAGAGTTTATGAGTGAAGTCAAATATTAATTAATTTTTGTATGGAAATATGGTAGCAATGTAGGAAAATTATACTTCTTGTACGCTCCGCTAATATTCTGTTCTCGCCACCGGAGTTTCAACATATTTGAAATTTTCAAAAATGGATGAAAAAATCTCTACGGGAAAAATCTGACACAAATAATTTTTAAATTTGAATTCAACCCGACAAAAAATTTTATTTTCTGAAATCATTATATGCGGTAGATGAAATTTTAGGGAACAATCTAAAAAAAACTAATAAATCCTTAAATCCTTACAGTGAGTTTGGACCAGACATCCCCAAAACACCGCACATGTGCGAATGCTCTCACACAAATGAAGAGAGCATGAGAAGATAATTTGTATTTTCATTAAATAAAAACATTTAGTCTCATTTGAGCTTTCGTGTACGCAGGTTGTGTAGTCGCTTGCTGCTTTTATTCAGGGTTGCCATTTTTATCTTATATTATTTTTATGACCAGGTTGTTTAGTCGCTTGTACTAGACAATACTGAAAATGTTTAATGTAGAATGGGAGAATGCCTTTTTATTTGCCGAAAATTACTTCGGTAAAGCTGAGTGCTTATTATGCCAACGCATTTTTTTATTTTTTTGTTTTAAAACTTGTCCTTTTTATAATTATGAATTATATATACTCATATATTAAAAGCTTTTGTTTGAATTCTTTTGAAAACTAGTTTAGTTTCAGCGTTTCTATTTTTTTTTAAAACTTAAAATATCATATCTGAAATTAATTTATTATATACGATTTAAAATACATCAATACATCGGAGAAATTTACTCTGATTTGGTTTACAGTTTTTTTTTTTGTTTATTTTTGTGATAATAAAAGTTTATAGAGAACTTTCCAAGCTTTCATTAAATGTTTATTTTACATTTACTGTCTATTTAAGTACAAAATAAAATGGGGATTTCTGTAAATATTAAATATTAAAGTATTAAATATAAGGTAGTTTTTAGGTCTGATAGGTATGGTGAATCAGAATCTATATTCGTTGAAGTGGTTCTTCGGGGCATTAAAATTTTAATTGGTGTCAGTTATTTGCCTAATGGTAATTTAAATGTATTTGAGGAATCTCTGGGAGATATTCTTGTGGAGTATGCAAATGTCTGTATTATGGGTGATTTTAATATGAATATGTTTTGTAGTAGAAAATCTAACTTAGTTCGGCAAATGTGTGGTAGGCTAGATTTAGTATGCCACCATAACTCGGCCCCCACCCATTATGATATGGACAAAGATTGTACTTCCCTTATCGATTATTTCCTTATAAGTCCCTCCCTTGTTGTGAGTACGTCTGGTTAAATGCATTGTCCAGGTGTATCTCATCATTCATTAATTTTTGTTGCTCTCGATATTCCGACACCTTCCTCCCAACAATATGTTTCGTATCTTGATTATAATGCTTTGAGTATGGAGGTTTTAGAACGAACTGTTCATTCGCTTGATTTTAGTGGAATGTACTCAACGGGCGATGTTAATATTCAGTTGGAGATTTTTATGTCTAACCTCCATATTTTACACTCTTTGGTACCAATTATACGGCGTAAGATTGGTTTTATTTCTAATGACTGGTTTAACTCCCCTTCTATAATCTATCATATCTCTTTACGTGATTTAAACTACAAATATTATCTTCAAAATAGAAGTTTACATAATTGGTATGTTTATTGTGAGCACAGAAATCGTGCAAAGAGAGTTATAAGAGTAGCTAAGAGGCGTGCCTACTCAAGTATGTTTCAAGATCTTAGTCCTAGGCAAATGTGGGGATATTTGAGGAGAAATGGTTGTTTGGAGACTGATAATCGTTTCACGTCTGCTAACCCCGATGAGGTAAATGACTATTTTGTTTCATGTCAGATAGATGATATTCCTAATTCATTGGATTTTTCACGTAATGCTTTTGGTTGTGGTTTTTCGTTTCGTTGTATAGATCAGGAGGAATTATATGCAGCATTAGGAAAAATTAAATCTAATGCTGCGGGTCATGATTTTTTACCATTAAAATTTATTAAGATAATTTTTCCATTTGTCTCTTCTCATATTCTTCGCTTAGTTAATTCTATTATTACTACTTCTGTCTTCCCTGAATATTGGAAGAGAGCTAGGGTAGTGCCTATAAAAAAGGAAGGTCCTTCCGATTCTTTGGAAAACTTGCGTCCGATATCTGTCCTTCCGATTCTGTCAAAAATAGTTGAGCATATTATTAAGGATCAAATGATTCTACACCTTGATGGGAACTCTTTAATTACCCATCTCAGTCAGGTTTTAGGCATGGGTACAGTACAAGTGCACTTCTTCTTGGTCTAACTGATTCAGTTAGGAAGTTTCTGGATAATGGTAAAAATGTAGTTCTTCTGTCACTAGATTTATCTAAAGCTTTTGACCGAGTGATACACTCAAAGCTTGTGGACAAATTGTTTAACCTTTTTGATTTTTCATCACATGCTTGTAAACTTATAACCTCTTACCTGAGTGGCAGAAGTCAGTTTGTTTCGATTGGTGAATCTCTTTCTTCAACGAAATCAATAACCAGTGGAGTCCCTCAGGGTTCTGTAATTGGTCCACTTTTATTAATGATTTACCTGAATGATCTTCTTACAATTGGTAATGGTCTATCCTGTAAGTCCTACGTTTATGCGGACGATGTTCAGTTTCTTTGCTATGCGGATGCACAGTTTGTAGATGTTTTGGAAGAGGGTGTAAATTTCATTATACGTGAGGTTTTGTCTTGGTCTTCTAGCAACGGTTTTGCTGTCAATCCAAGAAAGACGAAGTTAATGGGGTTCGGTTTCGGAACTGATAGTATAATGGTTACTCTCAATGGTATGAGAGTCCAATTTGTTGATAAATTGAAGTGTCTTGGAGTTTTAATTGACAATAATTTAAGTTTCTCGTCGCATATTAACAGCGTTTCCTCGAAGATATCATTTTTGTTGAGAAGGTTATACTCTCTTGATTTATATCTGCCTCTCTCGATTAGGATACGTGTTGCTAATGCCTTGTTAATGCCTCATATATTGTATTGTGTTGAGGTGTTTTCTGGTACCA
The DNA here is from genome assembly GCA_949748255.1 of Eustalomyia histrio. Taxonomy (NCBI): domain Eukaryota; kingdom Metazoa; phylum Arthropoda; class Insecta; order Diptera; family Anthomyiidae; genus Eustalomyia; species Eustalomyia histrio. The sequence goes on along the minus strand of OX456525.1, from coordinate 37,078,574 downwards.
TAGATACTGAATTTAATAAGTTTTCTAAGATTTTTAATATAATTATTAGGTATGTTTTTGCCCTAAGACTTCGGTCTCATGTCACACCGTACGTGGTCAAATTTCTTGGGTGCTCTTTTAATAATTATGTAGGTATGAGGTTACTGATATTCTTTTACAAGGCAATGGTGAATGGTTTTCCGGACTACATAGTTGACAATTTTGTCCTGTCTAATTCGGAAAGGAATCCCCAATTAGTATACCCAGTGCATCACACTACAATGTTTGAGCGATCCTTTCAGATTAGGCTTTCACGGATATGGAATTCCTTACCTACGAACCTGAGGGGTTTCACTTTTTCAGCCCAGGTATTTATGCGGAAGCTGAATGATTACTTTCATGTTTAATAGCGGTTTGTGCTACCTTTCCTTTTTTTGTTATATATACATATCTCTCAAAATTTAAATTTAATTTTTTATTAATTTTTTTTTTTTTCATTTAATTCTTTAAGAAAAACTAAATGTCTAGCTAAAGTTTTTTCTTGTTTTGTTTATTTTATTAACTATTGCTACACTTAGGGAAACTTGATAATTGTACTGCTATTATGCTATATATATTTTATTTTATTTTACTTTATTTTTTTATAATTATTTTTTTTTTATTATATAAATTGTTATATTTATTTTTTATTATGTAGTAGCTTTTATTAATCATATATGGCCTTAGGGCTTTGGTTATGTAGTTTGAAGAAAATAAATTCTATATTTATTATAAAAAAAAAAAAAAAAAAAAAAAATATTTTAGAATTTGTTCGGGGACAGCGACAAATATGTCTTGGCAGCCCTGGTAAAGTGAGAAAAAAATAAATTACGCTCAAAAACAAACAACCAACACAAACATAAATGTGAATGTATGTGTGTGGGGCTTACTGGTTTGGACCACCAATATATACGAGTCTCTTGTTTCTTCTTCCTCCAACTCATATCCGTATCTTATTCTGATCAAAGGAACCTATTGGAATACTTGTTGCTAAGTTTGTCCATACTCCAGGGAACACATATTTTAAATTTCAAATTTCTATCCGAAAGAGTTTGCCCTCCCACACTCCGGTTAGGAATCGAAAATGATAATACTCTTTACAACCAACTCAATGTCCAAAAATAGGACATGTGCTCTAATGTAGGTTCAATTTTTTTTACTTAGGATCGGACCACTATTTCACCTCACACACTCGCCATTTTTCTTGGGCTGATTTTTAGTCAAGACAAAATTTCTTAGTGAAACCGTTCTTTTACTTAAGTATCAAGCAAGTCTCAAAAAGACACGTTTCTATATAAATCTTAGTGCCAAATATCAAGTCCCACATCTAGGCAAAGTGGCTTGAGCAGGGCTTTAGAAGGAAGATGCAGATGAATGAAAATTCCAAAAAGAACCTTATGCTTGATGAGTCTTGGAAAAATGTTAAGGAAGAGGCTTTTTTTAATTTTACCCCAAACGTAAAAATTTCCAAAAATTCCTTCTTAGTGATTGCTTATAAATATATATTGGACTAAAAAACTGAAAGGATTTTATAATAGATCATTTCATTATCCTTTCATTAATATTAATAGCAATGAAATTTTTTCAATTCATTTGATAAATAAAATCGCTTTAAATTACATTGCAGAAATTAACCAATCAGTTAATTAACTAAAATCAGTTTTCAAAAAATCCAGAAATGAAAAAAAAATAGAAAAAAATATATATTCAAGTCGATAAAAAAATACTAAAATCCAGGCTAACTCCATTCCATTTCATTCGCCATTCAATAACATTTCGTACATTGCCTAGTGCTTCGCTCCCTATTCCATATAATTTATTTTGTTTAATATTTCTATTCCTTTGCTTCCATTCAGTTTTGTTTTCCTTGCCTAACTTTTTAATTCCACTCGTTTATTTGCCCTTGCATAGTGCATCAATTTCACTCGCTCTCCGATCCATTCTATTTCGATCCCCTTATATAGGTTTTCAATTCCACTCATTCTTCGATATGTTCTATTTAGTTTCTTTACGTTAGTGTTTCAATATCATTCGTCGTTAAAATTTCAGAATTCTCATTACTTCTTCAAATTTTAGGCCACTAAGAGCTTCACAGTTCACCTTCTGAACCCCTATTTTACCACTATCCCTGTGAAAGTTCCAAGTATCACATCACTGTATAAGACTGTACTACAGGTAATACATATTTAAAATATTAGTTTTACAGGTCACCAAGGTAAAGATGTTACCATTTATAATTCCCATTTTTTCCACGTTTCTTCCAAATTTTCTTAAAATTACTTCTCAATGAATTAGCCTGTAGTCTAAGGCATACTTGATCTTTTAAATTTCAGCTTTCTAGCTAAAGCAGTTTAGGCCGTCCGCATTTTTACCACATTTTGGACACACCATTTAAACCGCGTTCCTGGTGTAAGTCCGAAAAAGTTCCCTTTCTGTATATTACCGTATACGTTAAGGGAAACATTTCTTTAATTTTAGCTTTTCAGCCAAATAGGATAAGCCCGGCAAGGTTCCATCTTAAACCTTTAACCTTAAATCAGAATTGAATGGAGTTTAAAAATGCTACAAATTTGACAATGCCCATAATAATCTATACTCTCAATAATCTTTGTATAAATATAAGAGATTAATATCAAATTGATGTTCAAATTAATGTCCGTTACTAAAATTGTGTAAAACATACGAACAATTGCTTTAAATACAAAAATTTTTGTTATTTTGAAATTTTTTTTGTAATTTTTTTGCATGGATTATTATAAGTATTCACGTTAGATAGCAAAATTAATCTCAAATTCAAAAATTTTTTTTAAATTTTTATATTCTAAAAAAATACTACATGCCAGAATATTTGTTGAATATTGTGTATGGCAAATATTCAAACAAATTTCCAATATTTGTTCTTTAACATTAGTCTTACCAAAAGCCACCCGTGTGACTATTTCGATTTCATTTCTGTAATAACTTGTTTAATTTTTCTCCGATCTAGGGGCAATTTTATTTGACTGAACAGTTTTTTAAAATTTTGCAAAAATATTTTTAAATTTTTAAAGATTTATATATTTTTTTTTATTTTATATCTTGGTTTCACCGCCCGGGTGACCCTTTAAGAATTCGCAAGAAATTTTAGCATATTTATGGAATTATTTATTATAGTAGTTATTTCAGTTGTAATTTATTTCACATTAGTAATTATTACATTCCATTCAATAATGTTGATGAGCTTGGGTGGCATTTGTTACATTTAATTTGACTGACGCAGAGCTCTGCACTAATGGGCTTGTTTTACCTAATGCAAACTTGACTGTACATTTGCCCTTGAAGTGGATAATACGTATTTAAATCATACATCCATCAGATTTCTATACTTATTTTACCTAGCTTGAAAGGCATGTACTGCGTGAAGCATGTTTAATATAGTTTCTTGTCCACGGTAATTGATTCATGTGGTTAAAAATTCACTCTCAAGTTGGAATTTATCATCACGAAGACTTCCCTAAAGCTACAATCTTGTCTTCCTGTTCTCGTAACACTCTTGTAGCATGGTAGTCAAAACAAAGAAATCGTAAAATTTCCGCAAAGCCATTAGGCGGCATGGTTGCTTTATACAGTGGATATCAATTACTGTTCTGCGAGGGGCTCTTGACTTCTGATTGCCTATTATCAGCAAAATGCCCAAAAATGCTGATAATTCCTAATTTTTAATTAGTTTTGAAGTACGTTATATCTTATCAATGTTTATAGAATTCCGTGTAGGCTTTGTATATTTTGTTTAAAAATTTTTGAATTGAATTTCTAACAGCAGTTTTATGAATCAACACTGAACATATTTTTAGTGTCTGCATTATGCCCAATATAAAGTTGTTCGCGAATAATATTAATCGATCCTCAGCAATTCATATTTAGCATTTTCTGAATCGATAGAAAAATATCTGAGTTTTTTTAGGAATTAAAATAATCAAATTTTTAGATAAGTAGAGTATATTACAATAAATACTGTAGCAGTTGTTAGGGAAAGCCTCATATATAAAAATGGCATCTATGTTATTCACATATCGAAAGTATAGTGTCAATGTATATTTGAATATCAACATGTAAGAATACACTCTAAAAATTTTTGTAAATTTTCATGGGTACAGTTTAATGTAATATTATAAAAATATAGTAAAAAAAACAACAACAATTTTTTAATTCTTTTTAGCGCATACTTTCAAATACAATAATACACATACGAAGTATTTTAGACACTACATATGTGGTTACATTTGAACACCCTAAGCCTAAAATTAGTATTATTTCGTTAAATAAAGAATTTTCGCACAAAGTTAGTAAATATGCTATGACATTTTTAAATTGAAAAAAGAAAAAAATCCAAGAAATTTTTAAATTTAAAAAGATGTCTTATAATTTTTATAACTTTATCAATTGTTATGAATTAATAACAATAAATTTATTGCTTTTATTTTTATTGTGAACTATTAACGATAAATTTATTGCTATTATTAAAAAAAAATAGTCTGCTTAATTTTCAACAAAGTGGTAGAAAATATACGCATTTTTGTGAGATTTTTCCGCATTTTATTTGTACATTTACAGAATAATCGTGATTTCTTACGCACAAATCTGGTAAATTTACTCCCTAACATCAAAATTTCATAAAATTTTTCCGCACTTTTAATGCAATTTTACACATTTTTTTTTTTAACTTTCGCATAATGTGCGTACTTTTCATTTACACACACAGAGTAAATTTACCCAACTTATAGTAGGCATAGAGTTTCCTACTATTAGTTGGGTAAATTCCAATAGAAATTAATTAAAGTGTATATTAAATATAGTCACAAAAAGGAATTTTAAATTTGACTGTGGAAAAGCTTTTATTTTCATATTTCGGTAAATAAACTTTATTAAAATCAAATTTCTGCAATTTATTTAATCATTCACTAAATAATTAATTTAAGTAATGATTTTTATTTTAAAAGAAATAAAGTATTTATTTTTTTTTGGATATAGCTTTAGGTTATTACTTCATACAATTTTTTTTTTTTTTTGATTTGTTTGACAGATTTATATAATAATACCCAGCAAACATTATCAGTAGTAGTATAATTTTTTGCCAGTTGGATTCTGGCGATTGCGAAAACTATTTTCATATTATTATTCTCAGCCAATGATCAGTTGTATTACAAAATTTTCTTTTAACCCTCCGATGAGTGACAGTTCTGAACTTCACGGCCGTGTGAAAAGGTCCCTACGGACCTTTTTTGTAAATCATGTTTTTTTCATATAAAAATTTTTTTTTTTTTTATTTTTTTTTATTTTTATTGTTTATAACTGAATTCTACATACAAAAATAATTTTTTCAATTTTTTTAATTTTTTTTTTTGCTTGAACTTTCTTAATACTATTATAAAAAAGTTTAAAAATTATTGTTGTTGAGCGTGTACTTCTTGTCCCCCGCCCTGTGCGCAAGTGTTGCAGCGATGTAAAAGTGTGCTATGTTCTCCGCAAACAGCGTTGCCGCAGCCGAAGCAGTATGCCCACGTTTTCCGCTGCCGCCCGTACTCAGAACGGCAAAGGCGACATGACGGTCTACTTGACCTAGCCGCAAACGACGGTGCATTGCCTTCCATCGGTCTTGGTAATACCTGAAATGAAAAGAAAAATAAAAAACAAATAAATATATATTTTATTCTTGAATTTGATGATGTTTTTCTTACCCTGACATCGAATGTTTCCATCGCATTGCGTATCCTTGGATATGAGGTTATATGGTTGTTCAGGGCACGTTCTTCGATATTTGGTGTGGCCAATTGTTTCGTTAGCAGTAACAAGAAAGACCGCCGTCTGTCACTCCTTTTTATATGCTTCATTTCGTTGTAAATCGTAAAAGCAGCCAATGCAGAGACGTCCAGCATATTATAAAACATGGCCAACGGCCATCGTTGTGTTGCTCTTTTGCAGCTGTAGGTGCCTTGCATTTGATCCATGGTATCAACGCCGCATTTGTTGGCGTTGTAATCTAATATGGCATAGGGCTTCCGCTTCTCGGTTTGCTCGTCAACGCGGCAGGTGTAGTGCATTGTGGAGAGCACGTTCACCACTTTATTTTTTTTCGGCACGTATGAGCATAGCGCTATGGTGCGCTTCGGGTTCTTCTTGAACTCCTGTGGAATGAATATTTTGTTGTAGTGTACCAACATATGTGGTCTTCCTCCTCATCAAAATACGCGCCAAGTCAAGAGTGGTAAAGAAATTATCCGCGTATATAGTACGGCCAGCATCTAAATATTTTTCCACAAGATCCAGAACTACGTTCTGCCCTTGGTTTATCTCCCGTTGTTGGTTTGGCAGTTTTCCAGAATATATCATTCCCTTCACAGGATAATAACTCTGTGAGTTGCATAACCACTTAGCTGGCTTTGACGGAATATATTGCGTGAAGCGGGTGCGGCCTCTGTAAGGGAACAACTGCTCATCAACTGTTAGTGCTTCATGAGGAGTGTAAGCTGCTGCCAAGTTATGTTGCAACATTTGCCAAATATCGTCAATAGCCGCAGTTTTGCTGTTGATGAGTCGCTGTTGTCAAGTATTTCTATTGTCGAATCGAATAAATTGCTTTATACACATGAAGCGATCGTACGACAACGCAGCTTTGTATATTGGGCAACGCGTCGCGCCCCATAATTCCATAGCTGGTTCATGGTTTGATCTTGTGAGTCCAGCATACAAAAGAATAGCTATAAAGGCGTCAAACTCTTTCACTGTCACTGGCTTCCACTCCTTTTTATTCGTGGGATTCGCCAAATTCCATGCAGCTGTAACCTCCCTGCCTTTACGATTTGTTTCACGTAGCACTAAGTATATTATTTCCTATGTCATGATTGAACGCATTATTGTATAGGGGTCGTGTATATTTCCTGTTGGTCCTGGTTTCTTTCTTGTGAAGTCGACCACGTTATGATTACGAGTGCGTGATGTTGGTGGTGCTTTTTTACTCCATTGGGTGCCATCTTTACCAATATAGTAACTTTCATTCGTTTCCTGTCCATCATTTTCTTTCTCTTCATCACCGTCGTCATCAGTATCTTCATTTAGCTCGACGTATCCTTCAGTTTCGGCATCTGACTCTTCAGCAGGTTGGTATGTGCGATCTTCATCATCCTCAACTTCATAATTATCAATTGCAGCAATATCAATTTCTTCATCCATGTCTTCGTCCATAAAATCAGCAAATCTACTATCAGCTGCACGCCTTTCATCCGTAGTCATTTGTTGGTAACGTGTACTACGGCGTACAACCATTTGAGCAACGTCCAAATTACTTGCATCTGCCATATTTATATTTTTGTTTCTATCACACACGGTTTTACTCTTCGCTGTCTAAACTTTGACTGATTTGGTTTACGAAACTACAACTTCTTTTATACTCTTTCGTACGTCTACCTGAACTCAAAGACATTTAGGGATTACTTCATCATCATTATAATTTTTTTATTGTTTCAACACATAATTTACTTGTTCTGAACACAAAGACCTGAACTCAAAGACATTTGGGATGATGATAAAAACAAAAAATTCTAAGAACTGGTTTATTGCTAGTAGTATAAAATTAGAATATTGTGCCTTTCTTCGAAAGCAATAAAGTTCATGTCTTCGAATTTTTCTTAGAATTTTTTGTTTTTATCATCAACCCTAATGTCGTTGAGTTTAGGTCTTTGTGTTCAGAACAAGTAAATTATGTGTTGAAACAATAAAAAAATTATAATGATGCCCAAAAACATGCATTTATTAGTGAAATTCAGTACAAGGTCCATACGGACCTATTCACACGTCCGCGTACTATTCTCATTAAAATCTCAATAACTCCTAAAGTAATGATCCGATCGGCTTGATTTCCAAAAGATGCACAACAAAATACTCTTGGAATATAGAGTAACTTTGCGGGGGGGGGATGAAGTGGCCGAAGTAGGAGTAATTTCAGTTTGAAAAGGCAAAAAGGTCCCTAGGGACCTTCTCACTCATCGGAGGGTTAAGGAAAATATTATTTTCAGATTTTTCCGTTATTCATAGTATACTCTCTTGCTTACTATACCACAATAAATTTTAATATTCTTTGATATATTTCATATATAAACTTTTAAATATTTTACTTTAATTAAAAAAATTAATTTTTTAAATGTTTCTGGGATTTGAACTCGGAAATTCGTAGTACTAGGCTACCTCTCCGCATACTGCACAAGAGACAAATAAACTTTAGGGTAACTTATCTAATAAATTACCAGAGTAATGCCGGATATAAATATGTATTACATCTGAAAAAGGTATAATAGAAATAAAATTTTAAAAATTATGCATCACATACAATTTTTGTTTTGTAATGGAGTTTATGGGGTTTAAAACTATATTTTAACTTTAAATTTAAATCGTAAATTTAATAACTGGGAAAATATTAGATAACATTAGATAATTTCTTGTTGTTACTACTAATTCACTTTGTGATTTATTTTCGTTAAATAGGTTTTATTAGGTGTTTCGCATCAAATCGACCAGAAAATATCTGCAGTTATTGCTGCTGTCTATTTTCCATTGTAGCGCTTCTCTATGTGCAATATATTTTGATGAAATCCCTAATCGTGCTCATCTGTGCCAAGATTTGCGTAGAAGAAATCCAAGTGATAGTTCAAAAAATAAGTTTTAAGAAACATGTTCTATTTGAGAGCTTTATACAACGAAATAAGCACTTGGATGATATTTTGGTAGTTTTCATCTTTCTTTGTTGTTAAGAAAATTATGACACGCTTCTACGAAAGTGGTCACTGTTCTTGTCTTATTTGAGGTTCTAAAAAGATGCCTTCATTAAATTTCCCATTACTAATTTTTGGGAATTTTGTTGTGACGTAGTGGAAACTTTCACCATCCTTTTCGATGGTTTTACAAAATTTTTCATAAAACTCAGTTAAATTTGCTGTGGACTAATAGCTCTTTTTACATTCTTGACTCTAGGCGTCAAACTTTCTCTTAGTGGCCAAATTTTTTTTTACTAAGTTGTGTTTATCTCTTGATCGACTGGCCCACTCTGATAAAAAATTACAAATTTGGGTGTATCCTCCTTGCAGTCCAGTAAACATTTATGCAACTTTTAACATTGCTACAACTTCATATTTCTATAATTTTATGTTAAATCGTATTTGCAGCATGTCCGAGAGAAACTGAATTATAATTTTTACCATTGTGAGCTTTTAAAAATCTATAATCGAAGAGAATATCAACTCTTACAGAAGTTTTTTAGCATTATTACAAAACACCAAATCACCCTTCTTGGTGAAGTAGTTCATAAGATCTTGTTGTCTGTTACGAAAATTCGAGATCCAATTTTTTTGATTTAATATATCTGATTGTTTTAATTTTGATCCGGAAATTGGAGTCTTCCATTTTGGGAGTCCTAACTCTCGGATGAGATCATTTTAATCTGGTTGCATAATAAGGTGAAGGTAAATTCATCTTTTACCACCACCCTTACTTCAGGGAACTAATCTTCATGCAGAAGAAATATTTGGATATTTAATATTATTCTTATTTTTTTTTTCAAATCCCAATCCGGTGTCGGTTACCAGTAAGGTTAATGCTTTTTTAGATTATTTCGGAAACGGTACTTTTATGATAATGCTATTTGATTTATTTCAGTATCGATATTTTAGTTATTTCGGTAAAGGTATTTTAAGCACAATGATATTTAAGTTATTGCGGTAACAATATTTTACGGTCAGTTTTAAATTTTTTATGTATTTTTCTTGAAATTTTGAGTTTTTTGACAAGACAACTTATTTGGCATTATGAATCGAAATATTATTTATATTCCAATAATTCGTTAAGGTCCCACAGTGGCAGTCGACTTTACTTTAATAAAAAAATCTATAATTGGCATTGATAAGAAATTGTGAATATGCAGATATCCCCTGATGCATGTAAGCCCTCTTATATACTTTTTAGGTGAAATGTTTGATTAAACTACCTTAAGTATATATTTTTGGAAGAACTGACCCGATAAATATAAAAAATGAGGGGCATTTTTTAAGAGGCCACTACATAATGAAAAAGTTAAACAACACTTGTTTAAAAAATGTATTTTTGGTTCTAAAATATTTAAAAAAAAAACATTTTTCTTTCCGTAAAAAAAATTAGAGTGGTATCTTTGAGTGGCTAAGATTCCTACGAAATTAACACTGAATATAGTAGGTACAAAAGTAGTTGTATTCCAGCAAAATAAAATGGATGTTATTCTTTACGAATCTCTTTTTCAGAACATCCAAGGAAGTTAATAGTGCAAATTTTTCGATTTATAAGAAGTCATTTTAAACAACTTCCAAAATATTGATATTAACCCCTACTTGTTAAAAAAGCAATTATTTAGTTGGCCCATAAATGCTTAATTCCTGCAGTCATTAAATGCCATAATGAAAACATATTTTGCATACCAGTGATATTCCCGGTCGGAATAATAATTCTTGGCGTGTTCAAAATCAAATGTTAAACTTAAAAAAAGCCACTCCCTATATTTATTTTGTAGTCCCTATATTTAACAACCTTCGTAAGCTAATGAAAAAGTCCATCTGCTCATCGATTTTTCATAGCACCGAAACACACTACTTCTTCCCAATGACACGCCAATGTTAAAATCATTAATAATTCACCGAAATTTTCACAACTTCGTGTTTAGTAGATGTAGTGTTTAACTACTTTTCCCTCAGCTCTTATTTTGCTGGGTGCATGGGTGCGTGGTGCGTATGAGCAATATTAATTTAGTATAATAATGTAAATGTATTTTTATACCCTTCACCATATATGGTGAAGGTATATATCAGTTTGTCATTCCGTTTGTTACATGTCGAAGTATAGATTAAAGACCCCATAAAGTATACACTCATAATATATTTCCCGTTACCGACTGTGATTTATTTAATTGAAATTCATAGAACTATATTTTTTAAACATTTGAATCATTGATTAAAAAAAACAAACTATAAAAAGTTACAGACTTTCAGTAGGAGTTGATATTTTCAGTTAAAAGTACTATTTTATGCTTTCTGTTTCTAAAAATAGAAAGTTAAATAACTCCATTTTGTTTTTTTTTTTTTAATGAAATAGTTTGTTTAAATACAAAAATATTTCAATAAAAATTACAGGAATTTAATAAATTTTACTTACACATATATTCAATAAAAATATATACATCTGGATGTGTTGTATTTTTAATTACATACAAATAAAAACAATTTTAATTTAAAAAAACAAACCACAAAGTAGTTTTTTCAAACGTTTTGCCAGTCAAAATTGATGGTGATTTTAAACGACTTTCGATTGCTTTTACTACTTTTGTCAATTATTAAAAAATCATAAAAAATGTACATCCTCCCGAGCAGTTTGGTATTGAAAATACGCAAAATTTTTTACGACATTGGTTAGGGTATTCAAAGATTTGGCACAGCCGAAATAAGCCGAATAATACTCTAAAAGTTTTTAGATCTATAAAAGATCATAAGTTGTATTCCCCTCAAATCTTATTTTTTCACCACAAAAAAAACTTTTTTTATTCAAGAATTTTTTATCTAAAAATTGTTTTTCAACCACAAAATTTGTTTTCACATCCAAAAAAGTTTTCACCTCAAAAAATTTTTTTCACCTCCATAATCTTACTTCCAGAGTTTTTTACATTAGTTGTATCAAAAAGAGTGAGAACATTTTTTACGACATTGGTGGAGGGTATTCAAAGATTTGGTTCAAAGATTTGGGTTTTGGAAAAATAAGCCGAATACCACTCTGAAAGTTTTTAAATTGATAAAAGGTCATAAGTTGCGGAATACTAACTGACGATATATTCAGAACTGTATGTATAATATATATAATTTTTATGATTTTATGAGTTTTTTGTTATGAGTTATGAGTTTATTTACATACATTTGCCAAAACAACTTTCCTTTGCATAGAATTTTGGTTTTCATTGAAATAAAACAAACTAAACTAAATTTCATAACCAGTATTCCAGTTACAAACTGTGATAAACTGAGTCTAAATATAATCTGCAGCCTAAAAACTCGGCCTTAGAGAGATATTCAGCTTAGTTTTGGCAAACAAAAATTACAATTAATATCGCTGACATTATCATGCTAAATATATATTGCTCATACGCACCTATGCACCCATATGCAATTTTATCACTATTCAATTTTTACTAAATAATATATATAATGTACATATTATGTGTTCTATGAGCCATCCTATAATTATTGACATCATAAATTATATAACTTTTTAATCGTTCAGAAATCATTGGTACATAAAAGATAAAATAAAAGATAGGATATAGAAATTAGATAGAACTAATATTTTTTACAAGATACCTTGCAAGGGTAAAGATAATGAAATATGTAGTATAGGTATAAAAAAAAAAAAAAAAAACAAATTAAAAATTAAATTAGCAGGACATATATCTGATCAAAAATACAGGAATACATGTTCTCAAAAAACTGCATTATCATCACATTGTTTCACTCTTAATCATGCACCAGATTTTAGAAATACAACAGTTTTAAATACAGAAACAAACTACAAACGATGCTTTATGTTAGAAATGTTACAAATTATCAACATACCAATAGAAAAAAAAAAATAATTTTAAAACAGATGCAGACAATGTAGCTCAAAATTGCAGACATTTAATTTATAAGAATAAGATAGGAAATTAAAAAAGTTTATAAAAATGAAATAGACTACTTTTTGTATCCTGTGTACAATTTTTATTATTATTCATAATTGACAATTTTGTTGTTTTTTTAGTATTTGTTTAAAATTAAAATTATCAAAAATCCCTGAAGAAGCTATCCATTGAGATAGTGATATATTGGATAAAAAATAAATATTTTTTTTTACCAAATTGACCTTGAGCTTAAAGATTTATTATATAGAAATTTGTGATATATTTTAAATACAATATCAATCAAATGGCCGCCTTTGTTGGTCACGGCAAAATGCGGCCTTTCTGCTGCATTTTCAATAACTTTTTCGAGCATCCCTGCCGGTACAGCGATGAAGTTTTTTGAAGTTTTTTTTTGGATTTGGCTTCAAGGCCGTAGATATCTGGTTGAAATTTTGGTTGTGTACGTTATAGCGGACTATAATTCACGTCTCCAAATTTTAAAAAATCGTATCATATGTAGAACTAAACCCCTCCAACTTAAAACCAAGTCTACAGATTTTTTTTTTAAACTACCCAGGTAAAAATAAAAATATATGATCATGTATTCTCACATATTGTTTAATTTATGTACGTATATGACTTATATATGAAAGTATGTGACATTTATGGACGCATATATTTATCTATGCATGCTAAAAGTACAACCATTTTTGAAAATATATGAACTCATAAATGTAATTGTATGCCATATACTTTCCCATTAATGATCATATGTTATCTCAGTTTTTATTTATTTTTTTAATTTATTTGTTTGATTTAAACTTCAAATTGACAATGTCAACATTTTTATATTTATTTATTCTGAAGTTTTTAATATTCTTATATAATTTTTATGAGAATTTATTGTGTCAAAAAATATATATTTATTTGTTCTGTATTGTTCAAAATTTTTTGTATGATTTATTTTATTTGTTGAAGAAAATATTTAAATAATGTGATACATGGAACTTGATATGTTAGAATTTGATGAGATTTGGTAAGTTTGCGGTTAAGATTCTTTACAATAAATTTATGTCTTTTACAATTTCAGTACTTATCAAATACTGTTTTAAGATGAATGGCGCTGTACTTTTTGGGGTAAAACGTAGTTCATGATATTCAAAAAATGTCCGCTGAGATGCCAAAGCAGGATAAAAAGTTTCGCCCTTTCTCGGTAAATAAAATGATTGGATAAAGCCAAAGTTCTAAAGAAGAATACATAACTAGAAACTACAGATTTTATTTGTTCGTTAATTTATTTAATACGTCAATCAAAACCGTGATGTTTTTATTATAATTATAGATTTTTGTATGTAAATTAAAAAAAAAATTTTATTTAAAAGAAAATTTAATAAAAAAAAACCCTGACCACTTTTAGTTAAAAAATTAAAAATAATTTTTTTAGTGGCAAAAATATATGAAAACCAGAAACATATACAAATGTATGAATACAAATATGTCATTATTTACCTTCATGCACGATCATAAATCTACATATTACCTCAATATTCGTTAATGTTCATGTATGTAATCATATATGATCACCATACATATTTATACATGAACATATATGATTATTTTTAACCGGGTAATCAAATATTATTGCAATCACAAGAAATATCATTAGAGGAGTAATAACAAATTCAATTTAATATATTTTAACTTGTAAGTCCAATAGCTGATCAAAGTTTAACCTCTAGGTCAGAATAATCAGTAAGGCCATGTCATACCCTTCGATAAAGTCATTTCAAATAACTTTATTTAAACATTGAAGTGCAATCTTTTGTAGACAATCTAAAATGTAACTCTTTTTTCAGCTTATAAAAATCTTTTAATATTTTTTTATATATATATGAGCCTTTCTATACTAACTGACACTAATAACGAACATTAAAGTCAAACTTAGAATATATATTATGATATATGTTACAAATGGAATTTTTGAAAAAGTAGGTGATATTTAATATTCTATTTATTATAATTTAATGCATTTTAGAAAATGCTTTATATTCGCTTATGTTAGTAAAGTTTTACATGGGTGATTTGAAAAAATATAATGCCCTTGGGAAAAATTCAGAGCTTATTTTGAATTGTTACTGTAACGAGATATTTGAAAGTAGTTTGGATGTTCAATTCTATTTTGATAGTTTTAACGTTTTGTTTGGCTTGATTTCAATTAATATTTTTGTTTTAAAAATTAGGCACATTTATATTTGCTATTCAGCGAATATCTTCTATAATACAAAGTAGAGATTCCAGAATTTTTTTTGTAGAAATAATAAAATGAAAGTAACATGATATTTGCCGACTTTACATTAATTGAGTTTTTACATTTGTTTAATTATTTATTAAAATAATAAAGTAATAATTGTGGTTTTTTTACATAATTGATTTATTTAATAAATAAATCAATTTATATAAAAATCGGCAAATATTACTTTAATTTTTTTTTATTTCTTCAAATAAAAAATCCTGGAATCTCTGCTTTGTAATATTCGGAATTTTTTCAACATATATCAATAATTTTTTAGAAAAATTAAGAGATATTTTCTATTAAATTCTAGAAATTTAACATCGATACCATGCAAATAGTTTCTGTTTAGTTATACAGTTTGTGTAAAAAACCTTGTATATAGTTGGAATATCTAATCTTCATAATGTGTACCATACGTGTGGTTGTAAAAACGTCTGTATCGTTTATAAAATTTTCAATTTTCTTTAGTAGTATTTATACTACATGTATTCGAAACCATAAAAATGGATTTTTTTTTTGTCTATCTATAGCCATAGAGCTACCAATATTATAGAAAATTTATCGATATATTTTAGATTTCTATTTAACAAATGTTGTTACATTAACGTATAGTCAAAAGCAGTTGAACGAGTATATTTTTAAAGCTTTGCCATGACAATAATAATAGTTAAACTATTCCATCAAGTCTTTGCTGGTAACTTTATATAATGCACTTGTGATAATTTCCTTTGGGTATCAAGAGATAACCTAAGTGCATCAGGCACTAACAACGAAAAATGGAATATCGAATTTTGGACAAAATGGAAGAATCTTAAAATAAAGTTACAATATAATATCTCATACATTACTGTCGTTGCTGTATGTGAAAGGATAAGCTTTATTTAATGTTCAAGCAGTAAAAGAGGATTTTTAAAGAAAAGTTAAATTCTAAGAAAGAGCATATATTTATTGCATAAAAAAAATAATAATAGAGAAAGTAGACCAGTACTTTTAAAACATTTATTCCCCGTTTTAGCACAAACTATATTAACACGATTTTTTATTTATATTTATTCTTTTTAAGTGAAAGTGAAAAATTACATCAGATATATTTTAGGTTATCATATGTTTATGGAAAAAAATCATGTTTATATAAAAATCTATATAGATTTATATACATAAATAACGTTAATGACAGTCTGACACACGAACTGACCCACGAACTGACTTACGGCCGGAACTAGGAGTTTGTAGGTTTTCCCTCCTGCTTAAATATCCGAAAAATAAGATTTTTAAAAATTTCTAGGTGAGGGCAAAAATGGGAAAGTCTCCCCCTTAACGGCCTGTACAAACCTCTTTGGCCGGAAGCTTTAAATTTAATATATGCATTCCTTTAAATGGCCGATAATTTATTGATGAAATAATTTTGGAATTCCCGTCGGGAACGTGATACAAATGGCCGTTTAAAAGAGACTACATACCTGATATTTAAATAATGTGTTCACTTAAAAGCAATGGAAACCTTACAAGACAGGTTTTTTCCTAATTTCCACCAAGAAGGTGGTAAACATGGTGGGGGCAGTCTAAAAATGGAGAACACTTTAACAAGCTGCCCATATCAATTTGGCTAGAAACTGACATTTGAAAACGAATTGAAATTGAAACATAAGAAAAGAAGAAACTGAGAACAATTTGTATTAAGACATTAGGCAAGGTAGTGGAAATGAAATCAAGTGGAATGGGGTTCGGGTGGAATTGAAACAAGGGTAATTGAAGAAATGGAATGGAACAGGAATGGAGTGGAATTAAAATACTAAATAAGGGTAATGAAATGAAATCGAATGTGGAATGAGAGCAATTAAAACACAAATATGACACCCCTATGTAATAATTATTGGTTCCGGTCCAAATTTTAAAAAAACCGGAATCAAAATCACTGCTTCTTTTTCTCTTCTTTTGCTACTTTTTTTTGCACAGTTATAAATATCAAACTTATATGTAAATGTAAGTGGTTAATGTTAAACCTCGGTTGATTTTTAAAATAAGTTACCCGTCATAGACTTCAAAAGTGTAAATTTTATTTAAAATCACATTTTCTAAGTTGTGAAAAAGAATTGCTTTGGAAGAGGAAAATTAGTTCTTAATAATATTGATTCAGTTCTTAATAAAATTGATACCTTAAGAATCACTTCCATTTATATTTGCTTGAGAGCCAAGGGAAACAGAATTGTGAAACGATAGTAATGAAATGGGGAACAAGTAAAATTCAAATACTAGATAAGAGGACAAAAATGAAATAGAACGGAGAACAATTGGAATTAAGATATTACATAGAGAAAACTGACTCACTGTTATAACCGAATTTCTGGCCAACCCGAAAGTTTAGTTGGAGCTACCGCACAGTGGGTTCGATGGTACCCAAAGTGGAGATTAATTCATAGAAGCTGTAATTTATTAAATATTATATTTTTTAATTGATTAGTTATTATTAGCACATAATAGCACAGCACTTTAGAAAAAAAGAAGTTAAAACCCGCTAAGCATTTAACCCGTTAAGCGCATTATTGTTTTTTGGAAAAAAGACCTTAGTTCACAGTTTATGCTGTAACTTTGGAATAAAAAGCGATAAATTAATGAATAAAATTGGAAATTAAGGCATACTTAATGTGCTATTAAAAAATTAATAATAAATTTATTATATGTATTTATATTAGTATAAATTTAATTTTAAATCCAATTTTTATTTTCACAAAATTTTATAAATGTACAAATTTTTTCAAAAAAGTCACAAAAGAGAATATTATAATATTTTAGTAATGAATAATAATAAATACATGAAAACACAGATTTAAAAAAATGGAAGAATTTTTTTTAACCTGTTAGGCGTTTTTTTCGGAAAAAACATGATTCACAATTTTCGCTAAAACTTTAAAATTAAAATAAATTTAAAGAATAAGTTAGAAACATCTATTCCAATTAGTATAAATTTGTATCCAGTTTTTGCTTTCACTAAATTCAATACATGTAAAAATTAATCTGAAAAAATTGAAAATTTAAAAAAAAATTTTTTTAAAAAAATATATTAAAATATTTGTATTATTCTGCATTTTAAAATTCATCACAAATATCCCAATAATCATAATCTTCATTATCCTCATTATCTTCATCATCATTATTATAATCTTCTTCATTATCATTGTTATAATCTTCCTCATCATGATTAAATTAAATTAAAATTTATTAACTTGAATTTAGCTTAAAGTTTACTTCCTGTAAATTGTGCGTGATACAATTTTTTGTACGTGAGCTTAAGTGACCGAAATCACTCACGCACTTATCTCTAAAAAAACAAAATACATCAACAAAAACGAAAACAATAAAATACCAAAAATAAAGAGAATAACAATATTAACACACAAAAACACATTTACCGGTCTTGTTCAATAAATGACAACCAGAGTTTTTACACAAAAATAAAACAAAAAAAAGGGCCGGGTATTGTCGGACTTTTTTTATTTTAAATATAAGCTGATGTCCTATACTTTTATAAAATCCATAAAACTAATTCCAACTCTTACTATCTTAATACTTGTGGCCCATTAACAGCGGAAATTATCCCAATTTTCGACCTTTTTTAAAAAAATTATTAAAAATATTTACACATAATTTTTATAAACAAAAAAAAATTTACTATATACTGATTACCTGATGTTCAAGGTTCTAGTATAAAAGATTTACTTTTAATAGATTTAATACTAACAATAATCGCTTGAATTGTAAAAATTTCTAATTTTTTCACTTTTTTTCAAAAACAGCAATAATTTTCTAACTTTGACCGCTCCCTGAAAATAAAGTAAATTGATTTTGATAGCTACTGATGTAAAATTTTATCTACTTTTACCCTATACCAAAATTTATTATAAAAACTTTATTTCTAAATTTTATTTAATCCCCGCTTTGATACAATTTGAACCCAATGTGCACCGTCTCCGTATGTTTATGGCGATCGATGTTCGGTAAATAAAAAAGTATTTCGGTTAAAACCATATATTTCAGGATACATTTCGAAAAATTCGATTGCTGCAAACAAACTAATCAGTTGGCAAGAAATTCGATTGTCACAATGAATATTTTATATCTGGGTACCTATTGAAATACCGTAACCGTTATTTAAAAACAAAACCTTCACATTACCAAAATAAGAATTAAATGTTAAATTTATCGGGTCTTGTGTATAACTGTGAATGCTTTAATATTATATTTATTTTGTCTTCATTTTATAGGTACACATGTTGCTATTCCATATATGAGACTTTCCATACCAACTGTATAGATATTCCAAAAATTAGTCAAAGTAAGCGTCACTAAATATACACAAATTTTTTTAAACCGCCCTTATTTGTGAATAGTGATGTAGTTATATCCAGAAAAATATTTGTGGTCCCAACAGAATTTTGTGCCTACCGAATCGTTCGATTGCTGAAAATAAGGGACAACATAAAGGGTGTCCCAAGAAGAACGCAATTTTTAAATCTGGCAACATTCGAAGTGTCATTGTTTGACATTTGAACAATTGTTATTGTTTGCTAGTAGAAGGTACGAGGTTAGTAAAAATGGAGCGCTACAAGAATGAACAACGCATTCTCATTGTGAAATTGTTTTACCAAAATGGTGAAAGTTTTGCGGCTACAGTTCGCAAATTGCGATCAATTTCGGGTCACAATAATGCTCCAAAAGAGTCAACTGTAAAGAGATTAATGGATAAATTTGCCGAAACTGGGTCTGTTAGTGATGTAAAGACAACAACGCGCCATCGACCAGGTCGATCGACCGAAAATGTCGCAGCTGTACGTGATGATGTCGCTCAAACTCCATCCACCTCAATTCGACACCGAGCTCAGCAAATTGGTGTCTCCAAATCCACTTTGCAGCGAATTTTGACGAAAGATTTGCATCTTCATGCATACAAAGTTCAATTGACTCAGGAACTGAAGCCAGCTGACCATGGACATGGTTCGTTAATTGGGTATTGGAGAGACAACATGAAAATGCTGATTTTGCCGATAAAATCATCTTCAGTGACGACGCCCATTTTCATCTTGATGGCTTCGTCAATAGGCAGAATTGTCGCATTTGGGATGAGGAAAATCCTCGAGTGATTCACGAGAAGCAAATGCATCCTCAACGTGTCACTGTGTGGTGTGGTTTTTGGGCTGGAGGAATCATTGGATCTTTTTTTTATGAAAATGAGGTAGGCCAAGCGCAAACAGTCAATGGTGTTCGGTATCGTGAAATGATAACCAGTTTTTTCTTGCCTAGAATTGAAGAAATGAATGTGGAGGGCATGTGGTTCCAACAAGACGGCGCCACATGTCATACAGCCAGAGAAACAATTCAATTGCTGCATCAGTCATTTCCCGGTCGTGTTATTTCGCGTTTTGGAGATCAGAATTGGCCGCCTAGATCGTGCGATTTAACACCATTAGATTTTTTTCTTTGGGGTTTTTTGAAGTCGATGGTTTACGCGATGGTTTACGACGACTCAAGCCTTAAAAGAGGAAATTGGACGCTGCATTAATGAAATACCGCAGCATTCATGCAAAACGGTCATTGAAAATTTCATTAAAAGATCGCGTGCATGCCAGCAAAGCCGCGGCGGCCATCTGCACGATATATTGTTCCATACATAACCTCATTCTGTCTACTTTACGATATAATAAAGTTTCACAATTTTTTTTAAATATCTGTGTTTTATTTAAAATTTAAAAATTGCGTTCTTCTTGGTATAGACACCTGAATTTTTTGTTGTAGCAACCACCACGATAACAAATATTTTTTCTAGGGCTATTTGATGCCAAGAAGACTTTAGCTTCAGGTATCGCAAAATTCATTAGATAAGATTTTGGACACCACTTACGTCATCGGATATTTGAATGCACCTCAGAATTCCGGGAAGGCTCATTAGTCTTTTTTATTCTATAAAAAACTCGGAAAGTATATAACAAACTCAACGCAAAAAGTTTATTTAAAAAAATACCGGTAATGTGAGTTTATATGGGGACTGGATTCAAATATGGTGGCATGATTTTAATTTCAATTCAAATAGTACCATTATACGGGAGTGAAGTCTGAAGAGAAACTGATTTCAACCAAATTCAAAAGGATCTGATCTTAGGTTAATGGAAAGTCAGGCAGCAAATTGCAATTCAAATATATTTTCGACGTCTATTTTGGGGACACCCAGAAAACAGTATCAGTTGTGGCTACCGAATTTATTGCCAATCGAATTATGGCGGTTACGACAACTATTTACATTTTTAATTATATTTTTGGTAATGAAAGTTATTATTCATTTGTCTTATTTAACATTTAGATTCCATATAAATATTAGTACGTTCCACAAAATTTTATTTAAAAAAAATTAATTTTTGCAATTTTATTTTATTTTTAATTTTTTTTTAACACTTTAATATTTACTTTTAATTTAAAAAAAAAAAATATTTTTTTAATGTTCGCCTTTTCTGGGATTTGAACTCGCAAATTCGAAGTTATAGGCTACATCTCTACCCACTACATCACCAAACATTAATGCTAATGGCAGCATTATATCTAGATAGCAGATTTAAGTTACTGCTTAAGTCCCGAAGATGTTTAAAATGCTAAAAAAACATATTTAAAAATAATTAAAATTTTGAAAAATTTGCAAATAAAAGAGCAGAAGAGAATTTTATGAGAGAATCAATATTTTGTTCTTCAGAAGATGATGAAGATACATATGACCGAACAAGTTCTAAAAAAGAAAGAACGATTTTCTAAATCAAATTCTTCAAATGAGAAGGCCTTTTTGCCTTGAAATTTATTTTGTCGCCACAAAGAACAAATTTAAAAAGAAGAAAACTTAAAGAATTATTAATTATAAAATTAAATGAAAATTTCGTTGAAAAATACATAAATTTCCTATTGATAAAGCATTTGTACCTTTTTAAATGTCGAACCCGAACCCTGAACCGAGCCGAACCCGAATTTTTTATTTCGATTAACCCGAACCCGAACCTTAACCCATTTTTTTCAGGGTTTCAGTCCCTGGATTTCATCGAATTGCAACGAATCTTTTCTCTGGATGTTAAGTTCATTTATATAAGCAGTAGGTTTAAATATTGTCCGATTTTCTTGGGTTGTGTGTATTCTTAATTGAACTTGAATGGTTTATTCAAGTGCAATTGAGAATGCACTTTTCTATGGGAGGTAGCTCTCAATTCGGGCCAACTACCAAACTGAATATAGTTCGTCTCTGGGCCAATAAAATTTTATATTCCAAATTATTAAAATTAATAAATAATTAATGCATATGAGAAACAAGAATTTTTATTTGCAATTTTAAAATTTTCAAAACTGAATTTAATTTTTTTCATAATTTATTTATTTAACTTTTTTCTATTATATTCAATATTTTTCATTATTTTTACATGTAATTATAAGATTTTTTGAATTTTTATTTTACCTTCCACTAAAACGTCTAACTTGTTCATTTGTGCCAATTTTTTCATTTTAGAAATCAAAATAAAAAAAATATTCTGTAGTAATTTTAAACTGTACAAATGAGCACTAATTAATTTATTTCTTTTCAAGTGATATGAAAGAAGATGATATCAAAAAAAGAAAAAAATAAATTAAAAAATTTATTTAATAATTTCACGAATTTAGGAGAAAATACCAATGAAAATAGCATGTTCACATGTATAAATGTATAAAAATCAATAATAGTTATTATTTAATCAAGCCTTGGTTGCCTACTTTTTTAAAAAATGTGTAATCCTTATCATAGGGCATTTAATATTATAATTTTGACGTCATTTAACATTTCTTGTAGCGGAAAAGTTGACGTAGAAAGCCTCATATTTTGTAATAAACATGCAAATGATTAACTAACGTGCATAAATGAATTTTGAATGTACGGAAAACAAAATTGGATACAATAACTAGCAGTATAAGTAAAACCATACATATTATATTGTTTGTACCTGTTGTTTGATGACAAGTAAATTTTTGTTAAAATGCAATTTAACTTAAGTACCTATTATTTATCTATTTGTCAACTTTAGAACCATTTTTTTTTTTTTTACCAATTTAAATATAAATAAAATATTTGCACAACAGCTTACAGTGGCAAAAAAATTACAGTAACAACTTTTATTAATGAATCCGTGGTATATTAAAGGTGCTTATATCCGAAATTTATGAAAAGTTTTATTATTATTATTTATTATTTTATAATTTTTTATCATTTTTATCATTTTTAACATTTAAACTCATAAAAACCTAAAATTTGATTTACAAGCACATACATATATATATATATATATATATATAAAATAAAGATAATCTCAAATTTTGGCTATGCTAAATTCGGCTATGCCGAATCTTATATACCCTTCACCATGGTTGGGAAAATAGTGAAGTTTATATATGTACATATATGGAATGGACATATTTATATACGGACATCTTTAAGTGGAAATTCACCATTTAGTTTAGTGATAAAACTTGGACTCTGAAAGATTTATGGTTCCCGAAAATAGGTATTTAAAAATGTATGTTTTGGTCATAACTTCTTTCAGCAAATATGTTCTACTAAAGATTTTCGATCTTTGGATATATAAGACGTATTCATTGGTCATATTACAGCTCTAAAATTTTGGTTTTTATAAAAATTTTGATGTTTTTAGCCCATTTATGGAGTATTTAATAACGGTCTTACCGTTCTTAAGATATAAATTAATCTATTTTGTGCCACGCCCAATTCAAGGATCCCGCCCACATTTGGTCAGATGTTGTGTATTGATAACCAAGATGCTTGCAACTTATTTGGAAACTTTTCCTCTTTCCGTTCTCCAATTATACAGAATATTGCCAACTGTGCTGGACGCATTTGTTTTGTTAAAAAAAATAAAAAAATAACATAAAGTCTTAAGAAAATAAAAAAAAGTGTTAAAAAAATATAAAAATAAAAAAAATTGAATAGACGGGGCTCGATCGCGCGATTAAAAGAAAAAAAGTATTTGTGACAAAGCGCTTAGACCACTGAGCCATTGAAGGACATACGCAAACGTCGTTAATAGAAGTAAATAAAGAGTTTTCGTTTAAAACAGATTTGTTTGCGTTTTATTTAAATGACAAACCCTTGTATGGATTTGTTGTTTGTGGGTAAAAGGTGAGGAGGTGAAAGACAGAAAGTTCAAGTGTTGTCATATTTTTAAAAAAAAATCTTTTTAGCTCTAAAAGAAGCTTTTTTCGACCAAAAAAATATTTTTTTACAAATCGTTAAAAGAAATCACTAGAACTGCATGTGTTTTATTTCTACAAAAAAGTTTGATTTAGCTGGCAAATTTGCATTTGGGATTTTATTACGCTTTTCTATTAAAAAATATTTTTTATTAGTTTAGCTTAATTTTAAAAATTTGAAGGAAAATAGTTGATAAATTTTTTTTTTATAAATTATTTTAAGTTATGACCTAAAATAGTTGCTTTCAAAGGGAAATTGTGTATAAAATTTTATTAATATACGAGAAAATGGTTTAAAAATCTGTTTATAAATTCTTTTAAATCGGAGGAAAAAATTGAAATAAAACCGTTTGTATTTTGTTTGTATCAGAGGGTTTTTATACAAATTTTGATGTTTTTAGCCTATTTATGGATTATTTAATTATTAATATAAAATTTTATTTAAATTAATTATTTAATGTTAAAAAAACAAAAAATAAAAAAAAGTCTTAAGAAAATAAAAAAAAATGTACAAAAAAAAAGTTGAATTGTGTCTTGAGTAGGATTCGAACTCGCGTTCTTAGAGAAAAAAAGTATTTGTGACATAGCGCTTAGACAACTCAGCTATGAAGGCTATATGGAATCATCGTTTATAGAGTTAAATGAACAGTTTTTGTTCAAAAGGGATTTGTTTGGTTTTTATTTAAATGACAAATCTTTGTATGTGTTTGTTGTTTGTGTATAAAAGGTGAAGAGGTGAAAGAAAAGAAATTGATATGTTTGTTATGCGTAATATTGAACATACATATAAAAACAAAGGGATTTTATGGACAAAATTAGAGGTAGTCCTGGTTTTTTGCTAATATCTCAGCTATTTATCAACCGATCTAGCTGATTTTTAATAGCAAGCAGAAATGGATCACATTTAACAGAAATATATAACAATCAAGTCCTCATCATGTCTGGGATCTTCGGAAAACCCATTTAAACACACAGACGGACAGACGGACATCGTTAAATCAACTTTTCTCTTCATAAGGACCCAGAATATATTTACTTTATAGGGTCTAAGATCAATATTGTAGAAATTACAAACGGAATGACAAACTTATATATACCCTTCCACCTATGGTGAAGGGTATAAAAATTCCGAAGACTACGGATTAGTTTTTGAGAAAATTTACATTGAATATAGTACAAATGTAGTTATATCGTATTTTAAAAAGTGGTGTATGGCCCATATACCACTTTCTAAAATACTTTATAATATGGGTGGTTACGGGTGCGTATGAGTAATATATATTTAGTATTATAATGTAAGCGCTATTACACTCACAATATATTTTCCGTTACCGACTGTAGTTTATTAAAAAAGTAATACGTAGAGTATGTTTTTAAATAAAGAATCGATTGAAATTTACAAAAAAATATTTTTCTAAGTATTTGAATGAGTCATTAAAAAAAAACAAACTTTAAAAAATACAGACTTTCAGTAGAATTTGATACTTCCTGTTATATGTAAAATTTTATCTTGTCTGTTTCTAAAAATAGAAATTTAAATAATTCGGTTTTGTTTCTTTTTTTCAAATATACACACCACATAGAAAATAAAAATATATGCCTCTGTAAAAATAAAAAAACTTTCAATTTGAACAACAATTTAAAAAATTTGTTTTTTCTAACTTTTAATGTTTTTTTTTTTTAATTAATGATTATTTTAAACGGCTTTCTCTTGATTTTACTACTTTTCTTTATTAAACAATGATTGAAAATAAACAACAAAATGGGGTGATTTTGATTGGATTCTCGATTAATTTAATATGAATTTTAGATTCTTTTTAACGGAATAATATTGTGAGTACAGCTGTACAGGTTAGTTGAAAAGTTCCTGCGCTCGAAATGAAAGAATACTGTTTTTGTTACGAAATATATTTTTTTTATTCAATATAATCTACTAGAAGCTCAATACACTTGTTCCAATGATCTTCCAATAATTTTATCCCATCCTTATAATGGTTTTCCGGAAGCTCTGCAAAATAACCGTCTACGGCTGCTATGGCCTCTTCATTCGAAGAAAAATGCTTTCCACGAAGGAATTGTTTGAGATTTCTGAAGAGATAGTAGTCTCTGGGATCCAAATCTGGTGAATACGGTGGATGTTCAAGCAATTTGTACTTTAATTCTTTGAATTTAGCCATCGTGAAAACACTTTTGTGAGCAGGTGCATTGTATTGATGAAAAATGATTTTTTTCTTCTTTAAACCAGGTTTTTTCTCACAAATTTTTTTATCCAGCTGATCCAGAAGGCTGCAATAATATTCAGAGTTGATTGTTTTACCTTTCTGAAGATAATCAATCAACAAAATTCCTTTTGCATCCCAAAAAACTGATGCCATAACCTTCTTTGCTGATCGTTGTGACTTCACCTGCTTTGGAGCTGAACAACCAGCTTCAGTTCACTGTAAACGTTCTGGTTTCAGTTTAGCATCATGGTGGTAGATACAAGTCTCATCCATAGTTATAAAACGACGCAAGAATTGGGTTTTATTCGGCTTAAGACGCTCCAAATTACGTTAAGAAATTTGTTTTCGATCCAGTATTTGTTGAATTGTTAATGTATGCGGCACTAACTTTCCAAACAGTTTTTTCATACGTAATTCTTCATGTAAAATATGGAGTACTCGTTCGTCTGAGATGCCTATGGTATTAGCAATTTCACGCTTAGTCAAACTTGGATCTTCACTAACCATATTATGTACCTGCTCAATGATTTCTGCTGTGGTTGCAGTTTTTGGTCGTCCTTCGCGTGGATCGTCTTCAAGGCAGGTACGACCACGTTTAAATTCACCAGCCCAAAATTTAACGGTGCGTTTTGAAGGTGAGGACTCCTTATACACTTCTAACAATTGTTCATAAATTTCATTTGCTTTTAAACCCTTCAAAACAAAGAATCTAATGACTGCACGATATTCAATTTTTTCCATATTAAAAAAAATCAATGACACGACAACTTTAAATGGCTTGTAAACAAAGAAAGAATTGACAGAATGACTTTCAACTTTGCATGTGTTCTCAAGACAGTTATACCAACTTGAGAAAAAAAAAGTTTAAATCTAGCAGTGCCATCTCTTGGTGAGCGCAGGAACTTTTCAACCAACCTGTAAATTTTCAAAAAATTCGACGAATACTAAACCAAAAGTTTCTAAGTCTATAAAGAGTCATTGTGAACTGTCACGATTTGCAGACTCTGTGTTGACAATAAATTTAGACCTAGAAGAAGTGAAACAACTTATGTGTGATGGAAAAGTCATTTGGCATGCTCTTAAATCAAGGTTTAAAAACACTTTTATATATCAGTTGTTCATTTGTGACAATTTTTTTTTGTTTCTATTCTAAATCCATCAATGCAACATAGTGTTTTACTAGAACCATTCTCAGGAAACCCCAAGGGTTTTTTTTTTTAATAAAATACATACAATTTTACGAAATGATTTTTTAAATTTTGTTTGCTAGTTTAAATTGAATTTTTTTATTAAAAACAATTTTGGACACATGCGTAACGTCGAGGCAACGAGCTAAGCTTAAATGCATGAGTTGCGAAACGTCTACTAAATACATTGATTTCAGTAATGAATACGAAACTTTTGCATTCGAACTTGGCTCTGCAGCTTTGTGGCTGAATGATTGGCTTTGATTTTTAGTTTTGCACATCCATTATATTCCAGGGTTCTTGGTCCATTCAGTAGAATCAAAAATATTTGAAAAAATAGTTAAAAATATTTAACATTAAAGAAGTTTTTATGTATTGTTGATCTGTCTTTGTAAATAAATTTACCCAACAAGGGCGGGAGATACTGAAGAAGGTTGTGTTGCAGCAACTGAAAACACTTAATATTATATTCTGCTGGCTCGTCGATTTTTTTTCAATATTTATTCTCTATAATTTACTAATACAAATTTTTATGTTTCTTTGTAATAAAAAACAATTTATAAAAAATAATATGATTATATGACTTAAAATATTTTTAATATAGAGTCGGCCATATAAAATTTTAAATTTGAATCTGCTATTAAAAAAAGTACAGATTATTTTTTAAAATTTCTGATCTTATTGGAAAGGTTGAACTTTGTCATTTAAGAATAGAACACAATATCATTCATATGACTACTACGACTGGGCCATTTTTACCGTCAACGGTCAGCGTTACCCTTTCCAAAAATTAAAAAGAATGACATTGATGGCAATTGTTTCAACAAGATGGAGCCACATGTCACACAGCCAACGCAATCATCGATATTTCATGCACTCTTTTTGAAAATCGAATAATCAGCCGAAATCTCGATGTCAATTGGCTGTTTTGGAGCTGTAATTCGTGCCCTTTGGATTGTTTTCTATGGGGAGCCATTAAAGATAAATGTTACGCAAACCATCCAGAGACAACTGAAACATTTAAACACGAAATCGAAGTTGCCACTGAAGAGATTCGAGCCAAAAAATTTGGTTGATCGGATGAGGTACTGCCGAGCCAGTCGTATTAGTCATATGAATAATATTGTGTTCCATTCTTTAATGACAAAATTCAACTTTTCGAATAAAACCACAAATTGGAAAAAAATAATCAGTACTTTTTTTTTTAAACTGACTCAAGTTTAAAATTTTATATGGCCCACCTTGTACCATTTATTTAATTGTTAACAGTTTTTTTTTTTAAAGAAACTATACACTTTTAAAAATGTGTTTGATAGAGCTGTTTCAAATTCATCTTCTTATACATATATGACGCCAACACATATTAAAAAAGTTTTATTTGAAGTCAGTGCAGAATACAAGAAGGTTTTTAATAGTAGTGCAATAAAACAACTTTTAACATTAACTTCGAATCAATTTTGCGGATTAAACTAGGTTAAAAATTTTAGCACAAATTTATAATAAAACTTTTTGAAATAAGTTTATTCACCCAAATACTAAACTGAAGTTAAAAAATCTCTGTTAAATCAATTCTTAAAAAATTTTGGTCCAAAATATTGACTAATTTTTTATATATTTTTAAATCTACTGAATTTACAAGTTTGACTTTTCAATTTATTTACTAAAGTGTAAATATAATTTTAATAAATCTAAGCTTTGAAACAAATTTTAGAACTTTAACTACAATAACAAAAAATTAAATTTTTGTGATCCCAAAGGAGTCCTTAAAATGAATTTAAATATTTCCCAACACAATTGTACTCAAATGAAAGGTAATTTTATGTGCAATTAACATCCATAAAAAATATATAAGATTTTTTAAAAACTTCTCTGTAATACCAACCAACAAAGTATTTTTCTCTGGGTCAGGGATTCAAAAATGATGGCGCTCAAGTTGATTAGATAGAAATTTTTTGACTCTAAATTTGAATTCAAAAATAAAAATACTTTGGAAAAGTTTTGTTAAAAGTCTATGCAAAGACCTTGTCGAGTAGTGTATTTATTGCAAATGTTTTTTTTTTGACAAAGTCTGTATTCCTTAGTTTCCGCTGTAGTTCTTTATGCATTGCAGTTTATTTTTAAATAATGAGCATGGCAAAAAGTAGTTTTAATAACTTGACCAACAATGTTAAATATGTACAAACAAGTGGTTGTATTAGAAAATGGTTTAAAGCTAAGGGGTTACATCAATGTAAATTGATATTACAAGTTTATCATTCAGTATACCATTTAAAATCACTTTCTGAGTCGATTGGCAACCTTCCACCATAACGTTTTTCTGTTAGCCGCAAGTTAAAGGTTAGAAAATTCACGGTCAAACGATCAGTGGTGGAGATTTACTTACATTGAGATTAGCAAGAATCCTTTTAACTGTTGGCTTTCAGTGTTGAAATTTTAATGTTTAATTTTGGCTTCTGGCATTAATTATTCGTGTTTTTTTTTTTTTTGTTTTGCTTAAACCTTTTTATCGTAGATTCGCTTTAAGTACATAACGTTGATATTTAAGAGCGATAATACAGCTAATATTAATTTGAAAATCAGACTAGCTTAAACTTTTTTCTTCTATCGATAGTACAGTGGGCTAGAGTTTGAAAATTATTCGGTTCTAATATTTTACTATTGTTTTAAAATATTCCAAATCACAATAAAATTACATTTTGAAAATTGTTTCCGACAAACAATCGAAGTTTAAGATTTTCAAAAAATCTACCAAATTTAAAAGTAAGTATATATTTCTTGTAATGTATGTATATAAATTACCATTGTTCACGTGAACGACAGTGACAATTTTTAAAGGCCATTGACAATTGGTAGCCTCAGACATGGTACAAAATCAACTAAATCTATTAGAATCATGGTTAAAAAAGTGGAAAATCAAAGTAAATGCACTTAAATCTGTCCATGTAACATTTTCATTAAGAAGAGGTGATTGTCCAGACCTAAATATTAAATATACACTCAGAAAAAAAAGTTAGTAGAAAAATTTGTAAATGGTTTTCAATCGCACTCTACTATTTTTGTACTGATTTTTAGTAAAAAAATATTATTTAGCAAATCTTTTTGCTATTTACATTTTACAAATTACAGAATTTTTACAGAATATTTACAAATTTTTGTTGCTGATTTCAGAAATCATTTTACAAATTTTTGAAAACCCATTTGCTAAAATTAGCAAAAAATTTTACTAATTTTAAAAAAGTGGATATTGAAGGAAATGTTATTTCTAATTAAAACTTACACCTACAAACTTAAATTTCCTTAAAAAAGGGATCGGAAGTAAAGATACCGACTCATGTCTGAAAATAGGACATCCACTTAAAATAGCACTAAAAAGTTTTTTTAAGTTCTAAAAATCAGCCCTAAAAACAGTTAAAATTTTACCTTTAAAGTAAAAAAAAAATTGACCAAAATATTTTTCAAAACAGAAATTACCGAATTAAAAATAAAAGATTAATTCGTTTTTTAAAAAATATAATCAAAATTTTTGATGATCGATAAGAAAAATAAATTCAAAGCTTTTTACTAATATTAATAATATTTAGTAATTTTTTTTGCTGATTTTAGCAAACAGATTTTAAATTCCACTTTACAAAAAGTCTACTAAAATTTAGTAGCGGCTACTAATTTTTCTACTAATTTCATTGTACTACACGTCAGCAGACATGTGTTGCTAAGATTAGCAAAAAATACCGCTGGGCTTAAATTAGCAGAATTTCCCGTAATAACAGCAAAATTTTCAGTTGTCATTACAGACTTTTTTTGGTGAGTGTACACAAATGCCAAAAAAAAAGATTCAGTCGAATACTTTGGTATACATATAGATCGAAGGCTAGCTTGGAAGGAGCATATTAAAGCTAAACAACAGAAGATAAAGTAAAACTCTTCAAAGTAATATTAAAACCAATGTGAACATATAGAATTGAGCTTTGGGGTACAGCAAGCAACTCAAATGTCTAAATAATAAAACGATACCAGTCTAAAACACTCAGACTTATCACCCAGGCACCATGGTTCATAACAACCCAGCAAAAATAAGTGGAAGTGATTCTTAAGGAATTATTTTTTTATTGATTCCAAAGTATCATTTAGTACTGATTTTTCTCTTCCAAGGCAGTTCATTTTCACAACTTTCAAAAATGTGATTTTTTGAAGAAATTCAACACTTTTTGTATCTATGACGGGAAACTTATTTTAAAAGTTAAACATTAATCATAGATATTTCTCTTTAAATTTGACATTTATTACAATGCTTTAAGCTTAAGAGATCTAAAGTTCTTAAAATCGTAGTTATTACACAGTACGACAAAACTTTAAGTACACATGAGAAATGTTAACAGAATATGAAAATAAGCTTAAAATAACGAAATACGTGTCTCGGCGTTTGCTGTAGCACGTCACAATCATGAGAAAATCGATTTCGTACATTTTTGGTTCTTTTTTAACTTTACATGTAAATTAATAAAAAAAAGTCCACATTTAATTCCCTTTTCAAAACTGAGTCAAGCATGAAAATCAGTTGACCCATTCTGTTTTTATAGAACTTTTTATAATAGTGTTACATTACAAGTGAACCTCCACGGTCCTCCGAAGTTTAAAAATCGATTTTCTCAAAATTCTGACGGGCTACAGTAAAACGCCGAGACACGTATTTCTTTATTTTAAGCCTATTTTCATATTCTTTTAACATTTCTTATGTGTACCAACCACTGTCGTACTGTGTTATTGATACAAAAAGTAAAAAATTTATTGTGAAAAAAATTGCAAGAATTTCGAATAAAGTAATTTAATATATAAGGCCCGTTTACTGAATGTCCCGTTATAACCAATAGTCAAACTCAAACTTTATATGGGAAACAACAACAAAAGTGTCAGTTAAATTCCCAGATAGAAGCTAACTGGAGTTTGTGAAAATGTGGCTTAGGCCCGATTACAGATGTCCTGTTTAAATCTAAATTACAAATTCAAAATTTATTTGGGAACATCAAAAGATCCCATTTTTTACTGAACCATAAGAAGGGCTTTTGATGCAATGAAAAGGGATCATAAAAGCAAACTTCCACCCTATGATACCCCTATGTAAAAATCATTGGTTCCGATCTAAATTTTCACAACATTGGAATCAAAATCACAGCTTCTTTTTCTGGAAAACGCTGCCATACATACTGAACTTAACATTACAATAGTAATGGATGTCATAAGAACTCAAAGCGAAAGGTACGTGAACAGATTAAGCAACCATACCAACACTTTAGCTATTTCTCTATTAGAGGACAAATAAAATAAAAAGGTTGAAACAATATCATATTTAAGATATACCATTTCGGAGATAACGACTGTTGTACAAATGTAAAAAAAAATAAAACTAACTAAATTTTTTAGTTTAATGTAAATATCAAAAATATTTTAAATATGTTA
This sequence comes from Eustalomyia histrio, assembly GCA_949748255.1. NCBI lineage: Eukaryota > Metazoa > Arthropoda > Insecta > Diptera > Anthomyiidae > Eustalomyia > Eustalomyia histrio. Next base: position 37,045,445 of record OX456525.1, on the reverse strand, counting down.
TTGTAAGCGTAAACAAAAATTTAATTATTTGTATCAATGCAAATAATATTTTCAATTTATAATCAAATTCAAATTTTTTTAAATTTTTGGTTTTTTGTATGCATTTTATGCACCTAGGGGCGTATGCAAAAAAAATTAACATAGTTTGGTAAACCATTGTTAAGCAAAATTGCTTAAAGTTGCATCCAAAAATGATTATTAGCTGAACATACCTTTGGTAAACGTTTGGTAACTTTAAATATTTTAAAGTAGAAAGCAACGTACTTTAAACGGATGTTAGTGATATATTGTAAATTAAAATTTGTAAAAATTTTTAATGAAAATAATAAATTGGGAAATGAATACTTTAAGAAGAATTGGTAAAATTAATTGTGATTGTTAAAAAATTAGTGTTAATTGTGTATTATTTTTACAAGTATACACTATTATCCAATTTGGAAGTTATTATCGGTCCAGAATTTACAAGCCGAGGACAGAAGGGTTCTCTCTTCTGATGGCCAATTAAAAAAAAAAAAAAAAAAAATATCGTTTTAACAAACAGCAAAAAAAAAAAATAATATAACAAATTAAAATACATCACAAAACAATACAAATGTAAGAAATGTTTTAGTGATGTACTTACAATCAAAACAAATCAATACAACTCGTTGTTCGAATACCTAAAACATTTCTAACATAAAAAATCTGGTTAGTTCTTCTCAATTTCCTTAATTTAGTTTATTTTGTGGTTTTATTTTATGGAATAAGTAAATCGAAGAAGATTGCAGAAAAAACATCTTATTTTTTGGTAAAATAATAAGAACGTTTTTATAGATTTGATTATCCGGCTGAATTAATATTCGTTTTAATGCATCGCTAACCATAAAGTGACAACTGTATATGATGGCATTGCCAGAACCAAACTATAAAATTCATTAAAATTTTATTTGTTAAAGTGGGGTTTTTGCATAAAAATTTTTAACAAACGTTTGTTAGCCTTAATGTGTTTGTTAACTAATGTGAAAGTTAAAGCTAAAGTAATTTAATTTTTTTTGCATACGGCCTTTAGTATTTAAGTTACTGTTAAAAAACCTTATTAAAAACTTCTGTGAAATTGAAAATTACAAAACTTATAGCTGTATTTAAAAGAGTACATTTTTTAATTAAATTTTGTTATTATCTGTATTAATGATAGGTTGCAATTTAAATAAAGAAAAAAAAATTGTCTATTGACATGCTCAACTAAAATCTACTTTCCTAGGATGCTAGTTGACATTTAATATTGCGCGAACGATTCGACCTACTCACTCAGGAATGAACATAAATAAAGGGTGTCCCAAGAAGAACGTCATTGTTTGACATTTGAACAATTGTTATTGTTTGCTAGTAGAAGGTACGAGGTTAGTAAAAATGGAGCGCTACACGAATGAACAACGCATTCTCATTGTGAAATTGTTTTACCAAAATGGTGAAAGTTTTGCGGCTACAGTTCGCAAATTGCGATCAATTTGGGGTCACAATAATGCTCCAAAAGAGTCAACTGTAAAGAGATTAATGGATAAATTTGCCGAAACTGGGTCTGTTAGTGATGTAAAGACAACAACGCGCCATCGACCAGGTCGATCGACCGAAAATGTCGCAGCTGTACGTGATGATGTCGCTCAAACTCCATCCACCTCAATTCGACACCGAGCTCAGCAAATTGGTGTCTCCAAATCCACTTTGCAGCGAATTTTGACGAAAGATTTGCATCTTCATGCATACAAAGTTCAATTGATTTAGGAACTGAAGCCAGCTAGCTAACCATGGACAGCGAAGGGAGTTCGTTAATTGGGTATTGGAGAGACAACATGAAAATGCTGATTTTGCCGATAAAATCATCTTCAGTGACGAGGCCCATTTTCATCTTGACGGCTTCGTCAATAGACAGAATTGCCGCATTTGGGGTGAGGAAAATCCTCGAGTGATTCACGAGAAGCAAATGCATCCTCAACGTGTCACTGTGTGGTGTGGTTTTTTGGCTGGAGGAATCATTGGACCTTTTTTTATGAAAATGAGGCAGGTCAAGCGCAAACAGTCAATGGTGTTCGGTATCGTGAAATGATAACCAGTTTTTTCTTGCCTAGAATTGAAGAAATGAATGTGGAGGGCATGTGGTTCCAACAAGACGGCGCCACATGTCATACAGCCAGAGAAACAATTCAATTGCTGCATCAGTCATTTCCCGGTCGTGTTATTTCACGTTTTGGAGATCAGAATTGGCCGCCTAGATCGTGCGATTTAACACCATTAGATTTTTTCTTTGGGGTTTTTTGAAGTCGGTGGTTTACGCGAATAAGCCGACGACGACTCAAGCCTTAAAAGAGGAAATTGGACGCTGCATTAATGAAATACCGCAGCATTCATGCAAAACGGTCATTGAAAATTTCATTAAAAGATCGCGTGCATGCCAGCAAAGCCGCGGCGGCCATCTGCACGATATATTGTTCCATACATAACCTCATTCTGTCTACTTTACGATATAATAAAGTTTCACGATTTTTTTTAAATATCTGTGTTATATTTAAAATTTAAAAATTGGGTTCTTCTTGGGACACCCTTTATAATCAAACCCATAAAACTAATATTGAAATTTTAATTTTGAATTAACACAGTAAACCAGAGTTTTTTTATTTGGATTTTATAAAACAGCTTATTTGTAGCCCTTCAGTTTTTTTCCCATCTTTCTTGTTTCCAAATAAAGCAACACATTAATTAACAAAAAGAATTTTCTAAGTGTTGTTTCTTTAAAAAAATGTACATACTCGTATTCTAAAACTTAATTTGTGAAATATGAGCCCTTAATAAATAATTTACTTATAATTTATAACGTTTTATTAACAACACCAATCTGTGTCCAGAATCTGCCATGTGATCTGGTAAACGAAGCACATGTTTTTGAATTTAATTGAATTGAATTACTGAATAACACATGTTTCTGAATTACACAAATTTTTTAATTTGGCTTAAAAGTTTTCAGAATATAAAAAGCTTTTTTTTTAATGAAAATAATACATATTTTTAGTTATTTAAAATTAATTTAAAAAAAATTCTAAAATTTTTTCTTTGAAGCCAGCAGAATCTGCACCGATTTCGGAAATATTGTGACAGGTCCGCCATATAAAAAAAAATTGAAAATAATATTTTTTTGTTGTATTGTTATCATATGATGTGTTGTTATCGTATGCTGCTTCGTATAATTATTTATTGTTAGCATAATTTATTAAATAAGAAATAGTAATAAAATGCAATTTGTTGCTGTACTTAATATGCAAATGGGTGTTAGGCCTTTAAAAGAAAAACATAATATAGTTTATAGTCATGATGCATATCCTTAATGCGACAGCTATTAGTAACTAAAACGACGGCCACATGTAATATATTCATGCATATGTACAGGGTGTGTTTTATGATCCAGACCAGTGTTTTTTTTTTTTGTTTGAAAAAATCTTAAACGTTACAATATTTTTTAATAATATTTTATTGCATGAAATTTTGGTTTATAACAATTACACAGTACAACAGCCAATCTGGGGGGTGAGAAATTCCAAGTCAGGGTGATGGTACTAGGTCAGTATAGTAAAACCCTCAAAGGGTTTGGCGTTCGTATGTGTCAGTTTTTTTTTATGACCTTTTAAATTTTTTCCTTATCTTGATGTTTTTTCGCTTAGTTGTAACATTTTGGCAAAAACGTAGTTTAACATAACTCGAGAACCACTTGTCCGATTTTGCTAAAACAAACTCAAAAAAATTTATAATTACAATTTCTTTAATCCGTTCATGTAACGTTTTTCTTTATAATCAACAGTTTTGCCGGTAAAAATAAATTTGTGGAGAAAAAAATATTTTTTTGCCTAAAAATTAAAATTTTTTTTTTTTAAATTCATAAAAAATCCAAAACGGAAAAAAGGATCAAGTGTTATTAATTTCATGTAAAGTCAAAATGCGGCATACATCATAGAAATCGATTAACGCGTTCTGTTTTTATTTACAATTAAGTGAAGGTATCCCATTTTGACAAGAATATTGATATTTGTTTTTATTCAAAAAAGTGTCATTTATCGCCTTTTTTATAAATTTTCCCCAATAACTCCAGACTTTTGGCCATAAACTAATAGAAAAATTAAGTAAACATTTTTATAATTTTTTATTTTATTTATTTATTTTAATAAATATTGCCTAGACTTTTTCGATGGTGGTTGTTCAGGACTAGTGGCATCGCATTCATCGCTATCATCAGTTTCTGAACCACACATAATGTCAATGTGTGACTCCACTGTTGGCACATACGAACGCCAAACCCTTTGAGGGTTTTACTATACTGACCTAGTACCATCACCCTGACTTGGAATAACTCACCCTCCAGACAATAATTCTAAAAATGTTCCATAGTGTTATGTATGAAATATAATGTCGGCAAAATGATCGCTACCAAAATGTATGCTCTTTTAACCATATTTTGCATATTACCAATTTCCAATTTCTTCAATAATGTTGTTCTTTAGCATCTGGCTTGTTCCCGTAGACCTGTTTCGGGGCACTAAAATCAGCACATCGAGAAGGCCAATCGATATTCTCCTCTTTTTTACATAATTCGGCCGGAAGAAAGTCAATTGAGGATTTTCAGTTCCCCAGTAGGGGCTATGGTTTTTATTAAAAAAGCCAGCCAAGTCAAAATGTGCATCGTTGCTTATAATGATTTTTAGCTAAAACTGGGGTTTTTTATATTTTTTTAATGTTCTAATAAGTTCAATATGCTGTTGCTGAGTTCTATGCTCCATAATAAATTATTATCGACTACTCTGCGCAACTGTCAAATAAAAACTGGCAAATGTCAACCAAAGTGAAATGACGGTCAAAAAACATTGTCTTGGAACAAAAAAAGGTACACCCTTTATGTAAATACTTAATCTGCTAATACATAAATAGTATCCAAAATATTTAAATTACAATTTTTTGATTCCTTTAAAATACGATTTGGGGTTTTCCGAAGATTGTTATGCCAAATTTGCTAGACTTCTTCTTAAACTTCTTTAAATAATAAAAAAATTTAAAATATTATCCAAAATATTTAAATTAAAATTTTTTGATTTATAAGAATCTTCCCGATTTTGATTATTTCAAATAATATTTTGCCAAATTTACTATATTTATATAAGAAATCTGCAGTCATAAGGCTTTCATTGAGACCAGAAAAAATATTTGTTCGTAGATGGAGAGACGCATCTCTTGGCTTGACTCTGGGCACTGGTGGCATTTCTGCACTAATCGGACTTAAATTCCCTTGAAGTCCTAAGTAATTCTCTGATGTACCCCAAAGGTTACGCCACAGAAAGTTGCAGAGCCTATGACATGTCGACGAACAAAAAAATTGGTCAAATAGTCAGCCCACTCGTTGCCCACATGCCCCTCGTATACATGAACCCAGCTTAGGCACACGCCGAATCCACTGAGTGACTCAATGTAGTCCAGTATAAGTCTAAACAACACTTCGCAGGACAATTATGCCGTGTGTACACATTGGATATCCAAAAGAACCTAAATAGGTGCACCGTTATGACCATTCTTAGACACACACATAGATGACGAAGATCTCCACCTGGAATATGGACGGGTACATACCCATCTCTAGGGTACGTTGTAAATTGGGTTCACAGACCCTAGAAGACATATCCCTATTGACGTGCTTCAAGCCATTAGTGTACCACACCTGTGACTCCAGTTAAGATTTCCAAAATTTGCTGATCCATATAATCCTCTCCAAAATGATCACCTCGTTATTCCTAACCAAAATCTGCGTTGGTTACATTTTGTCCTGATATTCGCATGTGACCCCATATGAGAACCCATTAACCCAAACTCCCGGAGACACAGCACACCCATATAGAATCCTCATGGCACCAATGTCGCTAGTCGGACACGTCTTGTCCGCAACATTTATGCCTATAGATGCTAAGTGACAAACCTTTATAAGTGCCCTTTTAACTTGTGTTTGCTCCAACTTGGACCAAGGATGGTATAGAACTCAAAATGGTCTTTCGATACCATCGTGAGACTAATAGTCCACCCATTCTGTTTTAGCATGGCGGTCCAAGCAAGGACGGTATAAAGTTCAGGATGTATAAAATGAAAACTTAGGATGTATAAAATTAAATTCTTAGCCGATTTACAGAAACACTTAGCTTCTAGTTTTTTTTTGCCTTAGACAAAAACAAAAATCAAATATGTATACACTCACATCACAATCACTGTACTTTGGCTAGCACCATAACTAGAAGCTAAGTGTTTCTGAAAATCGGCTAAGAATTTCATGGTGTCGGCTAAAAATTTTAAGATTACGGGCAAGGGCCAACGAAGCAGCAAGGCAGCGAGGCTAAAATTTTCCATGCAAAATATTTCCAAGTCGTTATACACGTTATAATTCAGGAATATGTCTATCGTGTAAGTCGAGGGATAGGTGAGCTTTTAAAAAAATATTTTTAAAATTATTTAGTCTCCCAAATAAGTCGAAAATGCTCATTCAAATCGATCTTTCGATATATAGGGCTTTCTTAATTAGGAACATTTAAGTTATTTTGAAATATTTCTGGAACTAATCCATGTGTTCTGAAATTATTAACTGAACTGTCTGGTATGAATACGATTTTAATATGTCTTATTTTTTTTAAGAAATTTCAAATGCTATAACGTCAATTGCAAAATTAAACAATTTTAAAAAATTTTAAAGGGTTTTTGTCGATGAAATTTGGAGTTAATGCAGTAGTTGATTGTTTTTCCTTAAAAACAAATTTCTAGGTATAATAAAAATGTTGCAAATGTTTTCACTTACTTTTTTCTATATTTAGTTATCAAAGCTTGCATTTTGCTTATTAAAATCAATAAAGTTTTTGTACAAAGTGTAGATTTATATAAATACCACATCATCATGTTACATTTTTTTACCTTCTATGCTAAAACTACAATTAGTATATTTCGTTCTTATTATACCAGTTGTTGGTTAAACATTAATAACAATGACATTTATTTCTTATATTCATTTGCATATATAATACATTCTTTAGGCTGTTCCGTGCACAATTGTAGTCAGAGGAAGAATAAAAAATAATAAGTAAAAAAAAAAAATTATTAGTTGGTCAAGACAAATCTACTGTATACCATTCTACTCATTGGTCTTATTAAGTGGTATTATCAATTTTTTGTGGTTTGAAATCAATTAAGTAAGAAAAAAAGCGTACTGAATTATTTGGAATGCGTTGCAATGTTTTAATTTACTTTTTATTTTCCATGTAAATACAGTTGTTGAAAATTCTGTTTTAATAGTTTCAGATGAGTACTTACTTTGTGAAGACATTCCCTTGGTGAATAACATTAATACACATATCAATGAGAATTTAATTAAAATCTGCAATAAAAATTTACACATACAGGGACAAAATAAAGTTACATCTCAGCAAGAAATTTCATTATAAATTAAGTATTTACTACCCAGCAAAAACATGGTATCAACTACGTACCAGGCTATTTAATCGCTTAAATACATTTGTTCGCGATGTCCAAAAAGTAATAGGTACTCATTATTTTTTCGCTGTACGTATGCGAGAAGGTAATAACCACCCATTATTTTGTGTTTTTTGTAAGCGAGAAGATAATGACCACTCAATACATTTGGGACATCGCGAACAAAAGTAATTAAGCGAGTAAATATGCTGGGTATATAATGAAGGCAAAAATTTTTTTTAAGCAGTCGATTTTATAAGCATGCAAACTTATGCGCGACTACTTATTTTATTACAAAAGTAATGTATTGTAAACTAATTATTTTTAAGTTACTTTAAAGTATATCTATGTAAAGGTCTTATAATTCACAAACATGTGAAAACCATTTTTCAAATTTATGTCAGCATATGAAAAATTATTACTTATCTTTTTATATTTTGTAATGCCAAGGGTAAGCAGGTGTTCGAATTGTGTGTGTTTATTCATGCATCGAATATGTACAACTACTTACAAAAGTGAACTTGCAAAATTACTAATTATTTTAAATATCGCAATATATCAAAAAGAAAACTTAATTATTTTTTTAAGCATTTTCCTACCTAAATAAATTTGTTTAAATTTTTCGAGGTGAATGTTTCAATTTAAAATTTCTATCTTATTAAAGGGACATTTTTTTCTTTTATATCTAACTTTTCAAAAGGTACCTCCGGAGAATATACATTTTAAATTAATATTTTTTTATACCCAGGAGTATTAAAAGAACTTTAATGCAGAGAATTTTTACTTTTAACTCCACACGTAAAAATTTCCAAAAATTTCCTTTTTATTGGTAATTTCATTTTATCGGGCTTTCCAATAAGGACTTGACAACTTTTTTTTTAAACAAAACACAAACCATTTGAGATATTTTCAAAACTTTATGGTCGATTTGAAATACAATCAAACCATTTATGAATGGAACTCAAATTCGTTCATATGGACACAGCGGGCACGTCGGCAGCGGTCGATTCGTTGGGCACAATTTTCGATGACTCAGTCACACATTTCGACCGTCATGCCAGCTATTTCGTGTTCAATGTTCGCTCTGAGTTCTTCCAACGTCGTCGGCTTGTTGGCATAGACCAATGATTTGACGCAGCCACAAAGAAAAAAGTCTAGAGGCGTTAAATCGCACGAATGAGGCAGCCAATTGACCCGTACATTTCTTGAGATAACACGCTCACCAAACTTACATTTAAATAAATCGACTTTAGCGTGTGCTTTGTGGCTTGTGGCACCATCTTGTTGAAACCACATGTCATCCAAGTCCACGTTTTCCAATTTGGGCCAAAAAAAAAAATGGTTAATCATTTCGCGATAACGATCGCCATTAGCAGTAACGTGACGATCGTTATTGTTGACGAAAAAAATCGCCATAAAGTGGTCTTGGTGATACCCAGTTCTTAAGAATGCCCCGAAATCGATTGATTTGAATAGTTTGCTACGGAGGCCTCAAATTTTTGCACTAAACTTGTAATTGCTTGTCTACTAGGGCGAGAATAATGACCGAAAATTATAGTTAACGCTCTTAAAGTTGCGGTCACCGACTCCGAATTTCGGTAGTACATTTTTTATAATTTGCATACGTTGTTCGTTCGTGTACTTTACCACGATGAAAATGTTGAGTTTAGTGAAAAAAAGAAAGTATCAGTGAAATAATGCGTTCACAAATTACATTCAAAGTTGTCAGGTACCTATTGAAAAATTCTCTATTATTAATTTTATTCGTAATTGTATATGCTATATACATATCAATTGTAATAAAATGTTTTTCATTACCATTAATTAATAATGCATTAATTAAGAATAATAATTACCATTGACAGAAAAGTTTTCAAAAAACGTATAAATGGAGAAAAATATAAATTTAATTGTTACGATTTCCTTTTTCAAATCGTTGATTTATTTGCTTTAAATAAATCTAATTCTTTTTATATTTCAAATAATAAACACAGTTAAAATTTTTTACTCTTTATTTATATACACATGAAACTTCTTTCAAACTCAGTTAAGTTACACTTTAACATAATACACAGTTCAATAAATCTCCAATGCATCTTCTTTAGCTTTTTTATTATCAACTAACTACCATGCCACATCGTATTAATATGTGTGGTCAAAAATAACAAGAACGAGGCAGCACCGTCCAGAAACTGCATACCGGAAACTTTCAGATTGTTCTTTGAAATTTAACAGAAGAAAACCAATGAAACACTATTCGTAGTGAAGGCTTGCCATTAATGGCAACTGTTTTACATATCTGTGCTGGCATATGGGAATTTATGTTTCTAGAATTTCCGTAACACTACACTCACAATATATTTTCCGTTACCGACTGTACATAGTTTATTTAAAAATTAATACGTAAAGTTTGTTTTTAAAGGAAGAATCAATTGAAATTCATAGAAATATATTTTTAACTATTTGAATCAGTCATTCAAAAAAACAAACTATAAAAATTTACAGACATTGAGTAGGAGTTTATATTTTCTGTTTCTAAAAAAATTCATATAATTTTTTTTTTATTTTTTTTTTTACCACAATAGTTTGGTTATATACAAAATTATTTCAATAAAAGTTACAAGAAATTATTCAAATATTTATACACACAAAGTCAATAAAAATATATACATCTGTGTGTTGTATTGTGATTTGTAATTACATACAAATAAAAAACTTTCAATTTGATAAACAAACCACAAAAGTAGTTTTTGGCTGTTAAAATTTGATGGTTATTTTAAACGATTTTCTATTGTTTTTACTACTTTTGTCGATTATTAAACAATGATTGAAAATAAAAAACTAAATGGGCTAAATATAATGAAAAATTAGTAGTCCTCGTTTTGACTGTATGTTCGATTAATTCAATATGTATTTTGTGTTGTTTTTGACGAAATTATATTGGGTGTGTATGTTTAAAACTATAACTACTACTAAAATCCATGCTCGATACACTTCATTTCGTTCCCTGTGCTTAGAGTTTCATTCCTACCTTTTCTCCGTTCCATTATATTTCGTTCCCGTTGTTAACTGTTTCAATTCCATTGATTCCCCTTTCAGTTCTAATTCGTTACCTTTGTATATTGTTTCAATTACATTCCTTCCTTTCTATATGGGTCCCATTACCTGGTGTTTCAATTCCACTGGTTCTATTTATTTTTCTTTCCCAATTTATGTCAATTTTACTCATTCTTTTAATTTCAGATCTCAGGATCGGGGTTTAAGGTTTAAGGTTTCCCTCCCTCTCCCTCCATTGGCATTTCCATATATCCCATCCCAACCTATATATAAAATTTTGAACTTCCTAGCCAAGCGGATTGGTCAGGTCAGGTCCCTGGGGATAATTAAAAAGAAAAATAACTCATCACTTAAAGGGTTTTGGGCAGACCATCAGGGGGAGACTTTTTCCTTTTTACTGGTCTCGGAAGGTACTAACAAAAATCCCGTCTTAGCTTGCTTTACTATGATTTAACAGCACAAACCTTGTATATTATGTTGTTGCTCCAATTATTTAAATCAGACCAAAAATGAATTTTTAGCGAAAATGCCGGTCATTTTATAGATTTTGGTATAACAAACACTGTTTTCCCGAAGACTTGATATATAAATCAAAAGATTGTAGTACACGATCAAAATTATCAAACCTAGTGTTAAATATTAATCAATTTTGGGCTTATTTTTAAAATATTATTTATTTTTATTGTAATTAATGGGATTTTAAAATTGCCAGAAATTTGGCAATAGAGATTTGCAAAATAAATAAAATATATATTTTTTATTTCTAAAAAAAACTTTAGGCGTCTCTCTAGCGATTCATAAAGTTTCATAATAGTGCTCGGCTTTGTTTTAGAGAAAGTCTACGTTGAATATTGTCTATTATCTTGTAAAGGGTGTCCCAAGAAGAACGCAATTTTTAAATTTTAAATAAAACACAGATATTTAAAAAAAAATCGTGAAACTTTATTATATCATAAAGTAGACAGAATGAGGTTATGTATGGAACAAAATATCGTGCAGATGGCCGCCGCGGCTTTGCTGGCATGCACGCGATCTTTTAATGAAATTTTCAATGAGCGTTTTGCATGAATGCTGCGGTATTTCATTAATGCAGCGTCCAATTTCCTCTTTTAAGGCTTGAGTCGTCGTCGGCTTATTCGCGTAAACCATCGAATTCAAAAAACCCTAAAGAAAAAAATTTAATGGTGTTAAATCACACGATCTAGGCGGCCAATTCTGATCTCCAAAACGCGAAATAACACGACCGGGAAATGACTGATGCAGCAATTGAATTGTTTCTCTGGCTGTATGACATGTGGCGCCGTCTTGTTGAAACCACATGCCCTCCACATTAATTTCTTCAATTCTAGGCAAGAAAAAACAGGTTATCATTTCACGATACCGAACACCATTGACTGTTTGCGCTTGACCTGCCTCATTTTCATAAAAAAAAGGTCCAATGATTCCTCCAGCCCAAAAACCACACCACACAGTGACACGTTGAGGATGCATTTGCTTCTCGTGAATCACTCGAGGATTTTCCTCACCCCAAATGCGACAATTCTGCCTATTGACGAAGCCATCAAGATGAAAATGGGCCTCGTCACTGAAGATGATTTTATCGGCAAAATCAGCATTTTCATGTTGTCTCTCCAATACCCAATTAACGAACTCCCTTCGCTGTCCATGGTCAGCTGGCTTCAGTTCCTAAGTCAATTGAACTTTGTATGCATGAAGATGCAAATCTTTCGTCAAAATTCGCTGCAAAGTGGATTTGGAGACACCAATTTGCTGAGCTCGGTGTCAAATTGAGGTGGATGGAGTTTGAGCGACATCATCACGTACAGCTGCGATATTTTCGGTCGATTCACCTGGTCGATGGCGCTTTGTTGTCTTTACATCACTAATAGACCCAGTTTCGGCAAATTTATCCATTAATCTCTTTACAGTTGACTCTTTTGGAGCATTATTGTGACTCCAAATTGATCGCAATTTGCGAACTGTAGCCGCAAAACTTTCACCATTTTGGTAAAACAATTTCACAATGAGAATGCGTTGTTCATTCGTGTAGCGCTCCATTTTTACTAACCTCGTACCTTCTACTAGCAAACAATAACAATTGTTCAAATGTCAAACAATGACACTTCGAATGTTGCCAGATTTAAAAATTGCGTTCTTCTTTGTCCTATATTTAATAAGAACCACATTACGTACGCGCGATGTGAAATAAATCATACGTTCTGTTGTCCCTAATATATAAATGAAAAGTATTATAGCCAAATGCATAGACATAGTTAAGGGGTTCAGAAGTTGTTTTATGTATTGTATTGTTTTATCGTCGTATTAATGAAACAGAGTTTTTAAAATTTTTATTTCACTATAAGGATGTTTAATCGTTTTATCATCTATAATTGTATTTTTTTTTTTAATAAATTTTAACAACCCCTTTTCCTATAGTTCAATACAACACATACAACTAATAGTTTGAACAACCTAAAAGCTCATTTAGCCATACCTAACTTAACTTATCGCCATATGGTTATCTCTTTTTGGCTCATTCATTTAGATTAAATAAGCTTATTGTCATGTGCGCCTTTAAAAGGGTTAAGGTTGCATTCTAATGCAGCTCTGAAAGGTGTGAAAATATAGAATTGTATTAGAAGGCATCCTTGATAAAACTGGAAGTAAACTTCTGACAGAGGGTCAAAATGGCCACGGTGAGGCAAGGGGAAAAGGAAAAATGGATGAAATATTTTTGAGTTTATTAGGGATAGAGAAAAAGGAGTGTTAGGAGGACATTCTGAGTTTTTTGTAAAATGTTAAGTTTTGGATTTCGAGAAGTGAGGTTGTGAAAAAGAAGAAAAGACTTAGAAGAAAAGTAAAAAGGAAAAAATAAATAAAGTTAAAAATTTTTTATAAAAATAAATCACGAATATGTGGAAACAACAGCTAAAAGTAAATTTATTAATTTGGAAAACTTACAACAAAAACGGTGGCAAGTTTAACTAAAAGAAAGAACAACCAAAAACGTACCCAAAAAATTAAATAAAGATAACCATAAAAAAAGCTAAAATTGAAAATTTTATTAAATATCCAGTAAAAAGGATAGTTTAAGAGACCCCATCTGCCAGAAGCTCCAATAGCAGCCGCCATCGAGAACGAACAGTGTCCAGGTATCCCCTAAAAGGTTTAGGACGTGATGCTAAAAAAGTAAAACATATATATTAATTCCCTTTCAGTAAAGGGAAATTAAAGAAAGCAAAATATCTGATTAGGGAAAAAACATTCACTAACCTTTAATCTTTAGCCCATTTTAGGAGACCCTTCGGGAGTTTTGGGGAAGCGGCACGTCCATAGATTTGAGCTGACCCCTAGGCGATTGTAATATTGGAGGTGTAATGGCCCTGGAGGGTTAGAAATTTCGACTCTAACCTGAAAAGAGAAAAAGTGTAAAAGAAAAAAAGGAACATATGTATATTTTATTAATTTTTTTTTGTGTAAACTTACATGCGGACTCTTAACCCGGACAGCATACGAACCTTAATAATTAACATTCGACACTACTCAATCTATAAAAGGGGCCGAGGGAGATTCGAAGGTTGGCCGAAAATATAAGAGTTTACTGTCTGGTTTATTTAATAAAATTCTCGTTTAAATTTAAGAAATTTTCAGCCGCCATTTTTGAGACCGGAAGTCAAACTTTGACATAAGAATTGGAAGCTAAATAAATTGTAAAAAATGAGAATTTTCCAGTTAATAAAATATCTAAGGAGATATTTTTTTAAACAAACTTTATTGTAATTGGAAAGGGACTTCATATAAGCATGGAGTAAGACCAGTTTATAGGTGAGTGAGCTAGAAACGGCCGTAGTGGACAAGTTTACGGGCTTTCTAAAAAATGGACCACAGATTGCCATGAAAGAGGGTGGGCAGGTCCGGCAGCACATAAGATCCTTGCTGTCCGACAAAAGCGAATCATTTTCGGAAAACAACCGGATAAAATTAATCAAATTTATCAGTTTTGAGTATTGGGAAAGAGGAAAAACAACTGTAACCTGTGGCTATTTGTTGGTGAACCCTCGCGGTCTACCGTCACTGGCTGGGTAACACCAACTGCCAGCTTGCCAACAAGATATGTCACTGGGATTAAAGGACAAGAGGACTGTCAAATGACACAGAGGTTAATCCCAGTGTTATAGGTGACACAATTCGCCACGTTACGAATAGCTAATTATAACATAATTGTTGAACTTTATAAGTTTTTCAAAATATATTTATGTATATGTAAAATGACAACAAATTTGATTTATGTGAATCAACAATAAACAAATGCATATGAATATGAAATGTCTATTCATATGTCTACTTACTGAATATTTTCAATGTGCACTATTAAATTGTCTAGCATTCACCAAATTACTTAATATATTAAGCGTTACATTTGCTTAATATTTATCCACTTTTTGGAAAAATTAAAAAAGTTGTAGAATTGTTGTTATAAATAGAGTAAATTTGATTTTGATACGATATACTTTTGCCTTCTTTAAAATCGCAACTGTCAATTAGTATTCCTATAAAAATACATCAATATTTATCGTTATATCTTCGGCATTTGCAGTCGGAACTTAAAGTGTCATAAATCTATGTTTTTGAGTCGAGGGGTCAATATTTTGCTCTAATCTAATTTATTTATTTATTTATTTATTTATTTACATAACATAGGAAGAGTTTTACAAGTGATATTACAAATAGATAAGAGTTCAGGCATTAAATAATCCTTTTCTACTTAGAAATATTAGCAAAGATTAAAATTACTAGTAGGATAAAGTAACAGTTTATGTTTAGGCAAAAAGTAACAAAAACCTATGTGAAGCTGAAAAAAAAAAAAAAAAAAAAAAAAAGATTTTATGTTAAGATAAAACTTAAGACTATGTATTAACCGTCAATTCGTTGATATGTGCATATTCAGATAATTGACATCTGAGATCGTAATTGTGTGTAAGTATCGAAATTCTTTGTTCAACCATATTGATACAATTAATAGAATGCAGCCGTTGGGTAGAAAAATGCCAGGGTAGATTATAAATCATTTTTAACAGTTTATTTTGACTAATTTGAAGTCTTTTTTTATGGCAGTTTGCGACACTCTAATCTAATTGACCTCAAGTTTGTGCTGCTTCAACCCTAAAATACAACTCTTATGTCAGACAATTAAAGCTTACAAAAAAATTATAAAAAATTTGCTAAGGAAGTACTTTAATAATTCCAAAATAACAATTTTAAATTTTTTTGCCGAATGTATGGGTCGCCTTATTCAATTTTCCTCCGGGGTATTTATGGTCAGTGGCTTTTATAGTAAACAAATTGGTTTCTATCAGAGCAAAACCTCAATACTAATAAAATAATTTTTTGTAAGAAAAATGCTGTAGGACCCAAGTGTTGTTTTGTTTAAAAAAGTTTTTTATACAAAATACTAGTTTTCTAGAATTTTTTCTGATAGAAACATTTTTAGATTCTATGGACTTTTCCTTAAAGTAAAATTCTAAAATTGTGCAAACTATTTCTTAGATAAAAATTCATGTATTTTTAAAAAACTTTAATTCTAAATAATTCTGAAACTTTTCATTACTTAGATTCTAAAAATAAAATACTTTTAGATTCTGTGTAATTTTCTTTAAAAAAGTCCATGGAATCAAAAAGTTTACTTTAAAAAGTCCTTAATATTGGATATTTTCTTTAGGAAAAACAATCCTTAAAGAAAAATTCTTAAATTTAAAGAAGTTTTTTTATAGTTTCTAATCACAATATCAGTTATATTATGGTAAACTTATGGTTATTTTATTATCGTAATATGATAAATATATTGTTGACACAATCATAATCTCAAAAATATATCTTCTCTTCGAATATGATTGCCTCAAACCATGATTTTTCTCTGCGTGTTGAAGTCAATTTGCCAAATGATTCAATAAAATATAACAATTTTAAGAGAAAAACTGCTTGAATTTTGGGTGATTTTCAAAGCTTAACTACTCATAAAAATGATATCGTCGAAAGAGTCAATTATTTTGTAAAATTATAAGCTGAATTCAAAAATGTTCTTCTTTTTATATAAGCACTTATTTCCAAATGAAATTTCTGGCTGGGTGTTTAGCCAAACAGATAGACCAGACACAGCTCTTAAAAACATATTTATTAATGAACCCATGGGAAATGCGTAATGTAACTTTTAATAAAAATTATTTTATACAAAAATAAAAAGAAATAAAAATAAGAAAAGACGATGGCTTTTAATTTACGTGATCGAATTTTTCAGAAAAATTTCCTTTATTTAAATTTTCTTTTTTTTACAATTTGACACTTTTTCAATAAAACTTCCCATGTAAAGTTCGACATATATACACTGAAAAAATAAGTTAGTAGAAAAATTATCAAATTGAATTGTATATAAATACTACTTTTCAGAAATTTTTATTTTTTGCTTAAATTGTGTCTAGTTATATTTTTTTAGCAATTTTCTACTAAATTTTTAACTCATTTTTTGCTTTCAAAATTGTGCTGGCCAACAAATTTATTCTGAATACAAGAGGTAGATGTCGCAGATTGCCTTAAAGTAGTACTGACCAAAAATAACACAAAATATACAACTCTTCCAAGGCATGTCATGGGCTCAGGTGTGAAAAACCATTAGGGAACAAATGAAAAAAAAGGAAACGAAAAACTGCAATATGTGCAACTGTGCGTATTTCAGATAAAACTTTTTTGACATTTGAGATATTAAAGGGAAAAAGATGGAAGCTCCAGAAAATGGAGGCATAAAACTTCCTTTTTGATTTTGGCAATGAAGAAGGTCAGGCATGTGAAACTGAGTTTTTTTGGTTAAATATAAAACAACAACAACAACTAAACCAAATTTTATTAAGTTTTTTTTTGTGAATATTAATACAAGTTATTAAAAACAAAACAGAAAAATTACGCCAACAATCACCTCTGCCTGGACCCATCGATTGAAACAGCTGCATCTGCACCACAAAGCCTGGGGAATAAATTTTTAGTTATAAATACCTTTTCCATCCAGTCCCTTCTTTGAGTGTAGAAGGTGCGCGGGTAGGGGTTGAGCTCAGGCCTGTTAAATCGTTGTCGGTTAGCTCCTACGATAATTGTTTACCCTACATTGAAATAAAAATAAAAAGGAATTACGCTAAAGCTAAAAATTGTAGGTACGTTTAATTGAACACGCGTACAGGCACACCGACCTTGGGACTCTTAGACGGACGGACAAACTTTTTTGGTAACCAGCAGCGAGTAGGCTTGTGAACCAGACGTTCTGTGGAGAGCATTTAATTTCTCTATAGTACCTACCTGCTACTTACCGGAGGTAATAAACACTTGGGCATGATAATTACAATAATTTTAAATATCGCAAAAAGGAATATTAATATTAATATTTCTATTTTTTTTTTTTTTTTTTTTTTTTTTTATAATAAATATAGAATTTATTTTCTTCAAATTACATAACCAAAGCCCTAAGGCCATATATGATTAATAAAAGCTACTACATAATAAAAAA
This sequence comes from Eustalomyia histrio, assembly GCA_949748255.1. Taxonomy (NCBI): domain Eukaryota; kingdom Metazoa; phylum Arthropoda; class Insecta; order Diptera; family Anthomyiidae; genus Eustalomyia; species Eustalomyia histrio. The sequence goes on along the minus strand of OX456525.1, from coordinate 37,027,324 downwards.
TAAATATAACAATTTATATACAATATCGAATGTGCAGTAGTCCATTTAAATTTATAAAAGATTCCGCTTTTTAGTAATTTAATAGTAAATATTTTTCTTTTTTTAATAGTCTTGTTGGCATGAATTTTATATTATGATATTGATTTTTTTTAGTTTTTCCAATAAACCCAAAATAATTTTTATAACATTCGAATGAAATCTTGTACCGTGACCATTTACAAAATGGAAAGCTAAATTATAAAAAAGGTGGTAGTAAGGAAGGCAAGAGGAAGGCGGGGTAAGTATGTTAGGGATATCCAAACGGTATGTGGTGGATATCATGGTGAAGTCTTAATGGATTTCTAGTGGGAGGGACCCTGGCTTGGCTTTACATCCGCCAAGGAACTGAATTTGGTTGGTTTTGGTGTACGAAAGAGCGTTCGTAAGAATGTTTCTTTAGCTTGTTTGTTTCGTGTATCTATGATTTTTTTATATAAACAATTTTTTTTACAAGCCTGGTATGATTTTTTTGTAACTGTCATATCTTGTTAGAGGTTGGTAAGAACCACCCCCCTTAAACCGGCGAGCTCTAGCCGAGTTGAAACGCGGGCATGCCAGCACCGCCAGCCATCTGGCCACACAACCTTTTTTTTTGTTTACTTCAGTACAGGCATAAATAGAACCGTAGAAGAATATTTTATCAATCTTACACTTGAAAAAGTTTGTAAGTTAAAATAACTGAAAATATCATTAAAAAAAATGATATTTCATTTAAAAACCGGTCTACTTAATTTTCATTTAAATTAAATGCCATTTGTTATTTATTTTTAAATGTTGATTAATCAACTGACACATCCGTAAGAAACAAATGATATAATCAGTTAAAATAAATGTCAAAATTTTACCTACCAATCCTTAAAATATAAATGTTTTTTTCATTTATTTGAAATTGTTTCCGTTTTTGTATTTTTTGTTTTTTTTAATATACTCATACAATACAAAATGCATGTATGCATATGAAGCTACAAACACTTTTTGTATGAATGTGTTTTTGTATGTATGTGTGTTTATGAACTTCTTGTAATTTGTATTGAAAAATTTTGTATATATACAACAAATTTAAATAAAAAAACAAATTAAATTTTTGGAATATTTTTTTTTTTGAAACAGACTGCAAACAAAATTTAAATTTGTAATAACTGTTACGGACTCAAATAAACCTAAAAGTTTCCGTTTTGTGGGTAAATTTTTATTAAATTTCAAACAAATGAAAAAAATAAATGAAACTGAATATAATGGTAAATGAAAGTAAATTATTTCGAATATAAAAAAGTTAATAAAGATATTTCTTTGAAAAATAAATGCATGTTCTTTTATTTTTAAATGGAACGGAAAACTTTTTTATTAAACTACAAACAGTTAACTACATAATATTCTGAGTGTATACATAAAACTAAAGGAAGCTAAAAATGTGTTTATCTAGAAAAACAGAAAAATAGAATATTCTGTTTACGGCAATTTCTTTATGTGCTTGATAATGAAATTATAAACAAACTAAAATAATTAAATTTTATAAACATAAAGTCCAAATGTTTATTGATTAATAAAATATTTACAAATGGTGGACTGTTATGGAATTCAGTGAAATTAAAACAAATATGCAGCATGTAAATAATGGAGATAATTTCGTTCCTACAATTTAATAAATATTTATTGAAATTTACTACCATAATGGTAGATAATTTTATTTATTTTATTTATTTATTAAACATATAATTACAAATTATATCTTAATTCACTAACCGAGCACTAGCAACGAAGGCCTTCGGCTCGTTGTAGCGAAAAAAGACCAGAGCCTCTGGTGGGAATCGAACCCACGACCCCCGCACTGATAAGCTAGCACGCTACTGATAAGCTAGCACGCACTGATAAGCTAGATAATTTATTGCCTATCTTTATATCCATACATTACTAAAAGTATGTAAGTTTAAATATCTAGAACTTTTGTGTTTAGAATACTACATGTGTGTAAATTTCATAGTTTTGTGCTTACCAAAACACAAATTAAATATTTAGAACCACATTATTAATATTTTTATTCACGATTTTGTTAGAAAAATGCGTTTACAAAAGAACATAAAAAATTTTATTGCACTTTTTAAATATAACTAAATAATTTATAATACATATACAATTGATTTTAATTCAACCTTAAATATTTGCTTCATCTTTTAAAATGATTGTTCAACGTGTCGAGATTTAGCCTTAACGAACTTTGGAACTTTTTTGTTTTGGCCTACTTTTATAAACGCTTCCCCATCTATAAGAAAAACCATTATTGGAACCTCATTATTTCTTTTACAAATATGATTTAACATACTTACCACCAACTTAAAAATTCTTTGAATTAAATATTATTGCACTCAATAATATTAGGCAAATTTTATAATACTTTTAATAACATTTTCGTCTGTACGCAGTATTTATTTAAATTTTTCCAATAACAAATAATTTTTTGACATATTTTGGTTAAATACCAATTATTTTAGAATTAGGCACATATGTGTAAAATAAAAATATAATAAAAATTTGCTCTTAATTATTTTAATTTTACTATAAAATGTATTTGTAAACAATAAAACATGTATATCTTTTTATACAAAAATGTGCTAAATAACTTTTTAAACATATTGTGCTTAATTTGAAGCACTATTTGTGGTTTAAATAAAAAGTTTCACTTATTTTAGTTGTAAATTGCAATGCATTTGTAGAGAGTGTATTGTATTGTATATAATTATTTTTATATATTTTTAGACAATTTGGAGGTCTGGATATTTACAAAGCTTTGTGTATTATTTTTAGAATCACACAAAAACACAAGCAATGTCTAGGTATAAATTTCCCGCAAATAAATTAGTAAAATATAATTTTTTTAGGTGTGGGAGTATACGTACATAGACATAAATGGTCTTGTATACGTTCATACATAGGCATACAATGATAACATACTTCCATGCTTAGTTTAATAGACAACCATACATGATCTTATATATGCTCACCAGGGACCGTAACTGCTATGACTTTTATCAAAATAATCAAGAAATAAGAGTTATTTTTGATTTTTATATTTTTAGATAGAAAATAAGAGTAATTTTTGATTTTTATATTTTTATATCAAAAATAAAAGTTATTTTTGATTTTTATATTTTTATATCAAAGCTTATTTGGAAATAGACAATTACAAAGAAAAGTGTTTCTATACTTCTGCTAATTTATTGGAATATTGGGAGAGCAAAAAATTTGTGTTTTCATGGCTTCGAAAATTAGCTTTAATTGTTCATTCTGTACCTGCCACTCAAGTCAGTGTAGAAAGGTAATTTTCAGCACTCAGATTAATATTGGGAGATTTGAGATATAATTTATCTGAGGAACATTTAAAATCAATTATGATGGTAAAATTGAACACCTGAAAACGACCTCTTAACACTGACTTGAATGGCAGCCAAAACTTATAAGCTATTTCTATGCATTCATGTTTTTATAGCTGATAATGGATAAGTCACATAATATATTATATTCATATAAAAATTTGAATGAAGCAGCATATTATAATACATACGGCATCAACAAATAAATAAGAGTTTTGAATTGATTTTTATTATTGATATAAAAATATAAAAATCAAAAATAACTTTTATTTTTCATTTAAAAAAATAAAAATCAAAAATAACTCTTATTTTTGATTGTTAAAATAAAAATCAAAAATTTAAAAATCATGCAATATGTTGGATGCACTTCGCCTAAAAATCATGAAGGTGTAATTAGAAGTTTTCTACGATGTTCATTTATGTATGATTTATTTCTTCAAAAATTGAAAAATTACTCTTATTTCCGGTCCCTGATTCTCACATAAAGGGTGTCCCAAGAAGAACGCAATTTTTAAATCTGGCAACATTCGAAGTGTCATTGTTTGACATTTGAACAATTGTTATTGTTTGCTAGTAGTAGGTACGAGGTTAGTAAAAATGGAGCGCTACACGAATGAACAACGCATCCTCATTGTGAAATTGTTTTACCAAAACAGTGAAAGTTTTGCGGCTACAGTTCGCAAATTGCGATCAATTTGGGGTCACAATAATGCTCCAAAAGAGTCTACTGTAAAGAGATTAATGGATAAATTTGCCGAAACTGGGTCTGTTAGTGATGTAAAGACAACAACGCGCCATCGACCAGGTCGATCGACCGAAAATGTCGCAGCTGTACGTGATGATGTCGCTCAAACTCCATCCACCTCAATTCGACACCGAGCTCAGCAAATTGGTGTCTCCAAATCCACTTTGCAGCGAATTTTGACGAAAGATTTGCATCTTCATGCATACAAAGTTCAATTGACTCAGGAACTGAAGCCAGCTGACCATGGACAGCGAAGGGAGTTCGTTAATTGGGTATTGGAGAGACAACATGAAAATGCTGATTTTGCCGATAAAATCATCTTCAGTGACGAGGCCTATTTTCATCTTGATGGCTTCGTCAATAGGCAGAATTGTCGCATTTGGGGTGAGGAAAATCTTCGAGTGATTCACGAGAAGCAAATGCATCCTCAACGTGTCACTGTGTGGTGTGGTTTTTGGCTGGAGGAATCATTTGACCTTTTTTTTATGAAAATGAGGCAGGTCAAGCGCAAACAGTTAATGGTGTTTGGTATCGTGAAATGATAACCAGTTTTTTCTTGCCTAGAATTGAAGAAATGAATGTGGAGGGCATGTGGTTCCAACAAGACGGCGCCACATGTCATACAGCCAGAGAAACAATTCAATTGCTGCATCAGTCATTTCCCGGTCGTGTTATTTCGCGTTTTGGAGATCAGAATTGGCCGCCTAGATCGTGCGATCTAACACCATTAGATTTTTTTCTTTGGGGTTTTTTGAAGTCGATGGTTTACGCGAATAAGCCGACGACGACTCAAGCCTTAAAAGAGGAAATTGGACGCTGCATTAATGAAATACCGCAGCAATAATGCAAAACGGTCATTGAAAATTTCATTAAAAGATCGCGTGCATGCCAGCAAAGCCGCGGCGGCCATCTGCACGATATATTGTTCCATACATAACCTCATTCTGTCTACTTTACGATATAATAAAGTTTCACGATTTTTTTTTTAAATATCTGTGTTTTATTTAAAATTTAAAAATTGCGTTCTTCTTGGGACACCTTTTATAATGTATATGCGGATTTACATCGTTCAAGTTATTGATCCGAAGATATCTTGTCATATATTAGATCATGTATGGCCATATATGGATCTATACATGTATATCACTATATGACCATATATCCTAAAATATATTAGATTTATAACTATTGTTTGGACAAATGTCTGTTTTTAATTATTTGTAGATTTCTTATTATTTTAAGTTTTAAATTCTTAAATAACTTGATATTCTTCATACAACAATTTAATTCGTAAATTTCTTTTTTCTTAGTTTGTTACAAAAACTATATAAATGTATATTTTTACTTCTTTTGAATAGATTTTTTTTTCTTAGTTTTTAAAAGAATTTCATCCTTGAATTAAATGTTTTCTTTTAGATTTTCACTCAATGGAAACTTTTCGTTTAAGTTTTTTTTTAACAGTACGTGAAATGATTTTTTTCTACGATGTAAGAATTAACAACAACAAAAAACTAGTAAAAAGATTAATGTTAGGTATTAAGACTATATAATACGCTTCACCAAGGATAATGTGGGCAAATCGCTGGTTAGTAGTCGCATAACCGCCGCAAATAAGTCAGATTTAAAAAAATATATTTCTTAAATTTACTTCTCAGATCTTTAATAAATTGGTTAATACAAGTGCCGCCGTTTTGAGAAATTCTTTCGACTAAAGCCATTTTAACTGCTGCCGATAATTGTTGGCTTTAGTTGACGGCACCGACATTTTGGGTCAACTTGCATCTCTATTCATGTTCTTTTTAATGAACCATGTGTAAAATATAGAGACAAATTTTAAAAAAATATTACTGAAAATATTCATTGAGGGAGGGAGTTTATACACTTAAAAAAGTTTGTAAGTTAAAATAACTGAAAATATCATTTAAAAGAAATGATATTTCATTTAAAAACCGGTCTACTTAATTTTCATTTAAATTAAATGCCATTTGTTATTTATTTTTAAATGTTGATTAATCAACTGACACATCCGTAAGAAACAACTGATATAATCAGTTAAAATAAATGTCAATATTTTACCTACCAATCCTTAAAAAATAAATGTTTTTTCATTTATTTGAAATTATTTCCGTTTTTGTTTTTTTTTTTTTTTTTTAATATACTCGTAACAATACAAAATGTATGTATGCATATTAAGCTATAAACACTTTTTGTATAAATGTGTTTGTATATGTATGTGTGTTTATGAAGTTCTTGTAAATTGTATTGAAAAATTTTGTATATATACAACCAATTTAAATAAAAAAACAAATTGAAATTTTTTGAATATTTTTTTTTTTGAAACAGACAGCAAACAAAATTTAAATTTGTAATAACTGTTACGGACACAAATAAACCACAAGTTTCCGTTTTGTGGGTAAATTTTTATTAAATTTCAAACAAATGAAAAAAATAAATGAAACTGAAAAAAATCGGTAAATGATAGTAAATTAATTCGAATAAATGTATAAAAAAGTTAATATAGATATTTCTTTGAAAAATAAATGTATCTTCCTTTATTTTTAAATGGAACGGAAAACTTTTTTATTAAACTACAAACAGTTAACTACATAATATTCTGAGTATACGGGGACTCGTTCCAAATAATCTTTATTTAGTAGTATTTTTAACCATATATGGCCCCAAGGGTTCGGTTATAAATTTATTGAAATAAAAAAAAATATGGTCTAAGTTTTTTCAATAAAGAAGAGTGCTTTATGGTTCGATTTAGTATTTACAACCGAAAATATATTTGCTATTTTGTCTGTTTTAATACCATTTAAGTTAAATTCAGAAAGGACTTTGTACCAAATTTCATTTAAATTCCTGTACACAGAAAGTTATTTTGAGACGTGTGGTTTTCTTTAGAAAACCACACGTCTCACGTGTAGGGTATAAAAACTTATTTTTTTTTGTTAAACACATTTAAGTTGGTGATTAGACTTTCTGTTATTTAATGAAATGTAAACTGCAAAAATTTTCCTTTGTAGTGTTAGGATTTAATTGTAATAACCACTATTTTAATTGTATTTTAAATCTTTTGGTATTGCTTAATTAATTTTTTTATATACATATTAAGGTGATTAAATATTTAATTAAATTAACTTAAACACAATTGATAATTTCAATTGTAAATATATAGCAACGATTAGTGGACAGATAAAACAGATTCATTGTGATAACCAAATTTTGACAACCGCATCGCTCAATTGTGATCATCGTTATTTTTGTTTGTGGCAAATGAAATTCGGTTAATACAACAAAATTTCGGTTGGAACATAATTTTTTAACTAACCCAGCAATACATTTGGTTGCGACTACCAAACCATTCGGCTATCAAAAAAATTCGGTTGTCACAATGAATTTGTTTCCTCTGTGTACATTAAATTTTTTAAAATATTTTGAATCCCGCATACAGAAAACCGAATTCGGATAAAAGTCAAAGCAAACAATTTAAAATTTTAATATTTTTTTTAAATATATTCTGTTTGACTTTCATAGAATATGCCTTGAAATCGGTTCACGGCCTATATGTCAGCGATGTCCTGGCAAATATGTGAAAAAATTGCTTTTAATTGAGTTAGTCTTTACTACAGGAATCTCATGTTTCTAGTCAGTTATTTGAGAGACTTTTTTCCTTTGAATTTCCATTTTGACAACGTTGCTGTCAAAAATTGCAAGAGGTACTATATCAGAGAATTAAGCTTATACGCCATGGAATAAAGATTTACAGCCATATACATAGAGATTTTGTTGACTTCATAACACACTTATAAATCAAATTAACATGTAAAACAACAACAAATTTTTGTCTATAAGACTGTTATAAGAATCAACTAAATGTATATGCATATGACTGTTGAAGTTTTAGGTTTCTAGCAAAATGGGCTTAAGCGTGCTATCACAGGATAGACTTTTACTTTTTATGCACCTGGAGGAAGAAAAATTCAACTCCAACGATATAGGCTGAGCATCGTTGAGTCAGTAAGTTAAAGACTGTGACGTTTCATAACCATTTGGCCTTACCTTTCATGAGACTGCGCTACCTATTGAACCGACCGTGCTCAGGGAAATGGGGTGGGAAGTTCTTGCCTCTTTGAGGTAAGTTTCTGAGTCTACAACCATAAAATTTAGGTAGCTTTAATTAGAATGACTACTCAAGATAATAAAAAAAAAAAACTAATAAAAGTAAAGAAAAATATGATGAAGTCAGTTTGGAAGAGTATGAAGGTGTTGTATTCTTCAAGTCGAAACCCACCCAACCTTGCTATCTTATATTTTATGGTTTAGACAGCCCATTTTCAACCTAATCAGTAGTTACCTAAATGTTTCGTGGGATTGAAACAAATCTAATATTCAATTATATATATAATAACAAATTTATTTAAAACAAAAGAACAGTATCATGCTTAACACAAACCATGATTATACATAAATATGGGTTAAAGAATATTTGTTTTTTTATTAAAATTACGTTAATAAACTTGAATTATGTTTTCGAGAGTAAAACAAATTTAAAAATATGTGAAAAATAACAAAAAAAAAATGTGAAAGGGAAAGGTGAAAAGTGAAGTTTTTTTTCTAAATATTTGAACATAGATCTATTATTATCTAGTTAAACCGTTAATTAAAGAAATAAATTTAAATAAATAAATTTCAGATTTTCCGAAACTTAATTTAGAGTAGGTATATTACACATTTTAAAATTATTTAAATGAAACGCCATGAAATTGAAACACCGATAAGCAACAATTTAAATATTTAAAAAAAACATGTTATCTAATTGACTGTATTTTTCTTTTTATACTTTATAAACAGGTTAAATAAATTAAACTTGATTTAAAGTTATTTATAACGAAATAATAATTTAATAAGTATAATTATTTAAACTCACCATTTAACGATCCCGCGACGACTGCAGGCCTGTAGTTCTAGATTTTCAGAGATTTGATCAATTTTAATTTATAATAAATAACTTTAAGTTAAAAGTATTTTAGAATAAGTGTTTCGATATATTAAATGGATGGAATGAATATTTCAAAAAAAAAAAACTGTATGTGTGTGTGACTGGTATATGTTGAAACTGTAAATGTGTTGAAAGTATGTAACTGATTCAGTTAAACCCGATATTAAGAATAGAATTCTATTCTATTATTATACGTATATTTATTATTTCACAATCTTTTTTCCTATTGAAATTTTTTTTAAACAATCAATTGCAATTATTTTCTTCGTATCCAAATTTCACCAACGTTTAATTTTTCGAATTTTTCAATCTTTTTTCCAATTCAAAATAAAATATCTAATTTTTTATTTTCTCTTTCTTTAACATTTCTTAAATATATTTCCTAGATAATTTTTTTTTTAATTTGAAATATCCCAAAAGTACAAGTAGAATTTTATTAACACAGTAAAGTTTGAAATTTCAGCACGACCTCACAAGACCCAGTTGGAAGTGTTATTGAAGGTATCTTAATAATACTTAAGAAATATTATAAGGCGTCACAAAATTTAAACAACATATTTCCAATTTTACAGTTACATTAATTTTTTTATACCACACACATACGTACCCTTCTTAATTAAAATATTCTATTCAAAATAATGTATGAACAGCTGAAAAAATACACATTTTACAGTTGTAATTTTTATAGCCACTCTTTACTTACACATTTACATACAAAAACTTAATTGACAACACTTTAACACAGTAAAAAACTTAATTAAAAACTCACCGATTTTATTTTGCCAAGATCTAAAAAAATTGAGGATATCTCTTTGCGCTCATTTGTACACATATATCCAGAACATGATGCAACCAAGAAATATCTAGGGTTGTCAGAAGATTTTTTTTTTAAAGAGAAGCAACACTTAGGAAATTTTTCCTACTAATTAATGTGTTGCTAATTTATGCAAGGACCCTTTAAACCAGGATGAACAAGCTACTAAATTTTTAGCCACCAATGCAGCCATGATACCAAATGGTGTGACTACAAAAAAAATTCTTAGACGAAACCACGAAATTCTTAGCCGATTTACAGAAAAACTTAGCTTCGAGCAATTCAAACATGTATACATTCACATCACAATCACAGTACTTGCGCTACACCCTTGCTGAAGGCTACGTTTTTATGTAAATCGGCTAAGAATTTCGTGGTCTCGACTAAGAATTTTTTGTAGTCGCATCATTTTGCATCATGGCATCATGGGTGGCTGAAAATTTGGTAGTTTGTTCATCCTGGTTTATAGGGTCTTGATTAGTGTGTTGCATTCTTTGGAAAGGATGATAGGTCGTGGGTTAAGATGAAGGGATTCAAATATGGCAACACAGCAATTGCGCGAGATAATAATTCTTAGAGCAGTTGTTGCCCGCCATCTGATGAAGAGTTGGTGGAATTGATGAAGCATTTTAGTTCATACCTCTGTTATGTTATTTTACTTCGGTGGGGTTAAGTGCTATGGAAACGCCGAAGGAGGACGTCAGGATATATATGAGATATAAAAACTCCTACATATAATTTTTCTAATTGATGTTGAAGTCGCTGGGGATCGAACCCATACCCTTTATTATACCACAACCCCGACAAACACTAACATGGTTGCAACATGATCACTGCTACTATATTAAACTTGCTTTATCCGGATATGGTTGTCACAACCCGATGAAAAGAATGACGTGGCGCAACATTTAGCCATATCTAATAAGACATTCTTTAATATCCAACTGATCTTATTTGATCCAAACAATTGCTGATCATATTAGATTTAACTGGTGGTACTTGATGGGAGCAGTGTTTCATTTTATATAACTACGAGGGAAGTTCGAAAAGTCACGGACTTATTAATCCGCCCCTATACAGGTTGGTTGAAAAGTTCCTGCGCTCACCAAGAGATGGCACTGCTAGCTTCAAATTTTAAATAATTTTAAATAAAACACAGATATTTAAAAAAAAATCGTGAAACTTTATTATATCGTAAAGTAGACATAATAAGGTTATGTATGGAACAATATATCGTGCAGATGGCCGCCGCGGCTTTGCTGGCATGCACGCGATCTTTTAATGAAATTTTCAATGACCGTTTTGCATGATTGCTGCGGTATTTCATTAATGCAGCGTCCAATTTCCTCTTTTAAGGCTTGAGTCTTCGTCGGCTTATTCGCGTAAACCATCAACTTAAAAAACCCTAAAGAAAAAAATCTAATGGTGTTAAATCGCACGATCTAGGCGGCCAATTCTGATCTCCAAAACGCGAAATAACACGACCGGGAAATAACTGATGCAGCAATTGAATTGTTTCTCTGGCTGTATGACATGTGGCGCCGTCTTGTTGGAACCACATGCTCTCCACATTCATTTCTTCAATTCTAGGCAAGAAAAAACTGGTTATCATTAATTTACGATACCGAACACCATTGACTGTTTGCGCTTGACCTGCCTCATTTTCATAAAAAAAGGTCCAATGATTCCTCCAGCCCAAAAACCACACCACACAGTGACACGTTGAGGATGCATTTGCTTCTCGTGAATCACTCGAGGATTTCCCTCACCCCAAATGCGACAATTCTGCCTATTGACGAAGCCATCAAGATGAAAATGGGCCTCGTCACTGAAGATGATTTTATCGGCAAAATCAGCATTTTCATGTTGTCTCTCCAATACCCAATTAACGAACTCCCTTCGCTGTCCATGGTCAGCTGGCTTCAGTTCCTGAGTCAATTGAACTTTGTATGCATGAAGATGCAAATCTTTCGTCAAAATTCGCTGCAAAGTGGATTTGGAGACACCAATTTGCTGAGCTCGGTGTCGAATTGAGGTGGATGGAGTTTGAGCGACATCATCACGTACAGCTGCGACATTTTCGGTCGATCGACCTGGTCGATGGCGCGTTGTTGTCTTTACATCACTAACAGACCCAGTTTCGGCAAATTTATCCATTAATCTCTTTACAGTTGACTCTTTTGGAGCATTATTGTGACCCCAAATTGATCGCAATTTGCGAACTGTAGCCGCAAAACTTTCACCATTTTGGTAAAACAATTTCACAATGAGAATGCGTTGTTCATTCGTGTAGCGCTCCATTTTTACTAACCTCGTACCTCCTACTAGCAAACAATAACAATTGTTCAAATGTCAAACAATGACACTTCGAATGTTGCCAGATTTATAGCTGTATTTTTGAGATCAACAATTTTGGTATTGGAAATGGTACCGGTTACCAACCTTGTTTAATACGTTTAAACTATATAGATTTTTAAAATTATTTGGGGGAAATTAAACATTTGTACAGAAAATTGTTTAAAAAGAAATAATCATAACCTGCCTTGTCTGGTTATAATAGATCAGAACAAGCTACTGAATATCGATGTCATCAAATGTCACCCTCATCAATTGCACATAAATTTGTGTTTTTGTATGCTTTTTCCTTTTGGTTGCTTGCATTATGCTAATTACAAACATATTATGACAACCCTTTCAATGTTAATAATTTTTTTTTTTTATTTTTGGGGTTCAAACACTTAATGCGAATAGACAAATATGCATTAAAGCATATTAGGATAACTCATATTTCAATATAAGCTAATACTATATGAAACTGATAAAGGGATATTTCAAATAATTTCACACTTTAACCAAATTAGACTGGTATTGAAATTTAGCCAAATTATTTCAACACAACAATATTATTTGTACCCTAATACATATGGACATTGATATATTTGTGTCCGTACATATGTAAACTGCAGCAACATTAAAAACATTGAAAATGTAATGTAAATTTGTACACAGTTTTTTTTTATATGCGTCAAATAATTGAAATTGAACACAAAATTAAGTTGAAGTAATATTTCAAAATTAAATTACAATATTAATAGTAGGTCATATTGGACCCCATCACACATTCTGCGATTCATGCTGTTGTTGGCCGTGATGTGGCTCTTGTTGCTGTTGGTTTGTATGTGGGTTTATTTACCCCCAAATGAAATGTTGTTGACATTAACAATACATACTTTTGTGGGCTGTTGGAGTAACAATATGATAGTTGTTGTTATATCTTGTTGTCCATTATAAAGTATGAGTTTTGCCTGAAAGTCAAAAATAATAAATTACTATAAAACGTTGATGTCATTTACACATTGATGTTGTTGATAATGTTGATGATGGTGAAAATAATGATGACGTCGTCGTTGTATATATTTTGTTGACAATGATGGTTTTTACATTCTTATTTATGCATTAATGTCGGTCATTCATTATCAGAAGCCAAAGATTTCAGTTAAGTGACCAATATATATCAAAGGGTTAAATTATATTTAAATAAATTTGTGTATTCTTACACATTTGTGTGTGTGTCATTGTTGTTGCTATTTTAAGATTTAAGGGTTAATATATTAAAGCAGCAAGTATTTTGTTTTTACAAGGCATTGATACTGTAAGTACAGTATTCTAAAGGGAATATATAAAGAGTTGCCAAAATTTTAAATTACAGTATTTTTAAATTTATATATCTTTTTTTTTAAATCATATATTTAGAGGGTCTTTAAATACACAACAACAAAACAGCCACAATAGCCGCGGTAAGCGACTAATAATTTTAAACGCATAATTGGCTGACTTTTTAAGTGAATTCAAAAAAGCAAAACACATACAAATTTATTTGCGTATTTATCTATTTTATAAAAATTTAAGAATTGGCCACCATAAGGATCATCAAATTGAAATCAGTTAATCTCTCGTAGTACTACAGTATACAGTAGGCCCAGAGACCGCAAAATTAAAAATTTTAAAAGTTAGGAATTCAAAAAAACCAAAATTTCGGTAGAATCTTTATTTTAAAAAACTCTCAATCTTCATCAAATACATATATAAAATTAATTAAAAATTACATTAAAAAGTATTAAATTTTAACAATTTATTCCAAAAGAGCTGAAAATTTAAAATGCAGATACAAATGTAACTTATTATCATTGAATTCCACAACTTCACATTTAAAAAAATTTTGGGAACTTAAGAGTTTTTACATTATATCTGTGAAAAGATTAAATATTTCTGTTAAAAAACCGCTGGCTAATTGAACAAAAAAAATATTGTCAATTCGGAAAACTTTTCATTATTACTTTAACGGAAATACAAAAACAAAATAAATCTTCCTATACTTTTTCTACTTTTGTTAATTAATCCATTTTTTTATGTGAATTTGCCTGTTGTTATAAAAACGTCTCCTTCCATTTTCAAGCATGTTTTTTATCAAAACTACCCTAGGTCTTCATGAAATTAGTCATTCCTTATAACATATATTTTAAATTTGGTCAGGATATTAAGGAAAATTATTTTAGCTCTGGAAACTCCATTTCTAGCACGTTCCTGACGAAACTTTCAAACATTACTTTATCAATGAATAATCCCATATTCCTGGAAACTCATATATTATATTTTTATTTCATGAGAACATACTTGTATAAAGTTCCTTATCAGTGAATAAGCTCGTGGTCCAAGAAACTAGTAAATATAATGCAGGTTTACAGCCAAATATTTTTGCGCAATAGGTATATTTTCCGTTATTTCTCCTCTATGTAGGAATTTCTAAAAATCCCCTCGAAGAAGAAACCTACAAATCAAAGAATTGTTAAATAACTGACAATTTGTTTAAGAATAAATAGTGTTTTCTCAACTATAACTAGCAATTAAGTATCATTGATGAATTTTCCTTGATTTCTACACTCAGAAAAAAATGTAAGTAGAAAAATTATTAAACCCACTTTACAATTCTTGTACTGATTTTTAGTAAAAGAATTATTATTTAGCAAATCTTTTTGCTATTTGCATTTTACAAATTACAGAATTTTTACAGAATATTTACAAATTTTTGTTGCTAATTTCAAAAATCATTTTACAAATTTTTGAAAACCGATTTGCTAAAACTAGCAAAAAAATTTACAAATTTTAAAAAAGTGGATATTGAAGGAAATGTTATTCCTAATTAAAACTTAAACACCAACAAACTTAAATTACCTTAAAATGTTACATAGATTAAAAAAAAATAGTGAATATACAGACATTCACTTAAATTACCACTAACAAATTTGTTAGTTCTAAAAATCAGCCCTAAAAACAATTAAAATTTCACCTTAAAAGTAATTAAAATTAACTAAAATATTTTTCAAAACAGAAATTACCAATTTAAAACAAACTGATAAATTCGTTTATGTTTTTAAAATTTTTAAGCTTTTGATATTTCTTTTTTTTGTCTAAAATATTTTTTGAAAAAAAATAAATAATATAAAAAATTTTGATGCTTAATAAAGAAAAATAAATTCGAAATTTTGTACTAATATTTAGTAATTTTTTTTTGCTGCTTTTAGCAAACAGATTTAAAAGTCAACTTTGTAAAAAGTTTACAAAAATTTAGTAGCGGCAGCTAATTTTTTCTACAAATTTCATTGTACTACACGTCAGCAGACATGTGTTGCTAAGATTAGCAAAAAAAACCGCTGGGCTTAAATTAGCAAAATTTCCCGTAATAACAGTTGTCATTTCAGGCTTATTTTGCTGAGTGTATTCAATTCGAATATTTAAAGAAGAATATAAAAATGAGTAATATGAATTATTTTTGGGTGGCACGGGATAAGAGGTGCTGTCAAAAGTTATTATAGATGATAGCTGATGAATGTTGGTAAATTAAGAAACTCAAATTACTTTTTTTTTAATTCATATAAATTATATTTAGTTTTATTCATTTAAAAATAGTTCATGTTTAATATATATTTTTAATGGTTTTTAAAAATAGATGAAATAAAATGACCTCCTCGGTGACGCATGTATGACATCTTACAAAAATGTTATCAATTGCAGCCTGGAAAGTTGAAGCGTGAATTTTCTAAATTGCTGTTCTAAATTCATTGGTTTTGTTTAAAAAACTCCCCGTTTGCAATAACTCTACAAAAAGAAAATGGAATGTGGTGTTTCTGGATAATATCTTATTGGAGAATTATCATTGCAATTCTGCTATAAAAAGCCCATATATGTGACAAGCTGTACGTACCATCTTGTTGAAACCACACAGAGTTGTAAGGGATTCTTTATTGGTAAATTTTTTTGAAGAAAATAAACTCTTTTAATAGTGTGACCATTTTCTTCGAAAAAGTAAAGGCCGATAATGAAGCTAGATGAAACTGCACACCATTTTGCTTTTGTCATCAGCCA
Source organism: Eustalomyia histrio (assembly GCA_949748255.1). Lineage (NCBI taxonomy): Eukaryota > Metazoa > Arthropoda > Insecta > Diptera > Anthomyiidae > Eustalomyia > Eustalomyia histrio. Next base: position 37,010,933 of record OX456525.1, on the reverse strand, counting down.
GCGTTTGAATGATCTTTTGGAAAAATTCCAATGAAATCGGCAAGTATGCAGCATTCAGTTTGCTTATTGCTTGAATTGTATAAGGAAATAAATTTAAATCCTTATGCGATATTGTCTTTAGTGATTGTATACTAAGACAGATAAGCTCATTGTCGAGACGAAATGATTCAATTTTTTTCAATAATTTCCTGCATCCCAACTGAGAGATTTCGATGGCCAGGCCGTCTCACGATCGGCAAAAATTGTTAACGAGCCTCATTATAGTGAATTTGCCTAGATGATTCCGCCAAATGTGCATCTAAACTCTCTTTGGATGTAAATGATAGACTTCAATCCTTGATAGCGACGCACAATTAAAATTCTTGTATCATCGACCCAATCGATGATTTGCATTAAATTTAAATATCACACTCTGAAATAAAAAAAAAAATAAATAATGAATCCAATTGATTGCACAGAAAAAAAGATGTAACGGTTTTTTTCATAGCAGCATTCACCAGCCACCCTATATTTTTGTATAGAAACACATTTAAAATTTAATATTTTATGTATGCAGTGTTAAAGTACTCGATTAAGTAAAAAATTTTGATATCCATATTGCCCATGTCGTGGACCTAGGCTTCCAAATATTTACCTAAGTTCGGATAATAACAAATTTTGAAAAAAGCTCATACAGCTCCTCGGTATTAAAAATATACAAATTTTTATTTATAAATTTTTTAAATTTTTTCAGGCATTGGGCCCCTGCCGCCAGAGTTTATTTTCTGCCAATTCACATGGGCAGCAGCCTCGCGTGCCCAAATCTGCAGGGTTTTCTTCAGTTTTAACATATTTCCAGTTATTTGTACTGGCGATGCTTACAATTTGTGTCACACGATTTGCGACAAACTTTTTTAACGTGTTTGGAGGTTCCTGTAACCACCCCAAAAGAGCCTCTAAATAACTAGGCCTCTAATTAGCTAAGCAAGCAATAAAGTTCCGCACAATTCGAGCTTTGGAACGGTAGTGCACACTTTTGACCTAGGCGACCAGGTTATCGTCAGCCTCTTTATGAACCACCCAAACCACAAACAACTAATGGTTTTTAACAGGCTTATATTATATCACACACTCTAAGGAAAATGACTATGCTTAATTCATTTCTCACAAACTAACAAGAATTTCCTTTTTCTTTCTATTTTTATCTTTATATTTTTGCCAGTGTATTTTCGATAGATATCAGAATTTCAGTATTTTTAATATCACATCTACAATTTTATTATTTATGTTTTTTGAAAAGAGTAAAGTAAATTATGTTCAACATTGTTCATCATAACCCCCGCACCACGCACAAAAAAATCGAATAAGGGGATTATTTTTGACTGCACTCTTAAACCACTAAATATGTTATTGGGCCAATAAAAAAGAAAACTACATGTATCTTAATTTCTTTTCCTATATAACATAACTGAAATTCATTGCAGTGTTGTTTAGCATTTTCTTGCTAGTTATAACGAACATTTTTGTTCTGATTGCTATTATTGATGCTAATGTGTTGTATGTCTATTTATTTTGACATCTATGGGAATACAAATTGACAGTTGTGATTTTAATAATCATATGCATATTTCCATACCAACTACTCGTAAAAAATGTAAAATCTATTGCATTTATTGTCTTGCAAAATGCGAAAAAAATGTAATTAAACAACTTTTCAAATATTTCAAATAGGTGATTTAAGTAGACTTGGTTTAATATTGAGCAATTTAGCGCTTACTTTTAGTATGTTATTTATTATGATTTAATGGAATTTGAAAAATTATAGAACTTTTTTATATTTCAATAGTATTTTTTACAAGCATTTTGTTAATCTATATTAATTATATGTGATATGATGACGAACAATGTTCTAAATGAAAACTTATAATTTTTATTATCAAATTGATGAAGGTTATAGCTGCATTCCACGCGGCTGGTACGTGATAACATTTTGTGTGTATATTTCAGGAGTATAGAGATTAAAATTTTTAATTAATTAAAATTTTAATGATTTTAAACAAAATATAGAACCCTTCACATAAAAAACAAGCAGAACTAATTTTCATTGTTAAATGTAATATTCGTATCCCAGCATATTAAGAGCTGAGGAAAAAGTATTTAAACACAACATCTACCGAATCCGAAGTTGTGAAAATTTCGGTGAATCATTAATGATTTTAACATTGGCGTGTCATTGGGAGGAGGTAGTTTGTTTCGGTGCTATGAAAAATCGATGATCAGATGGACTTTTTCATTAGTTGACGGAAGTTGTTAACTATATAAATGTATATGCTTTTCCTGAAGACAAAAAGCTCGACTCAAACAAAAATATTTGTTTCACAAATCAAACACGCAACAAATTATCAAAATACAGCTTGAAGCTACTTTGCAACAGCTTGAAGCTACTTGAAGCTACTTTCGAGTCAATTGAGCTGTTGGAAAGTATTTTTTTTTTTTAGTTTTAATTTTGCACCAAAATCAGAAATAATTTTCGTGTCTGTTTCGACAAAAATCTTGACAGAAATGGGTGTATCTATCAAACTATTCAACTGAACGTGTTCGAAAGGTAAATTCAAACAGACAAAAATGTCGTTGGCGATTATTGCACCAAAATTATTGCTTTGGATATAATTGGACTTTAGTGATGACCTTCTGTAGACGGTCTTAGTAGTTAAAGGGTTAAAATGATTCTTACAAATTAAAAAATTCGCAATATTAAATTCTTTGGATGTTCTGAAAAAGAGATTCGTAAAGAATAACATACATTTTATTTTGCTGGGATATAACTCAGTAAATAGCCACATAGATATTTTTAATTTTAGATTATTATAAAACAAACGCATTTGGCTATAATACTTTTATTATATATATTAGGACAACAGAACGTATGATTTATTTGTCATTGCTCATACGTACTGTGGTTCTAATTGAATATAGAGCAAATAATGGATGGTAGACAATTTTCAACGTAGGCTTTTTTCTAAAACAAGGCCGAGTACCATTCTGTAACTTTCTGAAACGCTTAAGAGATACCAAAAATTTTGTTTTTTTAGAAATAAAACACATAAAAAATGTCGGATTTTTAGAGTTACTTATTGCCGTAGAAATTCGAAATTATTATATTTTTTTTTATAAATTTCCGTAAAAACAAACTCTACTGACAGTCAAATTTCTAGCATTTTTCCCTATTCCATTAAATTATAATGAATAATATTTTAAAAATAGACAAATTTTGACTAGTTTCGTATTTTTGATCGAAGCTTGGGTTACAAGGTTTACCAGATTTTATAACATAACTTTAAAGAACTTTTCCAGAATTGAGATAAGCTACCAATCTCTTTAGAAACAAACTTTTTTGATGTCTCATTATGTTTTGGAGAACAATTTTCTCATTACTTCTAGTTCCATCAAAAACAGTAAAAATGACGGGGTATTATTTTATGTAGCTGTGTAATCTACTAATTTTGGAATTAAAGTACACAATAAAACACTTACAAAAATTTATACTATCTTAGGTACATTGGTAAAATAATATTTATATATGGCATTTTTGACAAACATTTTTTGAGAGTAACTTTATCTATAATTGTTCGATTTTATGTTTTTCTATATTCTAAAGAAATTTTAAATTTAAAATGTGTGTTCTCTGGGGTATGTGCTAATTAACTGATGAGTTACGTAATAAGAAAGGAGATTGAAAGGACAGAAGTCCATTAGAATGGCAAAGATTTTTTTTGCCAATTAAAAAATAAAATTAAAAGGAGGAAAGGACTTTCCAATCAATTTTCAATATTTAAAAGTGGTAACTACAAATATGGTTGTCCTGATCAAATACATCATTAAATTAGGGTTTCAATAAAACCAACCGAATTGTAAATTTTATTGATTAATGCTTTGTAAACTAATTTTATATTATATCTGTTTTTCTTACAAATTATTTAAATTCAAAATTAGCCCACAGGCGGAGAGGTAGCCTATTACTCAGAATTTCAAAGTTCAAATCCCAAAAAAAAACAAACATTTAAAAAATTTTAAAATATTAATATGTTTATACAGCATATACATATATATTAATCAAAATTAAAATTGTTGTGGCGCAGTTAGCAAGAGTGTGAACTATAAATCTGAGTACCTAGGTTCTATTCCGGAAAAATCTAAAACTAAAATTTTATGGAACTTAACAATATTTATATGGAAGGTAGATATTGAATTAGACAACTGAATATTGGCTTTCACTACTTAAAATTTAATTTAATATGAAGATATATGTCGTACCACAGCTTTCGATTGGCATCAAATTCGGTGGCCAAAATTGATACTGTTTTGTGGAAAAAAATCCTTATTGTTTTAAAAAGAAAGCAGATTTCTCTGCGGGAAAAAGGGGTCAGCTGGGAATTATTACCTGTCCCGTCAAAAGTAAAAACTGGACCGGTACCGAAAACTCCTATAGTACCAATCTCATGACATGTTTAAAAGTCATGACATGTTCTTTTGTGTTGGTTCTGTGATATGTTCTTCTGGCTTAGTTGTGTGATTTGTTCTTTTAGAACAGTCCTGTGACATAATTTAGAGGGCAATTTAGCCCCTCCTGGGACAAGCCCATGTTAAAGTGATCGGCCTTTTTCATATAAAAAAACCAGTCACGTGATAGGATACTCCTTATAAATTTCAGCGGTTACGTACTTTTGCTTTTTTGATATTTGTTCTATTTGGGATTTTAACAAAATTTTCGTCACTTTAAGAAAAAACTTAACAAATCTAGATAAATCATGGGTACACCCGGAAGACAGTATCAGTTTTGGCCACTGAATTTGTTGTCAATCGGATTCTGGTGGTTACGACAACTGTCTTTTTATTAAATTATATTTTTAGTTGTAAAATCCTATATTCAGTTATACAATTTAATATTCATATTCCACAGAAATATTATTACGTTCCACAAAAAATTATTTTAAGGAAATTTTTATTTTTAGATTTTTTCGATTTCGAACCAGGTCATTCTGATTTATAGTTCACACTCTTGTTTGAACTAATTTATAGTTCACAACTAATTTAGTTTGATATATTTGCCATTTAAACATTTGAATATTTTATTTTAATTAAAAAAATTATTTTTTAAATGTTTGCCTTTTTTAACTCGGAAATTCGGAGTACTGAGCTGCTACACCACAAACACTTATAAATTTTGATGGCTAGTTCTGAACTTAAACAATTTGTTAAAAAAACAGATATGGTACAAAATTTGTTTATCAATACCAATCATTAGTGACTTCTATAATCAATACAATCCACAAATCGGTTGTTTTTACTGAAACCCTAATTAAATGATATATTTGATCAGAACAACCGTACTTGTAGTTACAACTTTTGAATACAATTTTTTAATAAATTTAATAGATTGTAACATTTATTGAATATATTCACTAAATAAATGGTTTCTTCCACCGCACACAAATATTAAACGAATTTTATTTTTAAAGTCATGAATTTTATTTTTAAAATCAAGAATTTTATTTTTAATGATTAATTGATAATATGTTTAATTGATAATATAATTGATTTTTAGTTTCTTTTCCCTTTTTTAATTTCCAAAACAACGTTTTTCTTGTTATTCGAAATAAAATTAAATCCTTACAAATAAATGTTAATGGTTTTAATCGAATTGCAACCAATCTTTTCTCTGGGTGTAAAAAAGAAGAAGTAAACTTATTAAATTCTTTCTCTGGTACACAGAGAGGAATTGACTGATCATTTTTTTATTAAGTGTGGCAGGCCAAACAACTTGTTAGAAATTACTGCAAAAAAGCTGATTTTTTTAGTATAGTTTCATTATTTATTTACAAAAACTATAAGCTTTCAATAAATTTGTCAAATTTTTTGAAAATATTATTTGTTACTGGTCCTAAATATGATGTGATTTTTTTTTTTTTTTTTTTTCATCTATCGGGCTTAGCCCTTACAGATTACATTTAAAATATATACATAATTACAAAAAATTTTAATTTTATTTACAATTTCAAATCAGCCATTCCATTAAATCATTGGAAACATTTTAACATCTGTACAAGATTATGGTTCTTCCTCATCTAACATGTTGGAAATTATCCTCTTAAACGGTTGTCTGCTAATATTGAAATCAATTCGGTTTGATACCGAATCATACAAGACAATACATCTAGATATCGGCTCGTACATTCCATAATTGGTTCTATGGAAAGGAACCACAAATAAATGATATTCTCTTAACGCTCTGGTCGGAGCGTGAAATGGCAAAATGGATAATAAAGGAGAGCAATCAATATTGTTATCCATTAAGTCCTTTATAAAGGTAATGCTTTGGATCTTCCTACGAACCATTAACGATTGAATACCGAGCGTTTGCAAACGACTTCGGTAAATAGGCATATTTTCAAATGAATACTGCCTTTTTAAAGCAAATCTTGAAAAACGTTTTTGGATTCTTTCAATCCGGTTTATATCGATATCATAAAAAGGGTCCCAAATAACACTTAAGTATTCGAGATGAGACCTAACTAAGGATTCAAAAAGAATTTTAAGAGTATTAAAATTAAGGAACATTTTTGAATTCCTTTTTAAAAAACCAAATTGTGGATTGGATTTAGAGATAATATAATTTATATGATCTTTAAATGATAAAGTAGAATCAAAAAAAATACCTAAATCTTTTATTAAGTTTTGGCGTAAAAACTTGCTCTTATTCTCACCTAAATAGTCAAAAGTAATAGGAAACTGTTTACGAGAATAACTAATTACTTTACATTTAGAAAAGTTTAGGAAAAGATGGTTAATATGACACCAACTTATTAAGGAAAAAATATCTCTCTGAAAGTTTAAACAATCAGCTAATGATGAAATGTTGTGGAAAAGTTTCAAGTCGTCAGCGTACAATAAACACTGACAGTTTTTGAAAACTTTAACGATATCATTTATGAATAACAAAAAAAGTAAAGGGCCCAAATGGCTACCCTGTGGAATTCCGGACTTTACATAGATCGGATCGGACAAAAAAGTTCCAATTTTAACAAAAAGAACTCTACCAGTTAGGTAAGAGTAAATCCAATTTAAAAAATTGGAATGAAAACCCATTTTTAAAAGTTTATTTATCAAAATTTGATGTTGAAGTTTATCGAATGCCTTTCCGAAATCGGTATAAAGAGCATCGACTTGAAAACCACTCTCAATTGAAGTGATACAAAAATGAGTAAATAACGTTAGATTAGTACAAGTTGATCTTCCATTAAAAAATCCATGTTGGTGAACCGTAATGTGGTTTTTAAGCTCCCAAAACAGCTTCTGGTTTATCATCTTATCGAAAATTTTTGGTATAATTGATAATTTTACTATAGGTCGGTAGTTAGACACCAAATCTCTACGACCTGATTTAAAAATCGGTGTGACGTAAGCAGATTTCCATTCATCTAAAAAATGTCCTTCTGCAAGCGACTGATTAAAGATGGTTGTTAATGCTATGCAAAGCGAGTATGCGCAGTTTTTTTAAAAAAGTTGGAGGCATGAGATCAAATCCAGCACTCTTATTGGTATCCAGATGTTTTAAAGATTCAAAAACATCAATTTTTTCCAGCTGCAAATGTCCAATATTTACTATATCTTCTACATTATTTAGATAATCGGAAGAGGTATTGGATATATCGATGTTCTCATAAACTGATGAAAAAAATTTCTCGAATAAAGATGCAACCTCTTGTTCACCACAGGCTATATTGTTTTCGAAATACAAAGTTCGAGGTATACCATTTGAATCCCTTTTACAATTAAAAAATACCCAAAAGTTTTTAGGGTTGTCTATTATACGAAATTCCATATTAGCAACGTATCTCTTATATAGAAACTTAGATAAAAATTCAAATTCACGTCTAAGGCGATTAAAATGGGCCTTGTCGCCAGATGAGTTTGTTGATTTATAAATTTTTTGAGCTTTATTTCTTAAATTTCTTAGATGAAGCAATCTGCGATTATACCAAGGTAACTTCAAATTCTGCTTCTTCCTCTTAACCGGAACGTACAGGTGAAAACATTCATTTAATATTTGCTTGAAAGCCGCATACATATCAGTTAGATTACGACCATTCAAAATTTGAGACCAGGAAATAGAGTTGAAAAACGCGTTAATAGCATCATAATTAGCCAAACTAAAATCATAATATCTCTCGCGAACATCATCATTTATAGTAGAATCATAAAAGTTGAATTGAATCTGCAATGCCTTGTGATGTACTGACTCAGCTGTAAAGGGTATATCATATCTACTGACTTCACATTTAAAATATCCGTCAACAAAAATCAAATCCAGAATGCGGTTAATATCATTCCTTATAAAATTCATTTGGGTGAGTCCAAGGGAAAGTAAAGTATCACAAAAGTGGCTTTCAAAATCTTTTGTTATATTAAAGGGCATCAACATTTGGTCAGCTATGCTAAACTCCCAGTTTATGCTGCTCAAATTAAAATCCCCTAAAATACAGGGAGATTGATCATCATTAAGATTTGATAACAAAGATTCTATATTTGATAAATGAAGATGATATAATTCGTATCTGCTTCCTGGTGGGACGTAACTTAACATGAAAACAATTTCACGTTTACTGTGTTGTGAAGTACCAGGCAAGGTAACAGAAACACATAATTGTTCTAAATTATCTGCTTTATGTGGAAGATCTATCTCTTTGCTTGTATATTTTGAACCAACTGCCAGCAAAAGACCACCTCCTTTAGTCATATTATCAGGTAGTATACGATCTCTTCTATAAATTTCATAATAAGAATCCAGTAATTCGCTAGATAGAAAATGTGACGTCAGCCAAGTTTCCACCATTGCAATAACATCAAAATCATGTGAACATCCTGCCAAAAAAACATCATTAGTTTTTGTACGTAAACCACAAGTGTTGTGGAAATATATTTTAAAAGAATTTGTTGAAATTAAACCACTGCTTCTTGATGTACGACTATTATAATTTGTCCCTGGAGTCATATGATTACGAATTCCAAAACCCATTTAACTATTTATATAAACGCCGTCATTCCTATTTAATTAGAAAGGGTACTAATGTCGTTTTCTTTTCTTAAAAAAGTGTTGCCTTTTTATAAGGTAAAATTTTTTAAATGTTGAACTCAAACTCTTAAAATATTGCCTTTTTTAATCACTATAAATATGCCCTTTTTATCACCTGTTCATAAATGGTCAGATGGCGACACTAGACAGCTTTTGGATCTGTATGCTAATTACAAGTCTGAGATTCGACCAATGAAAAAATGTAAAACCAAGAAATACATGTGGGTCAAAATTGCATCCGAAGTATCAGACAGACTGCAAAGCAGTGTGAAGAACGATTGAAAACGGTATTGAAAAGAAATAAGGTGGCAGTTGAAAATAATAAGATATACTAAAGACATTTGCTTACATCGATTTCAGATTGTTGATGAACAACATTTTCAATAAAGTTTTTAATACGCGGTAAATGGTTTCGTTCCACAAGCACTGAATATATTTCATAATCATCAGCTCCAACAAGTCTGCAATAACTTTATTTGCACATTAAACTGCAGTTGTTTTTTCCATTTCAATTAATTTTTAATTAATAAATATATTATATGTGAAAATTGTGTTTTTATAACAAAATCTCTGATTGGAAAAAACACATTCTTATTCATTTTGCAAATAAAATGGTAGAGTCAGCTGTAACCAAAAAAGTCAAAATTCTCGCCCTGTGTTTAAATAGAGAAAGAACATGATGTCATATCACAGTGTTGCCTTTTTTTCAGAAAAGAACACCAAAATGTAATTTAAGGGCAAAGGAGGCAACATTTTTGCAGAAAAGAAAACGCCATAAGTCTTAACATGGGCCGATTCTAAACAAGATCAATAAGATCCGTTCTAGGGTCAATGTAAGTCACTTTCTTTAATTTAAAGAAAATTTTCCAACCTTATGCAGTGAAATCGACTCACATAATGGTCTTAAATCAATTGGTGTTAAAAATATCAGTTGTTGAAAATATCAGCACCAACTCATTCCACTCTAACCATAGAATATGCAAATAAAGGTAAAGCAAACAAAATCAAATATTCTAATGAGCAGAATAAATTACCTCAATTTGTTTTGTGGTTGAAAACTAAAAATCATTTTGTATTGAATAAAAAAATATAAATAGCAAATCATAAATAAAAGTTGTTGGCTTTTAGAACACAAAAAAATATATATATATCTAATTGTGGTAGAAAAATCCAAACATTTAAAATCAATTTTAAATCAATTTCAAATGTCAAACTTTCTCGACCAAACAATAAAGCAGTCAGCAAGTTGCCAAGTGCTAAAAGCAGTTTTTATTTTTTATTTTCTAACACAGAATTGTATTTGGTATAATTCAATACTCACAAAACCAGAATATGTATGTAAATTGTTTGTTGATATGTATTTGTTTATGTATGTAAATGCACATATGAAATGGATTTGTTTTCAAAAGTTGGAAATTTTAAAAATTCTTGAATTAAATTGATAAAACGAAAATTTTATTGATCTTTGAAAAATTTGAAATATACTACCCAATAAAAATTGAAAAGTTAAACATTGAAGTGCTTTAGATATTGCTTGTATTTTAATTGTTTTGTACATTTTTTACAGTCTAAATCAAGTTCATACAAATAAAAATAATTTGTTTCATGTTTTTTTGTTTATTATTAATATTTTAAATTTGTTGCATTTGTTCTAATTAACAATTTTTCTGTAAATATTTTTATAAAATCTGAATTTTCTGTGGATTTTATAAGGAAAGCTACTCTGTTCTTACATTATGTTCTTATTTCAGAAATATTCTATAAATTTTTACGTTTCTAAGTAATAAAGGATTAGTGAAAGTAAAAAAAGTAAAAAATAGATTAGCGAAAGCCAAAAAATCTGTATTAAATATATAAAACTAAAAATGTATGTATGTTGAAAAGAAATTGTACAAAAACCAATCATTACCGTGTTTTTATTACTTTTTTTGAACTTGATGTTAGGGCTGGACCACAAGTGATATTATTATTTTGTTTAAACTTGAGATAAACTGTGATTCAAAGCTTGAATTAAAATATATTCTCACTGTAATGTTCGACTTGAATTCCAGTGTATATTTTTCTGGAATATGCTATTTTATTAAAGTGTAAATTGAGGCTTGAATAACACTTGATTTTAGCTTTAATTCCAACAAAAATGTTTATTGGGTATCAGATTACTATGAAATACATTTGTTTCTGACTGAAATAAGCTTAGGACTTCTTTCCTATATAGAAATTTTCTATAACTTGTATTTAGACCTTCACACTATCCTTTTATGGCTAAAAAAAACAATCAGATCTAACCTAATGTTGGGTTTTTATTGTTGTTTTATATGTTGGTCTGTTTTACATACCACAAAATAATTATGCATGTGACGATAAGTCTTTAATGCTGCTAATTTTCACAAAAATTCTTCACTTATCTTCACTATAGTCATGTACGTATCTATCACTCTTACCTTCTTGGCTACCGACATAACTATAAATTGCTGAGTTTACTATTTCATATCTTCTGTATAAATGTAGAGGAAAAGCGTGACTGACAAATTCATTTCTGATATTTGTTCCATGGAGTATGAATTTTTTTTATAATTTTGAAAAAGAATGTAGATAAAATGGTTTTAAATGTGGACAATTCTCCCGCGTAATGGCCTGCACAAACCAGATTTTCTAGAAAAGACACGCAGAGAAAAAATATGGTTGCAATATAATCACTGCTACTATATTGTGCTTGCTGCAATCGGGTATGGTTGTCACAACCAAGTTATAGGTTTTCTAACCATCAACATGGTCGCTACCATCATTATTTAGTAAATATTTTACTATTTTATGATTGGCACCTTCTATTTTATATCGTTATTGGCTATAACCATACTGTGGTAGCAAAAATTCTGACTATGATAAAATATGATAATTATGCAACGATCAAATGATGGCAACAATCAATAAATAATTATACAATCAAAGAAAGAAAAGTTCTTAAAGTCTATGATTTTTTCCTAAACAATGTTTCTTCAAAAAGTCCTTAATATTATTTTTTTTTAGAAAAAAAATTTCTAAATGAAATATTAATAAATTAATTTAAAAAGCTTTTTCATAGTTTCTAAGAACTTTTCCTTTAACCCTTCCATGCATGATTTTTTTTATTTAAAAACAAAAAATTTTTTTTTGTGTAAATCGAATACTGGATTATCGAAAAAATATATTTTTTTATTTTGGAAGCCGGAAGGTCATGGAAAATGCATTTTTCTGGTTGTATCATATATGAGACAAAATGCACTTGTGTATAAAAATTAAACACAAATTTGAAATAAATTCATGGCGTTACCTTACAGTTAATAAAAAACATAACATAAATAATACAAATTTCATGAAGAATTTAAAGTATTAAGGAAAAAAATAACATAAAAAACAATTCATTTTGAATACATACATAAAGACTTTATAGAAAGTATTTGTACTCTTCTTTATAAGTTATTGATATCATGTTTTGTTAATGGCCATGGAAAACTTAAAAACAGTTACGATCCTTGTTTAGGCAAAAATGTACCTTACATTTTTCACAATTAATATAAGATAAGCTTGAACATCCAGCCAGCTTACAGCGCTTCCGATCTTTCATCCATACTGGAGAATGAGATAAATTATCCTCGCGAACATCTCTTGATGGAATAAGAGCTGCGTTAGGCTTTTTCTTTTTAGCTTCTATTTCCTGCGACACGAGACTCGAATGACGTCCAAGAGGTTTCAATGTTTGGCTGGCTCTACATAAACTTACCCCAATTTCAATTCGGAAATCCGCTAAAGATAAAGTTTTTTCTCATTTCGTTCTTTGAAATGCATTTGTACAGTAGCCACGAGTTGACTGTTGTAATATCCGGTAAATGGTAAAATATTCGTATATACCATTTCTTCGATCGGAGTTTAATTTTATGGCTTCCAATCAGGCTGTCAAGTAGATCAACACCACCCATGTGTATGTAAAGCCTGAGACACCACTCAAAACGAAGAGCTTACATCCCCCTTTATGGCATGTATTGCTTCAAGTAACTTCTAGCTTTTGTTGAACATAATTGTTCGTCTACAGAAAGATTTTGTTCCTTTGCGACTGTTGCAAATTCTTTCAGTAGAGCGTAAAAATTCGATCATGGTTTCTGTCATCACGTGGTACATTTTTAGAATTTCGATTGAAATGAAGAATTCTCCTAATTTTCTCGAATTCAGATAGAGACATAGTTTCTTTTATAATTCTATTGCCATTTATGTCGAAATCGTCTATATGATCGTCAGCTTCTGTATCATCCCCGGATAACTCGTTTGGTAATCCGCATATTGTTGGGTTATAGTTTTCTGAAAATTCTTCCTCGTCACTACCATTATCATCCAAATCGTCTTCGCTCTCGAAAAAGTGATTAACTAAATTAGTTTTCATTTCGTTATTTAAACATTTAGACTTAGATGACATGATTATAGCTAAAAAAAAACTTTTTAAATAATATATTCTAACTTGTTTTACAGTAAAATTACATATACATATGTGGTTGCATCATATATGATACAACCATTTTTTTATTGCTGAACGCATAATGTATCATATATGGTACAACCGAAATAAACTATTTATTGACTACCAAAAAATATAAAATTTCACAAATTAAAACTAAATAATGATATATACTAAATAACAAATAAAATATATAAATTAAATCTATAATTTCATTAGTAATTATCTTAAAACGTACGATTTATATCAGCTTCCAAATTACACTTGCAGTTTCAGCGACTGTCACAGAACAACTGTTATTTTAGAATAAATATGATCGCATATGCATTGATTTTCTTGTTTGATCGTGTACGTCGCTATGTCTTCTAACTTACTATTGCAACTTTTACCACTATTTTGCAGATTATAAATGTAATAAATGAAAAAACTGTGGTTGTCTCATATATGATACAAAATGCATAGAAGGGTTAAGCAATTTTCTTAGATTATGAATCATATAATGATAATCCAGGAATTATAAAATAGTTATTTTTTTTTTATATTTATTAGTATTCATAATACTCTTAATAACATTCATTTTACATAGATTTCCGTGACTACTGATAATTATTATTCTTAACAAATTGTACAATATGTTTTCTAAATATATATATATTACTTTCTGATTTTATATTCTTTGGCAATGTGTTGTACAGTTGTAGTCCTTTATAAAATAATGATCGCTTTGATGCAGTTGTTGATGCCTTTTGAATTCTAAAGTTTTCATTGTTCCTTAGATGATAGGGCTAAGCATCTCTTACGTATAATATTTGTTCAGTTAACCAAAGTATGATAATATTTTATAATAACGTGTGATCATATTATGATAAATTCATTATAACATGTTTATTTAGGACCATAATATGGTAATTTTTGAATCATAATATAACTGGTCCCTACAGTTTATGGTAAAAATATGGTTATTTTATTATCATAATATAATAACCATAATATAGTACGATTATGGTTGGCACAACAATAAACCCAAAAATATATGATGCTCTTCGAATATGACTGACCAAACCTTGTTTTGTCTTTGCGTGCAGACAAGCAATTTTAGGCAAAACCGTCTTAAAAATGTGTGTTTCAAAAAGTGTTTCCTCTTGGTGACATTTAATTTCAAATATGTATTTTCTGGATTCTGACAATTCAAAAATGTGTTCTCTGGGCTCAGAATATTATGTAGTTAAGTGTTTGTAGTTTAATAAAAAAAAGTTTTCAGTTAAGTTAAAAATAAAGGAACATTCGTTTATTCTTCAAGGAAATATTTATTTTAACTTTTTTATACAGCTGTTCGAAATGATTTACTGTCATTTACCGATTATTTTCTCAGTTTCATTTATTTGCTTTATTTGTATGAAATTTACCCACAGAACGGAAATTTATAGTTTATTTATTTTCGTTACAGTTATTAGAAAAATAAATTTTGTTTGCTGTCTGTTTCAACAATTTCAAAAAAATTAATAATCAGTTATTTTTTACGAAATTTGTGGGTATATTTTTTTTTAACTGAATAATCAATTGTTGTCACTGATGTTAAAACAACATTTCAAAATAAAGCACAAAAAACATTTGATTTAATGAAAGTAAGTAAAATGGTTTTTAAATAGTTAAGATAGTCTATTTGGGACGCGATAGAAATAAATATAAACCGCCGCTAATAGACAAAGAGAAATTATGATTGCCATTTCCTTCTTCCTCTTCAAAGCCGTCATTTCAATTATGCATTCCAATTCGACATCATGAAGTAGGCCAACAACGTCCATAGATTTCTACCTTGAATGCCTTGAAGGCCCTGGAATACAGAAGACAAAGTGCAGGGCATTCACACAAAAATGAATAGGTGTCCCTCACAGCTTTAAAACACCATCTGAATGTATCGGCGTTGGCCCATCTAAATCTCACCATTTATCATCATACGGAGTTTTCTTCTATTCATAATTTTTTCTGCATGCTCCTTTCCGTACATGTCCATCTAACATAACAAAAATATTTAAATGAAATATAATTTTTTTAAATGGTATTTTCTATTATTTTAACTTTTAAACCATTTTTAGTGTGGATATGGTAATCCACAGATTGGATACTTTCACTGCACTACATCCACTTATCAGAAAGGTGCATTCGCTGGAGCAGGGGCTATCCGCTGATTAGGCACGTTTTGAAAATTTCACCAGGAATCCGGTAACGATAGGTTTTTAAACGGGGAGAATTACGTCCCTTAACGAATAAAACTTCGAACGTTTTTTAGAACAAATGCTAATTCACTGATAATATACTTTTTGAATTTTTAGCGGGAACACCATAAAAATTGGTGTTTCAGCCCCATAAAACTGGGTTAAAGGGGGATGAGTTCACCCTTAATCGCTCATCTCAAATCGCTAAAACTCGGATTTTAAAATTTTCTTACTGCCTTCCGGTATAGATACATACTTAGAACAGGGTTCTGAAAATTTTCCTTCAACGTAGACATACATTGAAATAAGATTTTTAGAAATTTTTGCAGGTAAACCTCTCCATTAGAGTCTTGTAGAAAAGCTATTTGCCAGAATAGCATATGGTCCTATTTACTAAAGAAATACTTTTTAAAATATCCAAAATAATCCCATGGCAAAAATTTCTTCTTTAAAGAAATTTGCCAAACCATTAAATTGAAAATCTTAAACTTCAAACATCAACTAAACAAATTTAAAAAATAATTTAATATTTTTTTTAAAACAACCCGTAACGAAGTATGGAACTTTCGAGGTAATTATACTATATGCAAGATTTTCTTTCTCACTCTCTACACTTTAATACAAATGAAAAAATTCACAGAATTTGTTCGATTGGAAAATAGAAAATGCGATAATATTGTGAATATTCATGCATTTTTCTACTTTTACTAACGTTGTCGTCGTTGCTTGTCGTTTCAAAAACATAAAGAATTTTGTTGTTGAAAATTTATTCTGTTACTGAAATGCTTTTGATGGGCTGATGAAGCAATGTTGTTGTTTCTATATGTGAAAAAATGCTGAAGGATTATTTTGGCTGTTGTTAAGCAATTATGTATTGGCAAGAGTTGAGGTATTAAGTTAATGAATGTATATGTGCGTGTGTGTGTTCTGGGAATATCGATGGTAAATGATTTCTCACCTTGGCAGCAATGAAAACAAATAGAAAAATATACAAAAAAAAAAAAAAATTTAAGAAATCGTTTAAAACAATTTAATAAAAGTTTTTCACCATAGCTTAGCGCTTAGCAATAGTTTTGAATTCCAAATTTATATGCACGCAGAGATAAAACATGGTTGCAACATGATCACTGCGACTACAATATACTTGTTGCATTCGAGTGTGGTTGCCACAAACAAGTTAATGATTATAACCATCAATATGTTCGCTACTATTATTTTCATAGTAAATATTTTATTATTTCATGATTGCCATTTTTTGTTTTAGAAGTGCTTAGCTGTAACCAAATTCTGAATATGAAAAAAATATAATTATTATGTTACTATAAAATGCTAACAACGACCAATGAACAATTACAAATCACATAAAACACGACTTTGACATTTTTAATCATATAACTGTTGTTTTCATAAAAATATTCTGTCAGTTCATTCACCCATGTACAAATAATTTTCACGTGGGGGGTTTTATTTTCGAAAATGCCTTATACATATAAAATTATAATTTACACCAATCAATTCATTGTCAAAAAGATTCTATATAAAGATATTATATTTTAATAAAAGAATGGTATTAATAGAACTTTAGATCACATAATCATTTTGTTTTCTATAAATTGTTTTTTATTTCAAAGAAACATGAAAATTTGTATAAGTAAATTATAGAGAATACAAATAAAAAACCAATAATAGTTTTAAATCAAAAAATATTTCTTTATTAATTTCTGTAATATTTTTCCCAATAAAATAAATATTTATAATTCATTTTTTATAAAAAAAAGATCTTTAGCTTAATAAAAAATATTACACAAATCAAGAAGATCGAAGAAAACAAAAAGAATTTATTAATTTCTTGTAAAATAACGAATTTCTTGTAGGAAAAGTACTCAAAATATAAAATAATTTTTTATAACAATAAGTCTGTAGAATCCAAGAGTAGTTTTGTACAAAAAATATTTCTTATACAAAATACTAGATATTTGGAAATTTTTCTAATCGAAAGTTTTTTAGTTTCTATATGAAAATTCTTAGATAAAAATTTATATGTTATACTCTAAAAAAAACATAGAAGCAATTCTTAGATTCTGAGGAATTTTCATCATGAAGAATACCTACATTCTAAAGACTTTTTGTAGTAGAAATATTTTTAGGTTCTGAGGACTTTTTATAGTAGAAATATTTTTATGTTCTGAGGACTTTTTCTAAAAGAAAAATTCTGAGACTTTAAGGACTATCTTAAAAAAATCTTCCAAAAATATCCTTAGAAATTAAAGTATATTTCTTTTAAAGTCAATATCATCAAAAAAGTTTTCTTGAAAAAGCACTTAATATCAAAATTTTTCTTTATGAAAAAAATTTCTTAAAGATACATTCTTCAATTTAAAGAAGTTTTTCACTTCGATTGGTCAGCATACAACCATTGCTACAAAACGATTAACCCTGAGGGGGTAAAGAACACATACCCAAAATCTCGTTCAGGACAGGAATTTGTTATATTTACAAGACTAATCCTGGACATACGAAAATCAGCTTCCAACATCTTCTAAAAATTGTACACCCGTCAATATGTAACATATGTACACTCAGAATATTATGTGGTTAACTGTTTGTAGTTTAATAAAAAAGTTTTCCGTTCCATTTAAAAATAAAGGAAGATACATTTATTTTTCAAAGAAACATCTAAATTAACTTTTTTATACATTTATTCGAAATAATTTACTATCATTTACCGATTTTTTTCAGTTTCATTTATTTTTTTCATTTGTTTGAAATTTAATAAAAATTTACCCACAAAACGGAAACTTGTGGTTTATTTGTGTCCGTAACAGTTATTACAAATTTAAATTTTGTTTGCTGTCTGTTTCAAAAAAAAATATTCAAAAAATTTCAATTTGTTTTTTTATTTAAATTGGTTGTATATATACAAAATTTTTCAATACAATTTACAAGAACTTCATAAACACACATACATACACAAATACATTCACACAAAAAGTGTTTCTAGCTTCATATGCATACATACATTTTGTATTGTACGAGTATATTAAAAAAAAAACAAAAAATACAAAAACGGAAATAATTTAAAATAAATGAAAAAAACATTTATTTTTTAAGGATTGGTAGGTAAAATTTTGACATTTATTTTAACTGATTATATCAGTTGTTTCTTACGGATGTGTCAGTTGATTAATCAACATTTAAAAATAAATAACAAATGGCATTTAATTTAAATGAAAATTAAGTAGACCGGTTTTTAAATGAAATATCATTTCTTTTAAATTATATTTTCAGTTATTTTTTCCCAATCAGTTATTTTTTCCCAATCACCATGATATCACAAAAATACAAATATCTTATGTCTACGAGACAATTTTTAAATTATGCAACGTGTCTTTGGAATGGCTTACCATCATATATCCAAGTACAAAGCAACGCATTACATTAAAATTAAAATGTATTTGACTTAATGTTAATATGACAAATGCAACTTGCTATCACTGTAATTTATATGATTTATTCTTGTTGTGATAGTAATTCAACCAATAAATAAATAAATAAATAAATAAATAAATAAATAAATAAATAAATAATGTAATGTAATAATAGTTGGGACAATAAAAATCCCAAAAATATATGACGCTCTTCGAATGTGATTGCCCCAACTATGTTTTTCCTCTGCGTGCAGGGACGAATACTCCGGCCACGCTGATTTAACCCTTCCCTCACTCATTTATCTCTGCCCCTCGAATGTTCCTCCTAATCAGAGACGGAGTCCCAAGAATAGGCAGGAACCTGTCAAAATGCACACCTACCGGTAAATATTTATCCAAAAGAAGCCTACAGGTTTCCTCGAGTGATTCATTGTTGGAAACATATGATCTCTTGAAAACTCATAGACAAATTGTGCAATCGTCAGAAAGTGCCTTTTAATAGCGAACTTCCTGGGGTAGGTCATCAATCCTTTCAAATAGGTGTATGTAATGTTTACTGCACTAAATATAAGATTACAGTGTGGTTCACAAATTTTGAGATTTTTTTTGATAAAATTTTAAAAACTAACGTAAATTGCAGCTTTGATTTATTTTTTTTTTTAAATTTTTGGCCATACCTAGAAGTTAAATTAACGTATGATAGGAAAAACAAAAATGTATATGTTACCGTTTTTGGAACTAAATAATGAAATGGTAACTTAGAAAAATGAAATAGTAACTTAGAAAAAAAAAAAACAAAAAAAAAAAAGAATAAACTATGTTCTCAAATTTTAGAGTTATACGTATGACTTAAAACTCATTAATTTGTAATAACTTGGGTATTTTAATAACCGATTTAAAATCGGTTACCCTCGATTAATCGCCTCTATATCGGTTAATGTCGATTTGTAGAAGTTTTTCTACAAGTCGTTCTTTGGAACAAAAAGTTGACTGTTATATTCTTGCTCTAGATTGCAAGAAATAATTAAACTTTAAAAATCCTGTTCTAAAGCTATTTCAACGTTAGAATATGAGACATTTTTTTTTTTTTTTTTTGAAAAAAACTGAGCTTGAAATATGACCTATTTTAAACGTTTGTTTTACTTTTAAGCAATCATACACGTGGCTAGGATAACAAAAATAATAATTGAAAATTGCTTTCAATTCGAAAGTTTAATTTTTTCATAAAAATTAAGTAAAAAGAAATAATAAAAATGAAGAAAATAACATGGAATTTTAAATTTATTTCACTTAATTGATTTATCAAAGATAAAAAATTTTAAAAGTTGATGAATTTTAGTAGAAAGAAGTTGTTTCGCGAAAAAAATTATTATGAGTGTTCTAAAGTTTTATTGATTTTTGTAGATCTTGAAAAATTTTCTTCGGTCGACATTTTCAATACAGCTACTTTTTATTTAAAAAATTTTTAATTTCTCCACAGTTGCAAATAAATTAAATAAAACACCAGATTTATCGACAAAATGTTGTACTTCGGTAAAACGCTGTCCACACTGCGTTTATTTCTTTCAAAAACCACCAAGATTTTAAGGCATAATTGCTTTAAAAGTCTCAGGATCCTTCGATTATTATAGGTAAACTCTTTATAAACCAATGCATTAGATATAACTTGATATTGCTCAAAAAAGAAAATTATCGTTTTGTTACTTAGAAACGAAATACATTTAGTTTGCATTAAACAGTCGATCGATTAAATGACAATTTTTTCCATTTATCGACCCGAATAATAAATTTTCGTCATTTATCGAATATTGCTCTAACCGGTTAACCGGCAGGGTCAATAATTGGAAGCAGTACTTTTTAGTAAGATAATTAATCATTAACTGTAAAAAAATATAAAAAAAAATTCAAAAATGGAATTTTTACCTTGTTAATACTACAACATTTTTAACTGATATTGAGAGCTTTCCGAATGAAATTGGAAAAATTCTGAATGAAATGGAGACTTTTTAAATGAAATTGAGAAAATTTCAAAAGAAATTAAGATTTTTTTATTTGAAATTAAGAAATTTCCAAAATGAAATTGAGATATTCTATTAAAAATTAAGAAAATTCAAAATGAAATTCAGATTTTTGATTCGATTTTGAGAAAATTCTATTTGATATTGAGATTTTTCATTTGAAATTGAGAAATTTTCAAATGAAATTGGGGAAATTCCAAATGAAATTGTGATTTTTTTTTGTTTAAAGCGCCTCCTCAAAACTTTTTCGGCTGAAACCTGATGAATTGTGGCATACATGTAATTATTTTTTATCTTAAATATTCACTTGTTAAGTTTTAAAAACAAAAAATAACATTAACAAAAAGTTTTTGAAAGAATTATTGTCAAATAAAAAAAATTATCAGTAGCAGAAATCAATGTGGCAAAATTTGTCTTAAAACGTCAAACAAAAAGAAATTAAAAGATAATTGCGGAATTTGTTTGGTCAATGTGTTTTTTTGCTATATTTTTAAAAAAGTTTTTTTTATCCATTTTGAATTTTCTCAATTTGAAATAGAAAATTTCAATTACATTTATAATTTTCTCAATTTCAAATGGAAAATCTTAATTTTATTTGGCAATTTCTCAAATTAAAATGAAAAATCTCAGTTGTATTGTTAATTTTCTCAATATAAAATGAAAAATATCAATTTTTTTGGAATTTTCTCAATATTACTTAAAAATGGTGAAGCGAAATTTTCAATATATTTCTGCGCTGACTTTTCTTTATTCACTGGCTGTATATTTGATTGGTCTATTATAATAGACCAATCACAAATCATAAAATTTATTATTAAAATTCTCTTTCTTGTGTATACTTGTATAATGTCATCGGTGGCGTATGAGTAATAAAAAACAACATAACATTGCTCATACAACATGCTGTTCTAGTACTAACAAAAAAATGCACCTGATCATTTGCGAAATATGTTCTTACTTAATAGTTTACCTCTTGCCCACTAATTTAAATATTTTTTCTTCATTTTGTAGGTAAATTTGAGTTTTTAGTTTCTATGAAAAATTATATTATTATAAGTTTATGAAAGAAAGATTTATATAAAAGAGGTGGTTAAATTTTAAGGGCCGATTATTATTTAGGAAATTATTGTCATTTCTTTTTATTATCATAATATGGTATGGTTCAATTATGCATATAATAAAATATCGGCCAAATAGCCGCCGAGGCACAACTTCATTCGATGGTCCAAATTTTCGATGACGCTGAGGCATAATTAAGGTTCTATGCCGTTAGTGTGCCGAATTTTCTCATCCTCTAGCGCTTGAATTGTTACTGGCTTATTGACGTACACATTTTCTTTCAAATAACCCCAAAGAAAAAAGTACAACGGTGTCAAATCACATGATCTATTATCTTGGCGGACAATTGACATCGCCACCACGTGAGATAACATGGCCATTGAATTTGTCGCGCAAAAGAGCCATTGTTTCGTTAGCTGTGTGGCAAGTGGCACCGTCCTGTTGAAACCACATATCGTGAACATCTACATCTTCCAATTCGGGCCATAAGAAGTTCGTTATCATCTCATGATAGCGCACACCATTCACAGTAACTGCCTGACCGGCCTTAGTTTGGAAAAAATACAGTCCATAAACCGCACCAAACAGTCACTCTTTGTGGGTTCATTGGTTTTTCGACAATCACTCTTGGATTATGTGGCAATTCTGCTTATTGACGAACCCATTGAGGTGAAAATGTGCCTCATCACTGTAGATGATATTCTTCGAAAAGTGAAGTGTCAAAAGTATTTCTCACCGCTTAGCACATTTTGTCAACAATGAGGGGCACGATTTTGAATTACTAATCCTGCTTCAATGAATTGCATAAATTAAGCGTGTATAAATCGTACAGACATCCTTGCGCCAAATCCTAAAATGAATAATTGTTTTAAATATTTTTTGCAACTAATTAAAAAAAAAACAAATTATAATAAGAGTTTAATATTAATCGATTTCTTAAAATGAGCTTAGCTATTGCGACTAGAGGATGGGATTTAAATGAAAAACTTAAACAGTTGTAGTCAAAGGGTTTTCTAATTTCATAAAAAATTTTATGTACGAAAAAAATCTTTATTCTTCTGTTATTGTTTTTGTTCTAATAACTATTTTTTAAGGAAAAAATTAATAATTTGCATTGCTTGCAGCAGACAGGAAAACAATTTCGTGCTGGTGCAGTGCAAGCTCGATTTTCGCAACCCGAAAAAATCTGTCCTGTAGCAATTACCGAAAATTTGCAATAATCGACCACTGTTTATTACACTTGATGACACCCCATTTTAATAATAAAAAACGTTACGTTTTATCGGATATTTTAAATTTAACATTTTATTTATTAAGAAACACAAAAGACACATAAACATTTCACTCTTATATAAATAAAAAATATGTTTGCATGTAATATATTACATATTTTTTGGTAGGCTGCATATGTTATCAATTTCAAGAAAAAGATTTTGAAATTTTCGTTTGAACTTTAGGTATTTAAATTTGGTGACATCGTCTGTTTTTAAAAGCTTTCAGCTCATGTTCCAAGTTGGGCTTATTGACAGTTTTCTCCGCATATTTTCGGTCAGCGTATACATGTCTTCTTTTAAAATTTTTGACCCATCCAAGGCTAGCATTAAAGTTTCCAGGCTTCTCTTTTATTTTGCTGTGAAAAAACATCGCCTTTGCTTTTAAAACTTGTTCAGAGACTGGTATATTGCTTGATCTTTGTTTTAAAAACCACTTAAATAATTTTTTTTTTCCATTTTTCCTGGCCCTGACTCAGTTTCTCGAACAAATTTTTGTATGATGAATTTTTTTTTTTTTAATATGGCTTACTGTTGACTTATGTACATTGTAATGCGTGGTTTTCACTATGTCATTTTTAATGTCAATTTGTCCAAATTATTGGCAATTGTATGAAAACGGGTTGTCGTATGGTGTCATCTAAGTTTGCAGTCGTTATGAAAGTTATGCACACAACAAGTTGTCAATTTTGTTTGACGATCGCAAAGCTGTTATTTTTTCTTTTGCTGGAAAACTTAATTGTAATGGAAATTTTTAAATAAAGAAAGAAATGGTAATGTAATAACACAAAACGCCGCACTAGCTAAAGCCATTTGTTTCTTTTCTGTCATTTTTAAATTTTTTCCACTTTTTATTGAACACAAATTAATATTTTCTAATCAGCTGTTCGCTCGCCTCATCATATTTGACCTTTGTAATGAAAACGGCGTGTCAATCAACTGACACCAAAATTTGACATAAGTCTTTGACACGCTCTGTAATGAAAACGCATTTTACAGAAAATGACGAGAATTCATTTGAGTCAGTTTTTGTTGTCAGTTCATATGACATAATGAAAACCAGGCATAACCATACAAATGTTTTTTACAGATTCACCAAGCTCTAACTTCTGTAAAATTTTTATTTTTGTTTGATTGTCAACTTTACAAGTGTTTTCACAAATCCCATGTTTTTGCTCTAACAACGACCTGCACGTTACTTAAACAAATCTAAAATAAATTTTTACAAAGTAGAATAAAACAAAACTAAAAACTAGCTATAAAAAAGGTATTCCCCTTTTTATTATATGAAATAACATTCTCTTTTCGGTACAAGCAAGTTTGTATCCCTTATCTTTCTTTTTTCCTCTCTAGGACTTGCTTCAAGAAAACTTAATTCAAGAAGAAAGAGCATTTAATTAAGTTATAAAAAATATGTTGCACTTATTGAGACTCTTTTTTGAAAATAGTTGCAGTTATAAAGATTGTAATGTAAAAATATTGCGAAAAATGTTGCAAACATCGGGGTGTTTTGCTTAATTGGGGGTTGCGAAAATCGAGCTCGCACTGTAATTCGTTATTTGCAATCGAATTGTGTGATTGTGATAATCAAATTTTTCGTTTAAGACAAAAATTGAGGAAGGAAAATTTCGGTTGACACATCACAATTTAAGTACAGGGTGGGCCATTTAAAATTTTAAATTTGAATATGCTAAAAAAAAGTACTGATTATTTTTTCAAATTTCTAGTTTAATTGGAAAGGTTGACCTTTGTCATTATAGAATGGAGCACAATATCATTCATATGTCTACCACGACTGGCTCGGCAGTATCTCATCCGATCAACCCAATTTTCCAGTTCACTTTCGATTGTTTCGGCTCGAATCCCTTCAATGGCAACATCGATATCATGTTCAATTGTTTCTGGATGGTTTACGTAACATTTGTCCTTAATACCTGCCCACAGAAAATAATCCAAAGGGCTCAAATCACTGCTTCGAGGCGGCCAATTGAGATTTCGGCTTATTATTCGATCTTCAAAAACAGTGCGTAAAATATCGAAAATTCAGTGAAGTAACGAAATTCACTAATATATCGAAATTCAGTATCGTAAATTTTTTTTTATATTGAGTATAACAGTTTTTTCAGGTTAAATCTGAACAACTTAGTTTACTGTGCTTAAAGGAAAAATCGATTAACTATGTATATCTTGTATCAAGCAGAGCACAAAACCACACACATAATTGGTATATTAAACATTGCAGTTTTTTTTTTTGCACAGCTAGACATTTACAAAGATTTAAAACTTTTTCACAAACATACTTAACCACTCAACTGTATAATCAAATTCCAGGCACCTTAATGTCGCAACTGAACCACTCAACCATGACGTTAAATATTACGAAATCTTAAAGCTATAAGGGTATTTTCATTATTTTCTTGTTTAAATGGGACAAATATACTCATCTCACACAGTTTTCTGGTTAAAAGGCAGAATTTCTCAACTGGGCGGGGAACCGCTATTAAAAAGTTTGTAAAAAAAAATACTCATTGTAATGACAATGTGCTGTAAACTAAATTAATCTGATGTCCCTTAAACGTTATCCTTGTTAAGTGAAAAGTCTTAAAGATTAAGAATATCTGCTTTAAACGTATATACAATATATTGCTTACTCGTGTACAAACCTTCTTTTTTTTCTGGTAATTTCTGAACAAGTAAAGCTTTTATCGAAAGTCATTTGTCATTAAGTGACAAACTAGTTAAATATTAATCAAATATATTATATCAGGATATAGACAACATTACCGCAACAACCACAACACAACATTCTCAAACATGTTTTTTTATATCTCAACTTTATTGGTAGATGAAAATGTAAGTACATACATGTAATTTTATTTACTTGATCTTATAAATAACCATGATTGCATATATGATGAAATAAATTGGATAAGTTTTGAATGTGTAAAATAAAAAAAGAACATCAGCAGCAGCAGCAGCAAGAAGTTATTTGTCTGTTGCATCCTTTTCTGATCGAATTATAAAGGATATTGTATACGAAATCATATACATAGTTATTTTAAATTTTAATAACAACAACTAACCAATTTATGTATGTTCAATACAAAACAGAAGCGATACAAAATTTATATGTGGTATTTTTTCTTAGAAATATCCAACTCATATTTTAATACAAAAGAATATGTATTGCAGTTAAAAAATGTATGCATACTTCAAAGTAAATTTTTAAAATAAACTAACTTTCATACACATACTGAAAAATTCCATGAAAATTGAAGTACATCAAACTATTTATATGTATAAAATATGGTTAGTACAGTGTAACTGGTAAGTTTTAAAGTTGTTGTATAAGTTATTTGGGAAAACAAACTCCAAAATTTTTTAAAATTATTGGAATACAGCCACTTTGAATTCAGATAAAACATGTCGTTTTTAATATGTATTCGCAATATATTTAAAATTTGGAATGTCTATTACTAATATTTATTTGAATATGTCATTAAAACTTATGTTTACAATCTCTATACATATCAGAGAACTGCAAAATCAACTTTTTTCTTGATTTAATCATACACATAAATTCTTGTTCACATTTAATAATTCAACAAAATTCACTGTAGAATAAAATCAGCATCATGTTACTGAACGCGTAATTGGGATCAGTGTGAATCATATGTCGATTCTTTTTACTGCAAATGTAATCACTCAACAAAAAGTCAGCGTTGAATAAATCAGAAAAAACAACAAAACAACGCATATGAGTGTATTCATAATTACAACAAAATAGAAACACACTTCATAAATGTACATTAGGGTGGGACTTAAACCCGCTTATTTAGAATTTTTATTAGTAATACAATACTAAATATATTCTTTTTTGTGAAATAAAAATATTTTTTTGGAAAAAAAATTTGAGATATCAGACTTGCCTAATCCGAAAAAATTTAAATATTGTCTAAATTTTTCTTCATCTATTTTGATTGGAAAATTAGGCAATATTTAACTTTAATCGGATTGGGAGAGCCTGAGATATCGACCTAAATTAAAAAAAAATAAATAAATTTCACAAAGAACAATATATTTGGTATTACTAATAAAAATTCTAAAAACGGATTTGAGACCCACCCTAATTTATGAAATGTGTTTCTACACAACCACCCCCTTTTTATAGATAAGAAACTATTTTGTTTTATTTATAATTACACTCATACACGTTGTTTGTTGTTTTTTCTGATTTATTCTACATCAAAATTATAATTATTGTTGGCTCGAATGAACAGAATAAAATTAATGGTATAAAATCGACCGTTGATTATAAATCAGTGACAACAATTTGCACGTCGTTCGATTGATTTAAAATCATCAACAAATATGTGTGTTGGAGTATATTCAACGTTTAAACGCAAACACATATTTATTCTTGTGTTGATTCGTATGAACGTTTTGCAATAAGATTTTGCAGTTCTCTGATACATACATTCAAAAATGTAAGTGACTGACTGATAAACTGAATTTAAACCTGACTGGCTAACTTACCAACTTACTGACAAACTGAGTTGCTGGATAACATACTAACTGGCTAACTAGCTAACTTACTAATTGGCTAACTGATTACCCGCACAGCTCATTAACTGGCTAACTTACTAGCTGACCAAATAACTAATGTCCCATTCATAATAAACCCCAAAATAAGTATTTTAGTTTTTTTTTCGATTTAAAATTTGAAAGTCGAAATCTTGAAAATAACGAAAATACATATTTTGGGGTTCAGAATGAATGGAGTATAACTGACTAACTGGCAAACTATTGACTGATTCCCTAACTCAACCAACAAAATAACAAGATGGTTCAAATACTGGAATCTATTCAAATTTTACACTCACAATATATTTTCCATTATCAACTGTAGTTTATTTAAAAAGTAATACGTAAAGTTTGTTTTTAAATGCAGAACCAATTGAAATTCCTAGAAATATATTTTTTAACTATTTGAAGCAGTCATTGAAAAAACAAACTATACAAATTTACAGACATTCAGTCGGAGTTGATATTTTTTGTTAAATATAAAATTTTATGTTTTCTGTTTCTAAACATAGAAATTCATATAATTCCTTTTTGTTTTTTTTTACCAAAATAGTTTGTTTATATACAAAATTATTTCAATAAAAATTACAATAAATTATTCAAATATAGATACACAAATATAAAATTTCAAACAAATAAAAAATTTAAATTGAAAAACTAACCACAAAATGTGTTTTTTTCTACATTTTGTCAGTTAAAAATTGATGGTTATTTTAAATGACGTTGGGAAATATTGCAAACTTATTTCCTAAATTAGGGCTGTGTTGATCAAAATTAATCTCATAACAAGGGTGCTTTACGCAACTTTGTCCCCGTCCTTGTGCGGTGCGTATACATAAGAATGTTTCTGCTGTTACCACAGGTCAATCCATAAACATGGAGTCGCTATTGTTTTCAACAACTAGGCATCAGCATGATGAGAATTTTGCCTAAAGATCTCGAATTATTCCCTTAAAAGTTCTAATAGGTCCATAATATAAATAGAAATTAAGTTTAGTTCATTTTGTTTAAAATTTAAAAAGATAATTGTATTTGGAAAACCCTTTATACAGATCAAACTTCAAATTTGGCATGGATATTTCCGATCCAGCGAAGAAATCAGTTAACAGGCAGGGGTTCTCTTCTACACCCAGAAAGTAGATTCGTACTGACAACCAAATTTGTTGCCAATCGAATGGAACAGCTTCAGCTACCGAATTTTTCGGTTGTGACTACTGGACTTTTATTGACACAACCGAAATGCTGTTACCACAATCAAAGTACTCAAATTATTCTCAATTGGTTTTCTATTGTCACAACCGGAAAATTCAGTTACCATAACCAATCGATTCGATTGGCTACAAATTCGTTCGACAGCATTGGTCTGTGATAAGTGATTGAGAACATATAAATAAGAGACAAATATTTGTATTTTCACTATACACCTCAATTTTCGAATCTAGGAATAGAGAAATGA
Source organism: Eustalomyia histrio (assembly GCA_949748255.1). NCBI lineage: Eukaryota > Metazoa > Arthropoda > Insecta > Diptera > Anthomyiidae > Eustalomyia > Eustalomyia histrio. The sequence goes on along the minus strand of OX456525.1, from coordinate 36,981,303 downwards.
TTGTTTTATATGGTCTTGTAAAAAATTTAGTTTTTTTGTGCACACTGTTGTAGCATCCCAGGATTGCCGCATATTTAAAATATTTGTGATGTAGGGGAAAAAAATTCTTCTTAACGCCGAGCACTTTTCCCGATTTTCAAGAAATATAGTTTATTTATAATAAAAAAGGGTTGAAAATACTCGGACATGTTTTATATACAGGTACAAAAATGATTTCATACATATGTCCATCGACATATAAAAACAATCAAAATGGAAGAAAGAAAAAAAAACGGAAAAATCTCTAATTTTGGACCACTCTGGTTAGCTGCTAAATGTAAGATTGGGATGTGTAAAAAAATTGTTATCTTTTGTTTTTTGCCCCTTTATCACTTATAAGAGTTTCATTAAGATTTCGTTTTATTTGATGAAAACCGTCTTTAGAAGTCGAAATTTTTGAAAAAAAGGGAAAAAAGAAAATTATAGTCTTATTCACTAATAAGAAACTATATGGAGATATTTAAAATTACCGGTAACGAAGTATCGGGCCTTTAAACTATATCAAATATTTAATATTTATTAACAGGATCATAAACTAACATGCTATTAAGTTTATTACTGATATTATAAGTAAGTATGAGTCTTTCTACCACACACAGGATCTGGTATGTTGTAAATATGAGTACACTTAAAATAGTTTGTAAGTTAAAATAATACACTCAAAAAAAATGAACTAGAATTTAAGTTATTTGGAGGAAAAATTGACACTTTGTATCAATATTTAATTAAATTTACCTTGAAATTAAGAAACAAATTTTATTTTAATTTTGGTAAAAGTTTCTAAATTATAGAAAAATTTTTCTACTCAGAAGTAAAATTATATTATAAAACTGTAAAATTTCCTTCTACTTAGTTCAGTCATCATCTAAAATTTTGCTGTTAGTTAGGAAAAGTTTTCTTGGTTTTAAGAAAAATTTTAATTTAATTAAGTTCATTAGATTATTATATTAGTAAAAACTACGACCCAACTCCATAAAAATAAGAAAATAATTTCTAACATCAAGTAAAATATCACACCTGAAATAGTTTGTAAGTTAAAATAACTGAAAATATCATTTAAAAGAAATGATATTTCATTTTAAAACCGGTCTACTTAATTTTCATTTAAATTAAATGCCTTTTGTTATTTATTTTTAAATGTTATTTAATCAACTGACACATCCGTAAGAAATAAATGATAAAATCAGTTAAAATCAGTCCTTATAAAATAAACGTTTCTTTTTTCATTTATTTGAAATTGTTTCCGTTTTTTGTATTTTTTGTTTTTTTTTAATATACTTGTACATTACAAAATGTATGGCTATAGACACTTTTTGTGTGAATGTTTTTGTGTATGTATGTGTGTTTATGAAGTTCTTGTAATTTGTATTGAAAAATTTTGTATATATACAACCAATTTAAATAAAAAAACAAATTGAAATTTTTTTAATATTTTTTTTTTTTGAAACAGACAGCAAACAAAATTTAAAGTTCTAATAACTGTTACGGGCACAAATAAACCACAAGTTTCCGTTTTGTGGGTTAATTTTTATTAAACTTCAAACAAATGAAAAACATAAATGAAACTGAAAAAAATCGGTAAATGATAGTAATAAATGAATAAATGTATAAAAAAGTTAATATAGATGTTTCTTTGAAAAATAAATGTATCTTCCTTTATTTTTAAATGGAACGGAAAACTTTTTTATTAAACTACAAACAGTTAACTACATAATATTCTTTTAAATGAAAATGATCATACAATTTTATATAAATTTTTTTAACTGTTTCGAAGGACTTCTGCTTTGTGAGCACACTGATCTTAAAAAGCTTTTTGCTATATATTTTTATTTTTAAATTAAATTGAAATTAAATTATATCTAACTTATTTATTTGAAATATAAATTAAATTTCATTAGCAAAAAGATAAACAAATTAAAAAAATGTACTGCAGGATATCCTGAAACATAATAAATTGTGACAAAGTCAGATTCTTTTCGTAGTTAATTAAGGGTTCTGCTTGAGAGAACTACCAAAAAGGGACGCTCTAAGTGACACACGGCATCTATGGCTAAGGAACACTAGGGGTCCTTTGTCTTCTTAAATTATCTTATTTAAGGAAATTGTTTCAAAAATACAAAAAATCACATTTACGTTTCTTGTTATTATTGAAAAATGAAAAAGTGTCATGCGTTTATTCTATGGCATTTTTAGCTTTAACTTTAATTGACATAAACAAATTTTAACTCTTTTATTATTAAGTGAAAAAAATAGGTTTAGGGCCTTCGATAAATATTAAGTTTAGTAGGCGGAACGTCCATCATAGGAAATCCATTTTGCCGTAACGTGTAAAATGTGCTTGCGTATTTTGTATTGTAGTCAGCAAACATAGTTATTACATAAAGCGCAAATTCAAAATTTTTTACCTTTTGCTAACAAAATTTTAAGCTATTTGAAGTTCAATATTTAAGACTCTAAAGATTAGAGAAGGACATGTAAGCCATTTTTAACTCATGCTAAACCAGATCACGAACCAAAAATTACAATCATGCACGATAAATTTTTTAAATGGTTACAATAATTTGTTTCAACTAATAATATTTTTCCTTAAAAATTAGGAAGACTTAAAAGTATGTTTTGAGTTTTTTTATTAAATATTGAAAATAAGTTAAACGTCTTCCAACAAATAAATCAAAAATTAGAAAACATTTACTTGAAAAAAAAAATAATATATTATTTAAATTTTTAAAATCTATCTCAACTAAGTTGAATGAAAATGTTGCCTAGAAATAGTTCGTCAGTTCCTAAAATGATGTAAATATGTATTATTACATAGAAAACAATCTTATTATTTAGAAAACAATTCTTAAATTAGAAAGTAGCAGACTTAAAAACTGAATTTAGAAATGGCTTTCTAAAATTTAGTTACTTTTACTACTCGCGAAAAAATTAACACAAGTACGTTCTCAGTTTAAGTTAGACAAATTTTTTGAACTAAATGGAAGTAAATTATGTTCTAAATATTTTTTGAACTAAACTTAGTTTTGTTTGCAAATTTTTTAAAACTGAAATGTTTTTCTTAAAAATTGGTAAATTTTTATTTAATTTACTTATTTTTTTCCTAAAATCAGGAAATATTTCTTAAGAAAAGTATGAACTATTTCTGAGTATATAAGCTATTTCGTTTTTACCCGAACATAAGAATTTTTATTAATTTTAAGAATATTTTTCTAAGTTTTAATAAAATTTTACCTAAATTGAGGAAAATTTGCATACTATTTTACAGAAATTTTGGATTAGTTTTTAGTTCATGACTTTTTTTTGAGTGCAGAAAATACCATTTTAGAGAAATGATATTTACTTTTCATTTAAGTCAAATGGTTTTTGTTATTTATTTATAAATGGTATTAAAACAACTGACACATCAATAAAAATAAATGTTAAAATTTTACCTACCAAATCCGTAAAATAATATGATTATTTATTTATTTGAAATTGTTTTGGTGTCTTATTTTTATTTGTTTTGTAGCTGCAAAATGTAGATTCACACAGTCTATAAAAAAATTTTGTGAGAACAGTCTTATATACGTGTGTGTAATTCGAATTGAATAGTTTTGAACACACAATTTATAATTTGAATTTCTGGAATATTTTTTTTTTTTTGAAGCAGACAGCAAACAAAATTTAAATTAATAATAACTGTAATGAAAACAAATAAACTATAAATTTCTGCTTTGTGGGTAAATTTCAACCAAATGCAAAAAACTAAATATTTCTTTAAAAAATAAATGTATGCTCCTTTATTTTTAACTGAACTGAAAACTTTTTATTAAACTACAAAACAGTAAACTACATAATATTCTAAGTGTACATAACAAACATATATGTCGCTTTGTGTATACATGTATGTGTGTGTGTGTGTAAATGTTTGTATTCCGGGGTACACTGTCTTTTAATAAACTTTTACTTTAGGGCATTTTGTGTTAAACACAATAACAGTAACAGCAACAACAACAACAAGAACAACAAGAACAACACTTACCCTAACAACTAATGCAGTAGCAGTTATTTCTTGCATAAAATTATAATAACTCTTATGTTCGTTCCTCTTTGTTTTCAGACATAAAAACACATTTGAGAGTTGCATTATTTTCTTAAAAAAATTATTCAAATATTTCTTTTTGCTAAAATGTTGAAAATATTAAGTAACGTACATTATATTTCCATATTTATCGTCTTGTACAAACTATATTAAAAGGGGTACACGATTTTGAAACACACTTTGTGTATGTACATCTACAGTTGTAGTGACCCTTAAGATAGCCTCAATAGACATTACTGTTGATTATTATTTTGCAAATGTTTTATAGAACTGTGCCAAGTAAACCACAGACAATTACATATATATTGACAAATGAGTTGAACATACACTTAAAAAAGTCTGTAAGTTAAAATAACTGAAAATATCCTTTAAAAGAAATGATATTTCATTTAAAAACCGGTCTACTTAATTTTCATTTAAATTAAATGCCATTTGTTATTTATTTTTAAATGTTGATTAATCAACTGACACATCCGTTAGAAACAAATGATATAATCAGTTAAAATAAATGTCAAAATTTTACCTACCAATCCTTAAAAAATAAATGTTTTTTTCATTTATTTGAAATTATTTCCGTTTTTGTATTTTTTGTTTTTTTTTAATATGTATACTCGTACAATACAAAATGTATGTATGCATATGAAGCTATAAACACTTTTTGTGTGAATGTATTTGTGTATGTATGTGTGTTTATGAAGTTCTTGTAATTTGTATTGAAAAATTTTGTATATATACAACCAATTTAAATAAAAAAACAAATTGAAATTTTTTGAATATTTTTTTTTCGAAACAGACAGCAAACAAAATTTAAATTTGTAATAACTGTTACGGACACAAATAAACCTTAAGTTTCCGTTTTGTGGGTAAATTTTTATTAAATTTCAAACAAATGAAAAAAATAAATGAAACTGAAAAAAATCGGTAAATGATAGTAAATTATTTCGAATAAATGTATAAAATAGTTAATATAGATATTTCTTTGAAAAATAAACGTATTTTCATTTATTTTTAAATGGAACGGAAAACTCTTTTATTAAACTACAAACAGTTAACTACATAATATTCTGAGTGTACAATCAGATTATATACAGAAGTGTGTAACTAACATTTCTTACAGGAGAAATAAAAAAACATCGTTTGAGATTTTACCAAACATATTGATAAAACTTCTAATTGTGATCTAAGGAAATATAATCTGTTTCTGTATTTAACGCTTGCTCACTCCGAACTACAATTTATAAAGGGTAATCAAAAATAAGCGGAAAATTAAAAACATTCCAGATTTAAATTTTGTTTTTAAATCCGATATTTTTTTTATCGTAGATTACATAAATTTTATGAAGGCATATAACTTTGCTTAATTTCTTAATTACGCCTTTTTTTATTTTGTTTGACCATATACATATACATATATGATCTCTTTATAGACTTATGTAGAAATCGCATATCGCGGTAAATTATTTATGTCTGTTAATTTTGCAATTATTTTATCAATTATAATATTCCTCATGTCTAGAATGACCATTCATACGGATCGTATATTGATCACGTAAAAATTCTATGGTTTGCATTTGTATTTGTTGTAGCATACAAAATCATTACATTTTGATTTATTTAAGCTGACAAGTTTAAGATGATTTTATCCACAAAAAAAGCAGATAATTTTTCTTTTAAACAAGTAAAAGCATATACATACATATGTACGTTTAGTTTTTGGTTTGACAAAAATAATTTTTTTTCTTATTTTTTCTTGCACTGAACCAGCATTTTGAGAACAACTTGGGTAAGCTTAGCTTATGGTTGGTTAGGTTTAAAGAGAGGAATTGGAAGTGAAGATACTGTTCAGGAACTAGGACGTTTGTGTATGTTTCGTCCTCCGGTGTAAACATTCGTCTAGACAGAATTTTTGGAAATACAATATCTACGGGGAGGTGCGAAAAGGCAAAGAATATTCGTCTTGACTATCTGCCAAACGTTTTTGGCTAGAAACCTGAAATTTGGAATATGTGATCCCTAAAATTTGGGCTTACTGTGTGAAGAAAAGTTTCCACTTAACGGCTTGTGCAAAAAACATCTTTGGCTAGGAACCCGAATTCTGAAATATGTGCTTCTTGGAGATGGGCTTACTCACTGATAATGAGCTATTTGTTGTAATTCCTACAGAGAGGAGCAATTTCGCTAGCGCCATGGTTTCGCATGATAATGGAATGGGGAATAAGTGGAATTAAAACACTGCATAAGAAGATCGAAGTAGAATAAAAAGGGGAACGAATGGAAATGCAACACTTGACAAGGGGAAATAAGTGAAATGGAATGGGAAACCAGTGGAATTGAAACCTATGGTCCCTTATTAAAATAAATTATAGTTGGCTAACAAAGTGATAAGTTTATTGGTAACGCCCTTTTAATATTTTGGTAAGAGTAAAGGGTTTTCCAATAGGTACTTGACAACTTTGAATGTAATTTGTGAACGCACTATTACACTGATCATCTAACTGTTACTTTCTTTTTTTTTATAAAATTCGACATTTTCATCATGGTAAAGTGCACGAACGGACAACGTATGCAAAATATAAAAATTTACTACCGAAATTCGGAATCGGTGACCGCAACTTTAAGAGCGTTAACTCCAATTTTCGGTCGTTATTCTCGCCCTAGTAGACATATTCATTGAGTCTACATACAAGGTGGCGCAAAAGTAATCCTCCTATCAGAAAATGCTATAAATTTTGCGATTGGCCCCTAATGTCAGTTCTGTTTTGGCATTTGTGTAGTAAACATATGCGAAATACACGTTAATAAACAATGTTACGCTACACTGCTCCAGAACGCGGAATATTGGTGACTATTTATTTGAGCAATAATGAAGATGATTTTTCATCAAAAATAATCATGAGTAATGAGGCCCATTTCCATCTCAGCGGGTACGTAAATAAGCAAAATTTACGCTTCTGGGGCATTGAAAATCCGCGTGTAACTCACGAAGAGCCATTACACCCGCTCAAAGTCAGTGTATGGTGTGCTGTTTTCGCTGGAGGAGTCATCGGACCTTTTTTCTTCGAAGACGTCGCGGGCCAAACGGTTACTGTGAATGGTGAGCGCTACAGAGCAATGATCAACGAGTTCTTTTTGCCGCAACTTGATGAATTGGGATTGGAAAACATGTGGTTCCAACAGGACGGTGCAACGCCACACACTGCACGTGCCACAACCGATATGCTGAAGGATGCATTTCCCGGGCGCCTAATCTCCCGTTTTGACGATTTGCACTGGCCAGCAAGATCGCCTGATTTGACCGCTCCAGACTTCTTTTTGTGGGGCTTTTTAAAGCCTCAGACTCTTGCAGCTCTTAAAGACAATATCCGTCAAGAATGTGAGACCTATCGCCGGAAGTTTTGGCCAAAGTGATAGAAAATGCCATAGAAAGGGCTCAAATAACAATCAACTGTGGCGGCGGCCATTTACATGACATCATATTCTCGACTTGATGTAAAAAATATTAAAAGACCAAATAAAAATAATCCACAAGAAGAATCAAAGTTTTTCATTTTTTTTTTTTTGAATTACAGCCAAAAAACATCGGAAGGTTATTTTTGCGCCACCCTGTATATATTGTGTGATGCTGCCGTGCCAGTGAGACAGCGGGTTGGTCGAAGTGATGAAAATATCGCTGCCGTTCAGGCGTCTGTAGCAAACGATCCAAATCAGTCGATTCCGCGGCATTCTCAAGAACTGGGCATCGCCAAAACCACTTTATAGCGAATTTTGCGTAAAGATCTTGGTTTACACCCAAAGAAGATCAAGCTCTCATGAATTGAAGCCAATAGATAATTTGTCGCGGCGTATGTTCTCCGATTGGGCTCTGGAGAAGATGCGCCAAGGTGATGAATTTCATCTCAAAATCAACTTTAGTGACGAAGCTCATTTTTGTCTCAATGGGTTCGCCAATAAGCAAAATATGCGTTATTGGTTTGGTGAAAATCCACATGTGCTTCATGAATCACCACTTCATCCACAAAAAATAACTGTTTGGTGCGTTTTGCAAGCCGGCGGCGTCATTGGGCCATATTTTTTCGTCGAAAATAACGATCGCCACGTTACTGTGAATGGCGATCGTTATCGGCCACGCTTACCAATTATTTTTGGCCCGAATTGGAAAACATGGACTTGGACGACATGTGGTTTCAACAGGACTTTGCCACAAGCGACACAGCACACGTTACAATCGATTTATTGAAGGGTAAGATTGGTGAGCGTGTTATCTCAATAAATGGACCTCGTTCATGCGATTTAACGCCTCCAGACTTTTTTTTGGGGCTACGTCAAATCATTACTCTATGTCAACAAGCGGACGACGTTGGAAGAACTCAGAACCAACATTGAATGCGAAATAGCGGCCATTACGGCCGAAATGTGTGACCGAGTCATCGAAAATTGGGTCCAACGAATCAACCGCTGCCGACCTGCCCGAGGAGGCCATATGAACGAAGTCGAATTCCATTCATTAATGTTTTGATTGTATTTCAAGTCGATCATATAGTTTTGGAAATATCTCAAATAGTTTGCGTTTTATTTAAAAAAAGTTCTCAAGTCCTTATTGGAAAACGCGATATTTAAAAGGAAACGGTTTCATTATGATTTTCTTAACATTATTTTTAGAGCCAACAGTATTTTAGTTAAGTCTACAAAAGTCTTTTAAGGAAAGGGATAGTACATAAAAAGGGTTTTAGATTGTTTAAGAGCATTTTACCTTGAACATTTTTCACTTCAATTATGTCCCAAATAGCACTGTGTTGTTGGGTATCATATGGTCGCATGCCCGATTTTAATTATTTTACTTCTCTCAAATATCAAAAAGAAAATTTCAGATGTTTTTAATCGGCAAAATAATGAAAATTATTCAGCTTAGTTTTCATGAAAATTTATAATGATTATAACACAAATGTAGTAGTTATGTGTTTTAGGAAATTTGTGTATTATTTCATTAAAAACAATCTAAAATACATGTTAAATTAATCGAAAATACAATTAAAAAGAGGATTACAGATTTTTTTATTAACTTGAACACAATTTGTTGTTTATTTGCAATCATTGTTTAACAATCGACAAAAATAGTAAAAACAATGGAAATGTGTTTAAGTTATTCTTTTATATTTTGCTGACAAAAGGTTAGAAAAAAACGATTTTGGTAGTTTCTTTTTCAATTTTAAAAGTTTTTTTTGTTTGTAAAACACAACATTCACATACGTTCATATTTTTATACTCTATGTTTGTATTTTTATGTGAAAAATTACTGATCACTTTTATTGAAATAATTTTGTATTTTAATAAACTATTTTGATAAAAAAAAACGAAAAAAAGTTGTTTGAATTTCTATTTTTAGAAACAGAAACTAAAAATTTTACATTTAACTGAAAAAAACAACTTTTACTGAAAGTCCGTATTTTTTATAGTTTGTTTTTTGAATGACGGATTTAAAATTGTTGAGAAATATATTTCTATGTATATCAATTGATTATTCATTAAAAACAAACTTTTCGCATTAATTGTTAAATCGGTAACGGAAAATATATTGTGAGTGTACGAATACTTGTATGCATGGGTGCGTATGAGCAATATGTAATATAATTCACATATCATTCTTAAAGTTTTTAAATCTATCGATGATTATTACCCGCGAATACTTGATGATATATACAGAATTAAAGGCATGGAAAGAGATAAAATAAGTCAAATAACTTATGAATTATTATTATTTTTTTTAGAAAATTTCTTGTCATCTGAAAGTTTTATGTGTTGAGATCAAAATTTAGCCCTAATTATAATTATTTTATTTTATTTAAAAAAAATTATATATGTATAAAAAACGAATTCTCCAGTATAAGCTGACTGACTGACTTTTATCTCATTCCACATCTTAACATCTATATCGCCAATTTATATTCAGCATCTTATGACCATCGATATGATCTTGGAAAGGTTTAAAAACTATATGAGTACACCCGAATATGTTTCAAACAGAATTTCGTTAGCCCCATTATTTGGTTGCAGCTATGAACATTAACAGCAATACCTAATATTTTAATACAATGAAAAAAAATGGCACAACCGAAATGAATTTAATATTCAGTATATCCGACCGAACTGTTGTAAAATTTCCAGCCGAATTAAATAAAACACCGTTTCCGGTACTTTACATTTTTTTTTATTAATTGAAGGTATATAAAAAAAATGAAGGCATATAATTCAAATAAAAGTATAAGGCAATATTTTATAAAAATAAAAAAATTAAATTCTGAGAATATTTTTTAAAGAAAATCTTTGAATTTTAAGAACTTTTCCATACAGATATAACATCAGCTAATTATTACTTTGCTCAAAAAAACCATTAAAATCTGAGAAAAGTACCTACAGAAAAATTTTTGGACCTCAGGAGGTTTTTGTATAAAGGAACTTTCACATTTTAAAGACTTTTTCCAACAAAAAATCCTTAAATACTTAAAACATTTTCTGAGCGATTTTTAGAGGAAAAAACCTCAGAATCTGAGGGATCTTCTAGAACGAAAATTTCTTAGTGTTTAAATATTTTTCTAAAGCAAAGAGTCCCCAGAATCTGTGAATTTTTATAAAGATAAAATTAATCAGAAACTACGCGATTTTATATAGAAAAGGTCCCCAGAAAAAGTTTATGGAAAATATACTTAGAGTCCAAGGATTTTTTTATAGGAAAAAGTGTCAGTATCTAAAAGTCTTTCTGTTAGAAAGTGTCTTCAGAATCTAAGACTGTTTCAATTAAAAAATCCATTGGTGTTTTTATAAAATAAAATTTCAGAATCTGATTTTTTTAAAGCAGAATCTCTTCAGAATCTGATAGCATTTCTCTAAAATAAAGTCCTCGCCATTTGCTGATTAATCTATGGAAAAAAGTGCTCAACATGAAAGGTTATCCTTTAGGCAACCTTTTTCAGAATCTAAGTTTTTTTTATGTAAAATTCTTAAGAATCCGAAGATTTCATTTACAAATATATATATTTTTTTTAAATTTTTTCAATTTCATGTAATGTTTAGCTGCACTCAATTGAGTACAGCGTCCCCAAATGTGTTAAGACAAGGATAATATCATTTCTTTTTACGGATTTGCAGTAAGGTTTGCGATAGTTAAAATACTTTTAACAAATTTTAAAGTTTTGTGGTTTTGCAATTAAAACAAATAAATAATATAAATATCATTTGTTTTTGCGGACTTGTGGTTAGGTTTTTGACAGTTAAAATAAATGAAGAATTTTTTATAATTTACGGCCATTTAAAAATAAATGAAGTGTACTTTTGATTTAAATGAAAATTTATTTTCCCGAGTTTTAAGTAATTTTTCATTACATTTTCAATTGAAATACACTCACAATATTATTTCGTCAAAAATAATCTAAAATATTGTATATATTATATTACTCGAAAATACAATCAAAAAGAGGACTGACTTTTCCTTATATTCAACCCATTTTGTTGTTTATTTTCAATCATTGTTTAATAATTGACAAAATTAGTAAAAGCAATCGAAAGCCATATAAAATATCCATGAATTTTTAACTGACAAAACGTAGAACGAAACGATTTTTGTGGTTTGTTTTTTAAATTGAAATATTTTTTATTTGTATGTAATTTTACAGACCACAACACACATAGATGTATATTTTTTTATTTTATATGTGTGTATTTATATTTAAATAATTTTTATTGAAATTATTTTGTATATAACCAAACTATTTTGATAAGAAAACAAAGAGGAATTATATGAATTTCTATTTTTAGAAACACAAAACATGAAATTTTACATTTAACTCCTACTGAATGCCTGTATAGTTTGGTTTTTGAATTACTTATTTAAAAAGCAAGCATTTTAAATATTCACCACAAATATTAATATATAAATTTGACATTTATAACAATAGTTAGGTACTAAACTTTAGTTATTATAAAATAAGTTATCAGATTTGAGTGATTTGTATCAATTTTTAACTCACATTTTTAAAATCGTAAAAAGTAAAAAAAATTTTATAGTAAAAATTGCAAGAATTTCGAAGACAATAGTTTAACAAATAAGGCCCTATTAATGAATGCCGTTATAATTTAACCAACAGTCAAAATCAAACAACAGCAAGACAAATGTGTGAGACAAATTCCCAGGTAGAAGCTACCGGGATATTGTTAAAACGAGGACCGATTAGTGATGACCTGTTAACATTTATATTCAAAATTTATTTGGAAACATCAAAAGATCGCAATAAGCAATAAGAACTGCTTCAGATGCAATGAAAAAGGATTATAAAAGTAAACTTTTACCCTATGACACCTCTATGTAAAAATCATTGCTTCCGATCCAAAGCTTCAAAATCACTGCTTATTTTTCTCTTCTCTTGTTCCTTTTTTTGTTTTTTGTTGGGTTCATATTACTTTTTAAATAAACTACAGTCGGTATCAGAAAATATATTGTGAGTGTACAAAATATATTGAGTGCATTTTCGATTATCTTAATGTTTTTTCTTGTGTTGGCATTTTTGCAAATTTTAATTTTTTCTTTCTTTTATATTATATCAACAATTAAGTATTATAGAATAACAATTAAGTATTATATTAAGATAAAAATTAAATTTTGTTCATATTAAAAAGTAAAATATAGAATTTTTAATGAAATTAAGTAAATCCAAAAATAAATATGGGGATAAAAAAGGCCTAATTTAAGCTAGCTTTAGAATAAAAAAATCGATATTTTATTATTTTATACAACTTAAACTTAAAATTACCTCGCTATATATTACCCAGCACAAATTTTTAGAAACGTTTACCTTTAAATCTATTCTGTAACAGGTTAGAGGTTACATAGAACGTGTTCTATAACTGATTACTGGAAATAAAAATGTAAGGTATCTCTATCTCAGAACTAGTTTTACATCAGTTACCAGAATTGGTTCTAAAGCAACCTATACTAGTTTGAAAGAAAAGTATCTATTACTAATAGATCAAAAAGAGTCAGTTGCGGATGATTTTTTAGAACCTACGATAATGTTGTATCTTACTTTTTTACTGGGTAATATTTTGAATAAAGGACAACAGTTCATAAAACAAAATTCTCCACTTTTTAAGAATCCCAAATTTAAGTGAATTCTACTAAGAATACTTAAGCATGATATATAACCACATCATACATTGCACCCTAAAATCTTTATAAAGAGTATTTTTATGTTGTTTATTAACTTTTTGTATTACAGTTGCAACAATATATAAGTATTATGTAGCAATAATAACAACAACAACAACAATAACAACAACAGCTTAATTCTATTTCAGTATAAAACAATAAAAGTTAAACACTTTAACTTAACTTTTTTTTATTTTGTAAATAAGTTACTCTTCCGAGAATGAGCATAGACATTGGTAGTTTAAAAAATATTAAGTACACTAATCCCTCTTTAGTTCATTTATTTATTTTTTTTTTTTTATTAATATAAGGATTATTTCCTCATTTAAAGTGGCCTTTCCGGCACTCTGTGTTTAAAATTTATAAATTTGAACAAAACTCAAAAAAATTTCTATATTTTGTTTTGAAAAAAAAAACCCTATGAATTTACTGCATTATTGGAGGTAAGGTTGTACTCTTAAACGATATCACACATGCTGTTCCTAATGTTTGTAGCTGATGATGATGGTGATGAAAGCGAAGAGCATTAGAGTTACATAATTTTGTTGTAAGCTAAATATGTGTATGCATGAAAAAAGGGGCAATGTGCCACCTTTTTAAACACATATGGCAAAAGAGCAAAACCATCAACAAAGCAACAGCAATTTAAAAAAAAAAGTAACAAAGTATCTATAAAGTGTTTTGTTATTATTTTCTGTTTAAAAATAAAATTGGAACATTAGAGTATTCATGCGACTATAACTAAACTGTATGTTGCGCACACAATTGCATGGGGTTTAACATTTAAGGCACAAGTTCGAACTTAACTGTTTGCATAACTTTTTTTTATAGTTTAATACATATAAAACCAAACGGCTAAAGGGATTTAAATACGTTTTTCAACATTTTTTTTTCAAAGAATTCAAATAGAAAAGTATTTAGGCACAACGTAAAAAATTTGTTGAATCGTTCTGATCATATAATACGTGTTATTTCAGGGAGTGTTCGGTAATGTGAACCATCTGCTTGGGTGAGTAATTTATTTTCTTTCTTGCTGATTTATGAAAAAGTTTCCAAGCGTACGTATATTTTCATTAACTTAAAATCTGAATATACAAAAATTTTTAGAAGTTTTTAAAATCTGATGTTCGTGTATGCTACCCCAGTTAAACAGTTTTAATTTTTGACCAATGAATTTGTTGCCAATCGAATTGTGACGGTTACGACAACTAGGTTCACATTAAATTATATTTCCAGTCATGGAAACTAAAATTTAGTTGTCTAAATTTTTATTAATATTCCATATAAATATTTTTATGTTTCACAAAATTTTATTTAATGAAAAATTTTATTTTTCAAATTGCCCCACAACGACTTTAAATTTACTTTGCTTTAAATTTCCTTTGGTTTATTTCCTATTTCAACATTTGAATATTTTATTTAAAACATTTTTTTTTTTCATATTTTCCTTTTTGGGATTTGAACATTGTAATAAACTCCCAGCCCTTACCGCAGGATCTAGTCAAGCCGAATTTTTTTATTTATTTTTTACTAGAAGGGTCAATAATTCGAAAAGGTGCCTGTCGAAACCTCTACGACTTTAAATGTAAAATTTAAAATATATATTCCCTGGGATAAGGTACCAATTGAAATTTTCACTTTATCTAGTCGGCCTAAACGCTTTGGATAGAAAAATAAAATTTTAAATATGCGTGCCTTATTAAACGGGCTCATTTACTTTAAGTTACTTTTTTGAATTTTCGACAGAATTTAGGTAAAACACAAGTTCAAATGGTAAAAGTTACCCCGTTAATGGCCTGCCGTAACCACAGCAATAAGGCAAATTTATTAATTTCCATCAGTAATGTGATAAAAATCGCAATTCAAAATGTTCAAAGACTTCCTCTTAATTGTCTGCCCAAACTCTTTTAACCAAAAATCTGAATGTTAAAAAATATCTGTTTCTTGGGCCTAAAGATTATTTGCCGAAGATATACTTTGTACATGGTAAAAGTTGGATTCAAATTTTCAAAAAGTGCCTCTAATTATCTAACACACAACGCAGGATCTTGGAACTTCAAATTGGGCATATATATTCCTTCTGTGGCGTACACGTCACCTAAATTGGAGTTTTTACAATTTTCACGTAGAGGGGCAAAATAAATAGAAGGCTACCTCGGCTTGAATTCTAAAATTTAAAGTATGTATTCCATGAATTATACACTCTTAAAAATGTTTGTAAAATTACTACTATAAAATCGTAAAATTTTTATGTAATATTACGAAAATTCGGTAAATATACACACAAAATGCGTAAAAATATTTTGTACTCACTTTCATATACAATAATACACACAAAAAGTATTATTAGACATAATGCGTTTAAAATTAAACCACTTTTTTCACAAAGACGAGACTTATCAAAATTTTTACGGGGAGAGGAAAGAAAAAGTACTCGTCTAGAATTCTAAAATTAAATTTAGTTAGTTTTTACTTGGATGAGCAATTAGGAGAACAGTTTCCGCCTCAACATCCTGTTCCACAATTTTTGCTAGAAATATGAAATTTCCTGGTGGTATGTGGTTATTCACAAACAAGGTACTTTTTGACACATCCTATTAGAAGGTGACAAAAATTGGGTGGTATGTTCCCTCTTCCGCTTACACTTTCATTAAAACAGGTCTTTTGGAAATTTTCGGGATAACATTTTCTCCATTAGTGTCCTCTTCAATAATATTCAGCTATAAAAAATAGAGTCAGTATAGTCACCATGGTAAATATGACCATTTTAACTTGGGGGGTTTTATTTTCGAAATTTCCTTATACATATACATTATAATTTACGCTAATCAATTCGTTGTCAAAAAAATTGATTGTTAAAATGATTCTATATAAAGATTTTATAACTTTTAATTCTTTTTAATAAAAACAATAACAACTTTCTTTTTAAATATGTATTAACTCATATCTTGTAAAATAAGGACTTTCTTGTAGAAAGAGTACTCAGAATATTAATAAAATATTTTTATATAAAAAAAAATTCTGCAGAACTCAATAGTTGGGTTGTCCGAAAATATTTCTTATATAAAATACAAGATTTTTAGATATTTTTCTGATAGAAACATTTTTAGACTCTATTGGCTTTTTTTATAGTAAAATTCTCAAGTTCTTCAAACTGTTTCTGAGATATAATTTCATATATTCTACAAAAACTTAGATTCTAAGGCATTCCTTTGTGCAAATTACTTTTGAATCTAAAAATTTTTCTATTAGATAAAGTCAATAGAAACTATGTTTTTTTATTAAAAATTGGCCTTAGAATTTTAAAACGTTTTTGAAGTATTTTTCTTTAAACAAATGTCCATAGTATCAAAGAAGTTTTCTTGAAAAAGCTTTTAATATCAAATTTGTGCTGTAGGAGAAACATTTCATAGTTTCGAATCATAATATAATTGCAGGGACTATATTATGGTAAAAAAAATTTTATTTTATGATCATAACATAATAATATTATAGTACGACTATGGTTGGCACAATCACAAAATTCCAATTATTCTAAAAATCGAACCATGTTTTGCTCTGCGTATACGTGGTAAAGGCTATAAAGGGTGGTTAAATTTTAAGGGCCGATGTTGATTTTGAATAAAGCACAAATTATTTAGGAAATTATTGTCATTTCTTTTTATTATGATAAAATGGTATGGTTTAATTCACCTTCATCGATGGTCCAAATTTTCGCTGACGCTGAGGCATAATTAAGGTTTTATGCCGTTAATGTGCCGAATTATCTTATCCTTTAGCTTATCGACGTACACCTTTTCTTTCAAATAACCCTAAAGAAAGAAGTCCAACGATATTAAATCACATGATCTTGGCGGAAAATTGACATCGCCACCACGTGAGATAACACGGCCATTGAATTTGTCGCGCAAAAGAGCCATTGTTTAGTTAGCTGTGTGGCAAGTGGCACCGTCCTGTTGAAACCACATATCGGCCAGGGTCATATCCTCAATTCCTGGCCACAATAAGTTCATTATCATTTCGCGATAGTGAACACCATTCTCGGTAAATGCTTGGCCGACCTCATGACACACTATCGCGAACAACAGCAATGTTTTCCGCAGAACGAACTGGGCGAGCATGCACAGGTGTTTTCACAGACCCGGTTTGCTGAAATTTACCTACAATTCTCCCGATTGTGGACACATTTGATCGATTATGCTGACCAAAAAAAGTCACGAAGTGCGCGAAATGCATTTTGATTTGAACGCACATTTTCATAATAAGCCTGAATAACTTTAACAGCAACGCGATCGTGTATCTTTCCATGATTCAAATTGAGTTAGTCTGAAATTGAGAAATATCAAATGAAATGCAGAAAAAAACTTGACGTTTAGGTGTGGTTCACATTCAACATTGGCCCTTAAAATTTAACCACCCTTTTTATTAGAGGAGTATAAACAATGAAAATGAAATTAGGGATATAAAGTTTAGATTTAAAAATTTAACATACATATTTTAACCTAAAAAAACAAAAAATTACCATATTATTTTTATTGTTTTTTTGTTCTGAGAATTAACAAAAATAAACATAAGTTGTTCGTGATCTATTAATGTCCTGAGACGCTTGTAATAACTTTAATATTTTCCAATCGATTTTTAATTTCCCTTCGTTTTTGGAGAGATAATTAGACAAAGATTATAATTGCGTAACACTTTTGTTAAAAAAAATAAAAACATGTAATCTAAAGATTCTTTATTTATAAAAAATTTAATTATAAATATTTATTTATTCCAATATTTCGTCATCACATTTGGTTACTTCTTCTTCTTTTAAAAAAATTGTTATATATAAGTTTTCAGTTTATAATTTTAATTTATTAATGATAAAAAAAGCCAATTTCCCCTGAAGAATTCACCCAATGTAGTGACGAAATATTGGGATAAATAAATATTTATAATTAAATTTTTTATAAATAAAGGATATTTAGCTCGACAAGGAATACTACATGAATAGAGAAGATCGAAGAAAACTAGAATAATTAAAAATAAAAACATAAATTTGTTGAATTAACAACATTACCCAACAAAAAATCTTAGAACTTGTTTTATGAATCTATTCTAGAACAAGACCTTTTACCACCGGCACCATGGAACAGGTTCTAGAACTGAAATTTTCTAAATAAAGGGTTGCACTGTCCCAATACCAGTCCTCTAACTAGCCACAGAACCAGTTCTCAAGTCAACTCTTCTAGTTTGATGATTCGAATCTACACTCATCAAAAATAGTCTGTAATGGTAACTGAAAATTTCGATATTACAGAAAATTTTGCTAATTTGAGCCTAGCGGCATTTTTTGCTAATCTTAGCAAGAAATGCCTGCTGACTGCACGTATACAAAATGAGTAGCCGCTATTAAATTTTAATAAAACTTTTGTAAAGTGGAATTTAAAATCGGTTTGCTAAACTCAGAAAATAAATTTACTAAGTATTATTAATATAAATAGAATCAAATTAGTAAAAAAAAAAATTAGTAAGCGATACTAAATTTTAGTAAATTGCTATGAACTCTGTTATGGAAATTCACAAATAAGATACAATTGTTATACTTAAAGTTACTAATTTCTTTTGAAATTTCCTTACGTATTCGAATATACAAATTTATATTTTCTATCGAACAGCATTTTCTAATTTATTTATTTATTTATTTATTTATTTATTTGTTTATTTATTTATTTATTTATTTAATTATTTATTTATTTATTTATTTATTTATTTATTTATTTATTTATTTATTTATTTATTTATTTATTTATTTATTTATTTATTTATTTATTTATTTATTTATTTATTTATTTATTTATTTATTTATTTATTTATTTATTGTTATACTTTTTTTTCAAATATATTTTAGACAACTTAAAAAAAGTCAGAGGCTTGAAAAATAGTTTAAACATATAATTTTGTTATAATTTGCTAATTTTTATTTTGAAAAATATTTGTAGTAATTTTTTTGTTTTAAGGTCTAATTATAATTGTTTTATTGGTAGATTTTTAGAACTAAAAAAAAATTAAGTGCTATTTTAAGTGGATGTCCTATTTTTGGACATAAGTTGGTTGTGAAAAGTATCTTCACTTCCGATCCCTTTTTTCAATATATGTATTATTTTAAGGTAATTTAAGTTTGTGTGTGTATAAGATTTTATTATTAGTAACAACATTTCTTTTAATATTCACTTTTTTAAAAATAAGTAAATTTGTTTTGTTAATTTTAGCAAATCGGCTTTCAAAAATTTGTAAAATGAATTTTGAAGTTAACAACAAAAATTTGTAAATATTCTGTAAAAGTTCTGTAATTTGTAAAATATAAAAGCAAAATATTTCTAAATAATATTTTTTTTAATAAAAGTCAGTAAAAAAGTAGTGAAGTGCGATTGAAAACCGTTTACAAATTTTTCTACTTTCATTTTTTTCTGAGTGTATTGCTAATAGGTCAAACTCTATACAATAAGACCAGTTGAAGAATATAAATTTTCACCTACCCAGCATAAATTTATAGAAAAAAAAATGAACTAGAATTAAGAAAAATTAACTTATTTTGAGAAAAATTGAAAATAAAACAGCGCCAATGACTCATTTTACCAATATTTAATAAAATATCTTGAAATTAAGAAAAAAATTATACTTAAAACTTGGTCAAAATTTCTAAATTATAGAAAAATTTTACTACTGAGAAATAAATTTTTATTAGAAAACAGTAAAATTTCCCCGTAAATAGTTCGTTCACAAATCATCTAAAATTTTACTGTTAGTTAGGAAATATTTCCTTGGGTTTAGGAAAAATTTTATTTTATTTAAGTTTATTACATAGATATTTTTTTTACTAAAAACTAAGACTTAACTTCCTAAAAATAAGAAAATATTTTCTCACACTAAGTTAGATAGCACAAGTGAAAATTATCCTTAAGTTTGATAAAAATTTTCTAATAAATATGAAAGAGAGATAAAGGTAATATATTTTACCATATATATTAAAGTTATTTACAGTTATTGTGTAAGTTTTATCCCACTTTCGAAGGACTCCCGCTTTGTTCGAAATTTTTTACCTTTGCCAACAAAACTTTAAAATATATTTAAAGTTCAATATTTAAGACTGTTAAGATTAGAGATGGGCACGTGAGCTATTTTTGACTCACGCTCACGTACAATCACAAACCAAAAATTACAATCATGCACGATAATTTTTTTAAATTTTTACTTTAATTTGTTTCCTTTAATAATATTTTTCTTGTTTAACTAGTTTGTTTTTTTAGAAAAGAATATAAAAAATAATTCAAAGGTTTTCCAATAAAAAAATCCTATACCTAAGTTTATAATTTTTCAAAAATTAGAAAACTTTTACTTGAAAATAAAAAAAAAAATATTTTATTAAAATTTTTAAAATTACCCAGCAAAAATGAAGCTGCCAAAGAAGCAATAAAAGCATCACTACTATGGTAAAGGCATCACTTCTTTTCTAATGGTTTCATCGATGAATTTAACATTAGCGTGTCATAGGATGGAAGTATTCAAATGTAGCTACTAGCATTACTCAAACTTTACTCTAAGGAAGCAATGAGGATGCAATGATTAGATATTCTGATGCATGAGTGGAAAATGTTCATATACTTTGTAGTATTTAAGCTTTGATGAAAATTTATTTCATAAGAATGCAAAAAATTAGTTTATTTTTGGATAATTTAAAAACTGGTTGTACAATTTGGAAACATTTTTAGACAATTTTAAAATATTTTTACACAATTTTAAATAATTTTTACACAATTTTAAAACATTTTTGGGCAATTTGAAATAATTTTGACACAATTTTAAAATTATTTTGGTAAATTCTGAATTAAAACTGGAAATGATGTAGTGTTAAATAAAATACATAATGCAAAAATGCACAGATTGCGTCGTCATAAATATTTAAGGCAGAAAAAATGCAAATGACAGGCCAGCTAGTTTCAATTAAATGTCAAAAAAAAAATTTGTTTTTCTTGATTTTTCAAATCTTCTATTAAAATTTGCAAAACTGCATAAATTCTTACCCTCATGAAATTTTAAACTAAAATATAAAAAATGATTTAATAAAAAAATTAAAAAAGTTTATCAGAACAATTTTCTTAATTTGAACAAATGCTCTAGATTAAAAAAAAAAATATATACGATATACTATAACTTATGCTTTAGAAGTAATGAAGTGTGATATTTAAAGATATACATCGGGTTTATATCCAGATCACTGCATTTCAAATATGAACACATGAATTTTTTGGAAGTGCCTTAGAATAACACCAAAAAACCATAAAAGAATGTCAACTGAAGTTTAGGAAGCAATGAAAGAAGTTATAGTCACAGAATGAATACCATTTTTTTTTTGCTTATAAATAGTTCATCAATTTGTAAAAGCAAATAAATTTGTATTATAACAAAGTAAGAAAATTTATTACTTTTTGTTTTTAATTTCATAATTTTTAGAAAACAATTCTTAAAAATTAGAAAGTTGTAGACTTAAAAACTGAATTAAGAAATGGCTTTTTAAAATATTGTTAATTTTACTAAAAATGAATACACATTAAGTTCAAGTACCTTCTTATTTTAAGTTAGACATATTTTTTGAACTAAATGGAAGTAAATTATGTTCTAAATTTTTTTTTGAACTAAACTTAGTTTTATTACCTTTAAGTATGCAAATTTTTTGAAACTGAGATGTTTTTCTTAAAAATTTATAAATTTTTATTTAATAAACTTGGTTTTTCCTAAAATCAAGAAATATTACTTCAGAAAAGTATGAACTACGATATTTCTGAGTATATAAAATATTTCGTTTTTACCCAAACATAGGAATTTTTATTAATTTTACGAAAATTTTTCTTAGTTTTAATGAAATTTTACTTAAATTTTTAAACTATTTTAAAGGAAATTTTGAATTAATTTTTAGTTCATGCCTTTTTTTGAGTGTGGAACAGGTTCTAGGACTGATTTCTGGCAGTCAAAATGTAAGGTTTCACTGTTCCAGAACCACTTTAATAACTATTTCTTGAACTGGTTCTAAAGCAATCTATTCTAATTTGGTGAAGAAGATCCTTATGCTATTTGATCATACTCCATACAAAAAGAACCGTTTGTAGTACATAAGCTAATACGATATAACTTTTTCTTCAAACTGTTCGTTGGATTTTTATTGCACTCAAAAGAAAAAGTTGATAAAATCATAAACAAATGTTTCTTGCTTATATCATAAGGCATCATGGGGACGTCCTACAAATACACTCGAACAATATTTTTCATAATTTTTCTATTCGGCACTTTGCATCAACTTCCCTCATCAAAACTCAGCATTAAACTCGAAACAAAAAATATCCTGACCGTTATTGCGTTACAACGAAAACACAGCTTTATTAAATTTTCATTGTCATCATGTTTTATACCGTTTTATTGTTAATTTTTTTATACAAAATGATTAAAACACAAATAAAATAAATTGCACACATAATTTTTGTTTTTCAGTTAGTGTTGCATACAATCATAAATAATAGCTCAACTACACTGGGTGTTTGTATTCTTGTTTTTTTTTTTTAATATGTTTGTTTAAAAAAGGGCAATAACTTTTATACAATTTATCGACGTATGAAATGATAGTTTGTGAAGAGGAGATAATTTAAAAATATAAAAAAAATTGATATTCATACAGAGATTCCTTCCATTTTTTTAGGAATACTAAAGCCGACACCAAAGGAAGATGTTGGGATATGTATTATGGATAGCCAACTCATACACATATTTTTTCTAAATTGATTGAACTCGTAACCTTCTGTTTAATAGTGCAACGCGCTAATCATTACACCACCAGACAAATTTTGTATAATATAAATCTAACATTTGTATCTAAAATAGGTAAAAATATAATAAATTTTATCTTAACGTAATCTAAAATAACTAAAGATACTCTTTTAATATTTCTAATATTTCATTTGCCATCACATGATGCATTTAAGAAAGTTTTGTTATATCCCTGATATACATAAATAAAATGTTCTTATAAAGTATAATAATATGAACCACTTCTTATTCAGAATAAATAAGTATACTGACTGCTAATAGCATAATCTAGAATAATATATCAATGGCAGAAAATCGTAAAAGTAAATCTGAAGACAGAACTTAAAATTCCTATGCTGTTTTCATAATTCTAAAAATAAAATTAGTACTTTTTAATAATAAAACTATGGAGTGCTTCCTAATTATAAAAACAAGTTCTTCCTGAATTTTATTTAAAAGTAATAATCTATTTGAACCAAGTGTATTAAACAATGTACCAAGTTCCTTTTTTAATAGTAGAAAATTTATAAAATGCAATAGAGTTTTCTACAAAACGAATACCATAAACAAGAAATGTTTTAAACACAAAAAAAAAAAAAAAAATAGTATAAATGTAACAGCTGTGACTTATTTTGGATAGTAATATGAAAACTGTTACTACTACTTCCAGTGCTCTTTTCACTTGGTTATTATGTACATATATATTTTGTATGTGCGTCAATGACCAAATCGCGTGTCCTTGCTTGCAATACAAAAAGTATTATACTCGTACATAATATTCCGGATATATAGCAATACGCTTGGGTATTTAAAACAGTGATTCGCAATTTTTGCTAAGAAGTGATATTTTATATTTTTAAAAGAGATTTATCATAGCTGCCAAAGAACAGAGACTGCAAATGGAAGTTTAATAAATATAATGTATTAACAAGGATGCATTAACAAGGAAAGTATTCCAAACACAACTTTCTGATTTTTAAAAACTTTAAACATATAGTAAAAAAAAAAACAAATCTAATCACAATGTGCATGGACAAATAGTTATCGTGATATTCGATGTCACTTCCAGAAAGTTTCTTGTATACCGAGGTTAAGTTATAATTTTTCTTTTTTTTTTGGCAACCTCAGGGATTAAGAATTTAGAAAGGTGTAAATAAAATCGGTAATTTTTTCATGCATATTCAATGCTTATTGTATTCTTTGAAAGAGTAAGAGCTACAAAGTTACTCCAAAAAGTAACAATATGGGTCTTGGGAAATAAAAGGAAAAAATTAAGAAAGACAAAATGTAAAAAATGCAAATTTTCTTTATTTCTCAGCATAATAATTTTGTAATTCTATACAACTCTCCCAGCGATATTCAATAATTTTGATCAACTGCAAATCTTTTAAATTTAGAAATATAATATAATCCGAGGGAGCTAAATTTGGCGAATACTGCAATTCGAACATTACGAGATAACTCCCAAAATAAGCCGGCCTGCCGTATAGATGGCAGTAGAAGTTTGAAAAATAAAACATATGTTTTAAGTTTCAAGGCACCAATTTTTTTAATATTTTTTTTTAACCATTAAAAATAAAGGATCTCAGTCAATTTGTAAACATGGAAATATTGGTAAAAATCAATAAATAAAACTTCGAACTGCTTCCTCGGATTATTTTTTTTTTTTCAAACTTGAAAAAAAAAATGACTAAAAAATTCTTACAATAAACGGTATATCAAAGCTGGAAAAATTGTATCGAGCTAAAAAAAAAGATTTTGTTGAGAATTAAAGAAATTTTTTTCTAAATTTGTTGTGTTTTCTTTGTTAGGTAGAGTTATTTTGGGTCCACCTTTGTACCTTCTGAAGGTGTTCACTGTTGCAGACAACTGAGACAGATTTGTTAGGTGGTCTACTTTATATAGTTATACTGGCAGCTAATTGTAGTTGTTGCCAGTGCAATATCACTGTGTGTAAACAGAAAAGTTAGTCGTACTGCAGTGTACAACAGTTGCTTAAACAAAAATTTAATAAATGTATTTAAGTGAAGTTTTTCTAGCATTTTCTTGCGAATTTCACACATGTAGTTTATATTATATTTATTATTTTAAGGTCAAGAAAGTTATTTGGTTTTTCGGCTTCACGATATTGAAAAGATGCTGTTATATTTAAATAGATGTTACGTAGTGATGATTAAACAGCTGATTTAAAACAGGTCGATGTAGATCCCAAAGAATAATATATGCTGGTGCTATAGCCAATAATTTCTATCACTTTTTGAAAAAACAGTTACCCAGACACAAAACACTGTTGAAAGTGTCCCATAGAAACTTTATCGCCGAACAAAATATTTACTTGTAACTGTACATACTGGTGGCACCATACAACCTCGATAATCCTTCTTGTTTTTGAAGATATTAGAAATATAGAATGAAGTGGTTTCAGCAAATTTTGCTTGCTTTTCTGGACATAAGTTTTCAGACCATTGCGCTAAATGGGTTGATGATGTTCGCTGCACAAGAAGCCATACGCTGGAATATGTTTCTACCAAATATTAGCTCAAAAAGTATATAATTTACTTAAGAGTGTCAGAAGTACTCTACATGAAATTCAACATGCTACAGAGTTCAGCGGCAACATGTTTATATAAGTGTGCAACATTTTCAAAGTTGCTGATGTGTTGAAAAATTTTCTTTATGCAGTGTTGCCATATAAACAGTTTAATTGTTTTTGGGTTTGTTAACTGTTTTCCTGATTTTTCATGAAAACAACTTTTAAAATTCATGCATTTTTTTTATAATTTTTTTTAATTATATGTTGTAACAATTAATAGCATATCTGTTCTCTTTATTTTATATTTTTACCATAGATATGGGAAATATAGGATATGAACAGAGTTGGTCAATGTGTGCTCACACTTTAATACTTTTCATGTAACAATGCTATGTTTGGATTCGTAACTATTTTTTAACACAATTACAAAATTTGGTTGTATGTTTTACTTATATTAAATGTGTCTAATTTTAGTAAAAATAAATAGTATATTGAAGAAATATTATATTTTTATATAAAAAATCTAACAAAAATTTGTAAAATAAAAAAACATTTTTTTATGAAAAAATCTAAAATATCTCAAGCATCCTAAAAAACGGCAAAAAAAAACAGTTAAAATTGGTTATATGGCAGCACCGCTAAACATTACTAAACGTAGCCGACCAAAAGTCACCTTTGTTGCCGCCAAACTATGTTGGTGTTCTTAGAGAATACTAAAAAGTTCGTGAGAGCGAACTTCTCTCAATTCTGTGTTTTTGATTAGCTTAAATTTGCAACTACGTAAAAACACTAGTCTAAGAAAACTTGTAAAACGATGTTAATGTAAAAAGATTAAAGAAAAATTTGTAAACGGTTTTCAGTCTCACTTTACTATTTTTGTACTGATTTTTAGTAAAAAAAAATATTATTTAGAAAATATTTTTGCTATTTACATTTCAAAAATTACAGAATATTTAAAAATTTTTGTTGCTAACTTCAGAAATCATTTTACAAATTTTTGAGAACCAATTTGCTACAATTACCCAAAAAATTTACTAATTTTAAAAAAGTGGATATTGAAGGAAATTTTATTTCTAATAATTAAAACTTACACTTATAAACTTAAATTTCCTTAAAATGTTAAAAAAAAACGGATCTGAAATAAAGATGCACTCATGTTAAAAAATAGGACATCCACTTAAAATACCACCAAAAATATTTTTTTTGTTCTAAAAATCAACCCTAAAAATAATTAAAATTTTACCTTAAAAGTAAAAAAATTGAGTAAAAATATTTTTTAAAACAGAAATTAGCAAATAAAAAAAAATTGATAAATTCTTTTATGTTTTTACAATTATTAAGCCAATGATTTTTTTTTTTTTTTTTTTTTTAATTTTGTCTAAAATATTTTTTGAAAAAATGAATAAAATGAAAAAATTTGTATGCTCGAAAAAAAAAATTTTTAAATTTTAAATAAAACACAGATATTTAAAAAAAAATCGTGAAACTTTATTATATCGCAAAGTAGACAGAATGAGGTTATGTATGGAACAATATATCGTGCAGATGGCCGCCGCGGCTTTGCTGGCATGCACGCGATCTTTTAATGAAATTTTCAATGACCGTTTTTCATGAATGCTGCGGTATTTCATTAATGCAGCGTCCAATTTCCTCTTTTAAAGCTTGAGTCGTCGTCGGCTTATTCGCGTAAACCATCGACTTCAAAAAACCCCAAAGAAAAAAATCTAATGGTGTTAAATCGCACGATCTAGGCGGCCAATTCTGATCTCCAAAACGCGAAATAACACGACCGGGAAATGACTGATGCAGCAATTGAATTGTTTCTCTGGCTGTATGACATGTGGCGCCGTCTTGTTGGAACCACATGCCCTCCACATTCATTTCTTCAATTCTAGGCAAGAAAAAACTGGTTATCATTTCACGATACCGAACACCATTTACAGTTTGCGCTTGACCCGCCTCATTTCCAGCCCAAAAACCACACCACACAGTAACACGTTGAGGATGCTTTTGCTTCTCGTGAATCACTCGAGGATTTTCCTCACCCCAAATGCGACAATTCTGCCTATTGACGAAGCCATCAAGATGAAAATGGGCCTCGTCACTGAAGATGATTTTATCGGCAAAATCAGCATTTTCATGTTGTCTCTCCAATACCCAATTAACGAACTCCCTTCGCTGTCCATGGTCAGCTGGCTTCAGTTCCTGAGTCAATTGAACTTTGTATGCATGAAGATGCAAATCTTTCGTCAAAATTCGCTGCAAAGTGGATTTGGAGACACCAATTTGCTGAGCTCGGTGTTGAATTGAGGTGGATGGAGTTTGAGCGACATCATCACGTACAGCTGCGACATTTTCGGTCGATCGACCTGGTTGATGGCGCGTTGTTGTCTTTACATCACTAACAGACCCAGTTTGGCAAATTTATCCATTAATCTCTTTACAGTTGACTCTTTTGGAGCATTATTGTGACCCCAAATTGATCGCAATTTGCGAACTGTAGCCGCAAAACTTTCACCATTTTGGTAAAACAATTTCACAATGAGAATGCGTTGTTCATTCGTGTAGCGCTCCATTTTTACTAATCTCGTACCTTCTACTAGCAAACAATAACAATTGTTCAAATGTCAAACAATGACACTTCGAATGTTGCCAGATTTAAAAATTGCGTTCTTCTTGGGACACCCTTTATGTGTTCCTAAGTGTATGAAATAAATTGCGTACAAATAAAAAGGCAAAAATTGGTTTATTAGTTCAAAAAAGAAATATCGCTAGTGAAAGATTTGAGGTATTGAGAAGAACTCGATGTAAATTAGAAATTATCAAATTCATTTCAAACTTGCTGCACCACAGAATTTTAGAAAAGTATAATCTAATCTCAGAGTCTTGACTTTTTCAAAATATGTCTCATGGTGTAATTCTTTAATTAATCTAAATTTATTTTATTTCATTAATCAGAAAATACGAGCATCGAAATGATCTTATATAGGTTTAAAAACTGTTAGAGTGGTATTCGACTTATTTTTTTGAAAAATTTTATATTGCCTGCATTAAATATATTTATATTTGACATTAAATATATTTATATCGCTCATACGCACCCATGTACCCGTACTATATTCAATGCAGTATATTCAATATAAATTTTCTCAAAAACAGCTGAACACCACTTTAATGTGTTTTGCTACTAGAGAAACATCTGATTATTTTTTTTTTAAATAAAATTTTCAAAAATAAAGAGCCAGGCTGATTTTAGAAAAATTTATATTTTCATAAAAATTTAAAAAAAAACTCTACAGATAGCGCTAAATTTAAAGCACTTAGTATATACCCAAAAATTATAATAAATGGTCTACTAAATGGACACCAAAATTTTTTCAACTTTTAATCACTGTTTTAAAGCAGAACGGATTCTATAAATATATATGCTTTACTTGGCTGGTCTAAATGTCTGTGGAATACCTCATATATACCTAGTACTTTCATAATTACTGACACACTGTTAGTCGCCCCCACTGTAAGAAATTCACTGAACATACTCTCGTTACGTTGACAGTTTTTTGACAACCATCATTTAAACTTCATTTTTGTGTAAAAAGTTTTTGTCGTGTGTTACTTTTAATTATGTAATCGGGAGATATTAAAAACCGTATTTTCGTAATTGGCCTAAAAAAATGTGGAATGGAAACTGGAGACATTTATCGAACATTGCAGCCGCTCGGGGTTAGTCGTAGTTTTGTTTATCGTGCTGTGAAACTGTTTGGGAATACTGGTGGAGTAGCAGACCGTCCGAGATCTGGACGTCCGCGCTCTGTGCGAACTCCCAGAGCCGTTAAAGCTGTATATAATCGAATTTATCGAAATCCACTCCGAAAGCAGCAAATAATGTCGCGGGAGATGAATATATCGAAGGTATCCATTTCTCGCATCATTAAATATGACTTGGGACTTCGGGCTTACAAAAGACACACGGGGTTTCTACTTACGGCGGCGTTAAAGCAGAAACGGAAGCAAAAATCAAAAGCATTGATTCGCCAGTACGCCAAAAACCGCCACAGAAAAATTATGTTTACTGACGAAAAAATTTTTACTGTGGAGGAGTCGTCCAATAAACAAAATGATAGAGTCTATGCTCAGTCATCTCTGCAAGCAAATGAATTGGTTCCTAGAGTTCAGAGAGGTCACCATCCTGCTTCTGTGATGGTATGGTGGGGAGTCGCCTATGATGGGGTCACCAAGCCTCATTTCTGCGAAAAAGGTGTTAAAACTTCCTCAAAGGTGTACCAATCTGACGTTTTAGAAAAGGTTGTGAGCCATTAAATAGCACATTGTTGAAAAACGAGCCGTGGATCTTTCAACAGGACTCTGCCCCAGCCCATAAGGCAAAAACCACTCAAGACTGGTTAAAAAACAATTTACCAAACTTTATTTCTACGAATTATTGGCCACCGGGTAGTCCAGACCTGAATCCTTTAGACTATAAATTGTGGTCGTTTTAGAAGGCATGGTCTGCACTACTCACCACAAAAATTTGGAATCGCTTAAGCGTGCACTTATCCGCGCAGTGGACAATTTCCCCATGGAGGTCGTGCGTACTGCAATAGACGATTGGCCGGTCAGACTTCGGTCGTGTTGGAAGGCAAATGGCGGCCATTTTAAATAATTTTTTTTTTGTTATATTCTTCAATATTTAAAAAACCAAATAAAAATAAAAAATTAAAAAACCTCTTGTTGCTTGTTTTTTTATCAAGAAAAAACCTCGTGTCAGAATAATTGAAAGTACGGTATGTATGTTTTAATGCATTTAATTAAAATCTGTTCTCTTTGTAATGTAATTAAATTTATTTCTTATAAAATTAATATTATTTTTCTTTTGAAGTGTGTTATACACTATGAAGTTTAATTTTTTAGTGGGATGGACCTATCCTATTTGTATTAAAACGTATTAAAGCTCTGACAGAGCAAATATTTTGTCTGTTTCGTCATATCCCGCTTAGTTTTCCAAATACTCAAACAATTCTCAGTACTTTAAAAAACTAAGTGAATAGAGAAACACGGGTTACATTCCATTCATTCAACTGTGGTAGGTCCGAAAGGTATTCCGAGTTGTCGCAATGAGTTATTTATTTTGTTTGACCAATCTATATAATAAACAAATGAAATAATGCAAATTTCTTTACCCATTTGCTACATTTACTTGAGCCAAAGTTATATACGTGATTCGGTTTCAAAGCAAGAATTTATTTTAAGCATCAACAATTTTGCAGTGATTACTAAAATTTGGAGTTCGCTAATGATATAAATTTTTGCTGTCACATTCGATTGGCAACAAATTGCTTTATTATCACTACAAATGTAAATGTGTCAAAAAATATATTTTACAAGCTAGACTACTGCATGCATATATTTCCAATTTATGTATTGAAATTTGTTGCAAAAATTAATGGTATTGCTGATTACTTCTTGTATTGTAAAATTCTAATTCTACCACCGTTTGTCTAACACTGCTATTAAATGCAGTTTATGCAAAACAATAAAATATTATTTATATATATTTTTTTTTTGTTTTGTTTTGAGTGTTCTGCGGTTGATACTTGTACTTTTCCATTAAAATGAATTTCAAAGAATTCAAGTTATAAATATGCAAAAATACCAAACAGTAGCACTAACAATAAGGGTAGCAGTTACCAGAGTTCCTGGATTTTGCCACTGCCACAGTAACAGTTGTATTTGAATAGTTACACAAATAATACAACTTTTGCATGTAATACATTGAATGCTTTAAAGATAATGTGCTAAACGAAATTGGTTTCATTGTTGTAGTTTATTATGTTTTAAAACAAATATGCTTTTAAATTTTTTAAATTACTATTCCATAAATATAAATTTCTGCTAAATCTAAAGAAATTGGATATCTAGAATATTTTTAATGAGACACGTAACTTAAATTGAGGGTTTAAAATGATGACACTTTATGGTCAAATTAAACAAATTCTGTTTAAGTTGAAATATATCTACCAAATAGATAAACAGGGAGGTGCTGCTGAAGTCAATTCCCGAATTAAATTTCATTATTTATATATACTAATATAAAAGGAGATCATCAACGTACGAGTATATCCGAAAAGGTGAGAAATTATTGAAATGTTAAAAAAAAATATTATAAGTGTATTAAGTAAACAATTTATTATAAGTTTTTGGAATACTCCAAGAGCACAAAATTAAGCAAAATTTGTAAAACTTTTCACAAGCAATTTTGGTAAATAAAAAATATTTTAGAATTTTGGAATAAGTTCAGAATTTCGTGCTATTTTTTCTTAAATTTTTATGAAAACTTAATTTATTTAAAGACCTCCTACTCTTGTTACTTTCTTTTTTTTTTGTAATATTTTTATAAAAGTTTCAGATATTTTTTTAGAGTAGATTTCGGCTTAAAAAAAAATTTTCATTTATGGAAATTTGTAAATGGGTCATGGGTGCGTATGAGCAATATTTATTTAGTATAATAATGGAGACAAAATTCAATCTTACCTAATAATATATTCAGAACTCATAATTTGCAGTGAGATAAAAAAGTCAAATGTTTTATTTATGATGGAGAAGTAGTTGTGCTACTTTTAACTAAAGTTTTAAATAAATTTTTAAGATACGAGTAATCAGCTTATGACAATCGATATATATTTTTATTTACATAAATAAAAACAAATAAAAAAAAAAACAATAAATAGAATTAAAGTTCATAACAAAAACTGTAAAAAATAGAGGATTAATATAAATTGTTTAATTTCGTTGATGTTAGTCTAATTGTGTGTTATTTTCGGGTTTGTAAATTTGTTTCCAAGCACTCAATAAAAAATAGACAATCATCAAAGCATTAACGCAATAAGGAGCGTGGATACTGAAGAGGGTTGTGTTGCGGCAACCGAAAATACTTAGTATTCTATCCTGCTGGTTCAGTGGAAATTTTTGAATTTTTATTCTATATAATTTACTAATACGAAATTTCATGTTTCTTTGCAATAAAAAACAACTTGTAAATAAAAATATGATTATATGATCTTAAATCCTATTAATACCATACATTTACCAAAAAATTAATAATTTCAATTAAAAGGGAATAAATAATTATAAAGGAATACAAAATTTGATAAAAAGTTAAGAGCTAAGATGAAATAAAAGTTCCGCTATGGTATGAGGTGCGATGAATCCGAATGTGACCATGTAATTCATTCATAACAAGTTTTCCTAATATCTCTAATTGTAAGTTGAAAAAACTCTTAGGAGATGCCACCAACAAATGCAGTCAAATAGGTTTTGTGGAGGAATACAGAGGTAATGGTGTAATTATCAGGAAACAGCTTTGCCGTAAGCTGATTAATGAATATTCACTGTAATACGCTGTCGGATCACTGGCCCACCAACACCAAACGGATGTGCTCTATTAGATTAACGAATGTTACAAACGAAAATATAGGCTACAGGGAGGAGCTCACTTAGCTCAGTAGAACACCTCACGTGGTGTAATCGACAAAACAATATTACACAATCCACATTCAAGCGGTGCTACAAGGAGTTAATAGAGTTGGACATGCTACTGTCATTGAAAAGCAACATCGTTCATCTTAAGACATGGTTCAAAAGCTCCAAAATAATTGCTTATGCTCCTGCAAATATATGAATATTATACTACACTTAAGAAAGTTTGTAAGTTAAAATAACTGAAAATATTATTTAAAAGAAATTATATTTCATTTAAAAACCGGTATACTTAATTTTCATTTAAATTAAATGCCATTTGTTATTTATTTTTAAATGTTGATTAATCAACTGACACATCCGTAAGAAACAAATGATATAATCAGTTAAAATAAATGTCAAAATTTTACCCACCGATTCTTAAAAAATAAATGTTTTTTTTCATTTATTTGAAATTATTTCCGTTTTTGTATTTTTTGTTTTTTAATATACCCGTACAATACCAAATGTAAGTATGCATATGAAGCTATAAAAAATTTTTGTGTGAATGTATTTGTATATTTATGTGTGTTTATGAAGTTCTTGTAATTTGTATTGAAAAATTTTGTATATATACAACCAATTTAAATAAAAAACAAATTGAAATTTTTTGAATATTTTTTTTTAAAACAGACAGCAAACAAAATTTAAATTTGTAAAAACTGTTACGGACACAAATAAACCACAAGTTTCCGTTTTGTGGGTAAATTTTTATTAAGTTTCAAACAAATGAAAAAAATAAATGAAACTGAAAAAAATCGGTAAATGATAGTAAATTATTTCTAATAAATGTATAAAAAAGTTAATATAGATATTTCTTTGAAAAATAAATGTATCTTCCTTTATTTTTAAATGTAACGGAAAACTTTTTTATTAAACTACAAACAGTTAGCTACATAATATTCTGAGTGTATGTGGCCTTATCTAATAATATATTATAATATAATATATCAGTATTAGTATCAGTTTCGAATCCCAGCCATGGAGATACATTTTTGTAATAATAATATATGCTGGATCTAATTTTTTTATATTCATATTTTTTTTACAAAACTTTCAAATTTTAACTCATTTTGGCACAAACCCGAAAATTTTAAATTTTTTAATTTAAAATGTTTTAATACGTTTTTTAATTAACTAGATTCAGAATATGTACTATATCTTTGGAATAAGAGAGTGTTTCAGATCATCAGGTTTAAACATTCTTAAAGTTCCTGATGACTAATTTTATAAGACACACTCAGAAAAAAAAAATTAGTAGAAAAATTCGTAAACAGTTTTCAATCTCACTTTACTATTTTCTTACTGATTTTTAGTAAAAAAATTATTATTTAGCAAATCTTTTTGCTATTTACATTTTACAAATTACAGAATTTTTACAGAATATTTACAAATTTTCGTTGCTAATTTTAGAAATCATTTTACAAATTTTTGAAAACCGATTTGCTAAAATTAGCAAAAAAAATTACTAATTTTAAAAAAGTCGATATTGAAGGAAATGTTATTTCTAATCAAAACTTATACATACAAACTTAAATTGCCCTAAAATGTTACATAGGATTGAAAAATGGATCGAAAGTGAAGATACCGACTCATGTCTGAAAATAGGACATCCACTTAAAATAGCACTAAAAAGGGTTTTTTATTTCTAAAACAACAATTAAATTTAACCTTAAAAGTAAAAAAAAAATTGACTAAAATATTTTTCAAAAAGGAAATTACCAAATTAAACCCAAATAATAAATTCGTTTATGTTTTAACAATTTTTAAGCCTTTGATTTTTTTTTTTTCATTTTGTATAAAATATTTTTTAAAAAATATAATCAAAATTTTTGATGCTCGATAAAAAAAATTAATCTAAAACTTTGTACTAATATTACTAGTATTTAGTAATTTTTTTTGCTGATTTTAGCAAACAGATTTTAAATTACACTTTACAAAAAGTCTACTAAAATTTAGTAGCGGCTACTAATTTTTCTACTAATTTCATTGTACTACACGTCAGAAGACATGTGTTGCTAAGATTAGCAAAAAATACCGCTGGGCTCAAATTAGCAGAATTTCCCGAAGTAACAGCAAAATTTTCAGTTGCCATTACAGACTTTTTTTGGTGAGTGCACATGCATTTAATTAAAAATCGTTCTCTTAATACATACAATTATTTTTGATAGACTTGTTCTGACTATGAGTCGAATATCTCGACACCAACAACATATATTCTGGACAGGAGCCCAATTGGACCATAAATACATATTTTGGAAATACCACAAGCACAGCTATCGGACACAAAAAAATTAATGCAAATCGTAGGAACA
The DNA here is from genome assembly GCA_949748255.1 of Eustalomyia histrio. Lineage (NCBI taxonomy): Eukaryota > Metazoa > Arthropoda > Insecta > Diptera > Anthomyiidae > Eustalomyia > Eustalomyia histrio. The sequence continues at coordinate 36,945,784 of OX456525.1, read as the reverse complement.
AACGAATATATGGTATATATCTTTAATAGTTAATTAATACGCATCAACGATTTTATATACAGAAAATATATTCCATTTTAAATTCCTTAAAAACAGTCGTAATCATGTCCGATCATAATAATTTTATAGACGAAAACTAAGAACTTCACGCAAAATAGCCTTGCCCAATATCGAGTACATATCTCATCATTTAGTCTTTTGGCGAGAAAATTGCGCAATACTTCCCGTAGTACTCGTACACGAATAGAAAAACGGCTGTGCATTTTTTAAAAATATTTATAAAAAATTATATGATATGCGATTTTAATATAAACTTGTTTATATTTTAATAAAAATTTAATAAACCAAAATAAGTATTTTCTTTTGGTCTAGACCCTTTGGCTTACTTAAGCAACAAGCAAGTCTAAAATCAGGCAGATTGTGATGAATTGTCATATATCAAAAAATAATGTTGTATTCCTTTGATGACCGAAGTTTAACCGCTGCAAAGTTTTTAACGAGGGGTTAAGTATTATTTTTTTTTTTAAGTGGAATATTTTCGAAAGCATTAATACAAAAATTGTAAATAGTATTTCACTTAAATTAAAAATATGTCTAAAGAAATTAAAATATAAGGAGACATTCGTTTAAACGCACTTCTAAAATTTTACATAAAAAATGATAATTATTTCACAAAATTAAATTTTTTTTGTTTTAATATTTAGTGTGACCACCTTCAATCCGTATTACACAAAATATCCTGTTTAAAATTGAGTTTATTAAATTTTGAAGAGTTTGTAGCTCGATATTAGACCAACATTCTTTAATTTTATCTCTCAGCTCAAAAACTGTTGAAAACTGCCTTCCTTTTCATAAACTTTGGATGCAAGAATTCCCCAGAGATTTTCCATCGGATTGCAATCCGGACTACATGCCGGACATGGCAACAAATTTATATTTTTGGATGCAAATCAATCCTTACATTGCCTAGAAACATGAATTGCTGCGTTATCTTGTTGAAAAACATGCTCCTCGTTTGGAATTTCATCCAGTTTTGTAATAAGAACATCTTCCAAAAGATCTATGTACATTTCTGACTTCATTATTGTGGTTATAAAGCATATGGGAAGTTTAAAATCGTAAGCAAACGCTCCCCACACCATGACGCTTTCACCACCGAAATTTCTCTTGGATCTGACGACATTCTTTTAGTTCAAATCATGCCAATAGCAACTGTAACAGTCAGGACGGTCCAAATTGAATTTATTTTCATCTGAAAAATCACTTTTTTCCACTCATTTGGGGCTTAGATTTAATTTTTTTCCATCTAATGGATGAAGTTGAATTTAAAACACGGGCAATAGTTCGTGTGGTTTCTGGAAGATTATGTTTTTCCTTTATTTCTCTACAATTTAATCGATTTTTCGTGGCTTCAAACCGAATCTGACCCTTTTGACGGGGTGTTAATTTAGAAGATCCTTTTGTTCGATTTTTAATATCGTAATTATTTCCAAGTTTTAAAAAGTTTCTCACCACTTCTTCAGAATGGTTTATTAATTTGGCAATTTTTCTATTTGAATTTCCATCTTTTTCAAGTTTTTTATCAGATTTTCTTCGGTTTCATTTAACCGCTTTCTTTATTTCTTTATAATTTATGGTAAATTTTTTTTTATTAACAAATAGTTTACCTTTATATTTTTTAGAATTTGTGTTTAAGATTTATATTTATCAAAACACTTCCTCACGCCACTGAATTTACAAAGAAAATTAACTTTTTCTTTACTGCGTTCAAAGGCATGTCTCAACAATATATGTAACAATTTTACTAAAGAATGCATAATTTCTTCGTATTTACCGTTAGGCTAGTTATTTTTTTGTTTTATGCACTTCAACAAGAGAAATAAATAAACTGTTATTGTAGATCGTAAGAGAATTATATAAAAAAGAGAAAAAATCAATTGCGGCCAAACGAATGTCCACCACTGTATTTTGGTGTACCACGAACTCGTATTATATAAAATTGGGTTTCCATTGTATTTTCAGTAATAGTGGAACTACCCAGCAAAACCATGGTATCAACTACTTACCAGCCTATTTACTCTCTTAATTACTTATGTTCGCGATGAACACAAAAGTAATCGGTACTCATTATTTTTTGGCTGTTCGTAAGCGAGTGGGTAACGACCACCCATTACTTTTTGCTTTTTGTAAGTTTGAAGGTAATGACCACTCATTACTTTTGGGCTCATCGCGAACAAAAGTAATTAAGAGAATAAATAGGCTGGTAAGTAGTTGATACCATGGTTTTGATGGGTAGTTAATTAGTCCAATAAATATTCCACTTTTTCATATTAAATTTTTACTGGAACTTTATTAAAATTAAGTACGTTTAATTTTCATTAAAGGTGATTTAAAAAATAAATTATTTATAGTTTAATAGAAAAGTCAAAAATACTGCTCTCACATTGATAAACCTTAAAAGCATAAAACTGTCGCATATTCTTGCACGTATAAGAAAATACAATATCAACGAATTTCGCAATAATCCAACCCGCTATTTTTTTCTTAAATAATTAAAGTAGATTTTTAAAAATATATTTTTTTAAGTTTGGCAACCCCAAAAATATAAATAATTGTCATAAAATAATTTTATCCGGCTAGATTTATATTTATTTGGGTGGATGACACTCGGAATGGTCTTTATGATATTTTATAGTTAAGTAAATAGAAAAGTTGACGATTAATACACCACAGCCATTTAAAGTCCCAATTACGAACGCATTTTGAATAAGATAAAACAATTGCTAAATGAAAATGAAATCGATTATTGAGCTCTTCTATACACTCACAATATTATTTCGTTAAAAAGAATCTAAAATTAATATTAAATCAATCGAAAAAACAATTTATTTAAGTCTATGGATACAATATTATCCTTACAGACTAGAATCTTAAAACTATTACATTAATTAAATTAAATTATTTAAGAGAGATTTAAAATTCAAAGAAGGAAGACTGATATCTAATTGATTACAATAATTATTAAATAACCTCATAGATTTGGTTAGAGGTTCATTAAAAAAATTATCAGTTCTATGCAAATCTATATAAAAAAAGTTATCATTACCCTACGGGAAATGAATGGCCGATTGATCCAAGGTGATAAATCTGTGATATATAAATGAGGGACATGTCACAAAGCTGGTGTAAAATATAATTCAGTGTCTGAAAAAGTGGTAATTGCTGTCCCAAATATTGAAATGGTGGCAGAACATTGACTGGTTCTTTCTGGATATCATGTAACTAAAGAGAAATAAACATAACACCAATGTGGACTAAAGACATTAGGACTGTTATAGTTGAAAAAATGACAGAACACGGAACTGGTTCAACAAATTTTGCTGTATATAAAAGAATGTCAATCGGTGGCGAAAACCCAAATCCCGCGACTGTTGCAAAGCTGACATAATTCTGAACTGATTTAAACAGAACCGACTTTGTGACTGCAAAAATAATGACATAACACTAATCTAGTTGAAAAAGGAGTGATTACGCAACTGTTTAGATAGTGACATATAACTGCATTAATTCAATGTGCATGATGAAGTGTCAATGACAGGCAAATTAAGCTGTCCACGACTGGCTAATAGGTATCACAACACTTATGGGCTTATTAAGAAACACTTAGGAGGGATGTTATCCCTAAAAATCCAAAATTTGTCATTGAAATTCTCGATCGACGGCTCTTTTCCCTTAACATTGTTAAAATTTTATTGCAAAATTCATCAAATTAAAATATATAGAAATTATTTTTCACTTAGCACCATTATGGACACTGTTTCATTTACATGGCTATATAATTGAAAATGGCTGTTTATTGAATAAAGTGGGATATGATTTAATTTAATTTATATAAAATTACTTTCGTTTCGTGAAATGTATATCAATTTCACCAGTCATAAAAGGTAGAAATTGCCACCTCCTATGACAAGCGCATGTTAAAGTTACCGGTTACTTTCATATAAGAGAAGCAACTCGAGGACCGGTTTCTGCCACAAAGTTCCGGTCACGTGACTAACTCTATGACTGGTCTATTTCCCGTAGGGTAGTTCTAAAAACTCTCGGAGGTACATAAAGAGGAATTAATTTTAATAATTCAGGAGAATCTATTTCACCACAAATAATGCCGTGTAAGAAAAGTAAAGAAGAAAAATATTTCTTCGAGCTTCTAAAGTTTTGAATAAAATTTATTTACATTTATCTTCATAAGTTGGACGAGAAAATGTGGAAATGTTAGAAAAATTACTAGTATATGAGACATTTAAAAAAGGAAGAGCGATCTTAATAAATTTCTTTTGTATTCTCTCAACGCGACTAATATGAATATTAGCATTGGGGCTCCAGATAAAGGAGGCATTTTCCAATCTTGATCTAACAAAAGAGGAAAATAAAACTTTTTTAGTGAAATGGTCGAAATGTTTGCCGGAATTCCGACGTATGAAAGCAGATAACGAATAAGCCTGAGGAATAATAAAATTTAAATTTTTCATTTTAATTAGCCCTTTTTGTTGTTTATTTGCAATCAATAATAATCAATTTATATTAATCGACAAAAGAAGTAAAAACAATCGAAAATCGTTTTTAATAACCATCAATTTTTAACTGACAAAACGTTAGAAAAAAAATGATTATTGTGTTTTGTTTTTCAAATTGAAAGTGTTTTTTTTTATTTGTATGTAATTACCAAACACAGATATAGATATTTTTATTTCCTATGTGTGTACGTATATTTCAATAATTTCTTGCAAATTTCATTGAAATTATTTTTTATTTAAATAAACTCTTTTGATAAAAAAGAAGTAAGAGCGGCTAAATTCGGCTATGCCGAATCTTATATACCCTTCACCATGGTTGGGAAAAAGCTGAAGTTTATATATGGGCATATATGGAATGGACAGATTTATATACGGACGCCTTTAAGAGGAAATTAACCATTTAGTTTGGTGATAAAACTTAGACTCGTGAAGATTTATGTTTCCAGAAAATAGGTATTTAAAAAAAATTTATGTTTTGGGCATAACTTTTTTGTATCTGAACCGATATTTCCGAGTTTTTTCAGCAAATATGTTATACTAAAGATTTTCGATCTTTTGCTATATAAGACGTATCCATAGGTCATATTACATCTCTAGAATAGTGTTTGTTGTTTGTGTATAAAAGGTGAAGAGGTGAACGAAAAGAATTTCAACAAATCGTTAGAAGAAATCAATAGAACTGCATGTGTTTTGTTTCTACAAAAACGTTTGATTTAGCTGGCGAATTTGCATTTGGGATTTTATTTCGCTTTTTTATTAAAAATATTTTTAATTTCTTTAGCTTAATTTTAAAAATTTGAAGGAAAATAGTTTATAATATTTTTTTTTTTATAAATTATTATAAGTTATGACCTAAAATAGTTGCACTCAAAGGGAAATTATGTATAAAATTTTCTTAATATATGAGAAATAAAATGGTTTTAAAATCTTTTTATAAATTTTTTTTTAAATCGGAGCAAAAAATAGAAATAAAACCGTTTGTATTTTGTTTGTATCAGAGGGTTTTTATACAAATTTTGATGTTTTTAGCCTATTTATGGATTATTTAATTATTAATATAAAATTTTATTTAAATTAATTATTAAATGTTAAAAAAAAACAAAAAATAAACAAAAAAAAAAATCTTAAGAAAATAAAAAAAAATGTACAAAAAAAAGTGAATTGACCGGAATTCGAACCCGCGACCCTTCCACCTGTGGTGAAGGGTATAAAAACGTTTGTATTTTGTTTGTATTAGAGGGTTCTTATAAAAATTTTGATGTTTTTAGCCTATTTATGGATTATTTAATTATTAATATAAAATTTTATATTAATTAATTATTAAATGTTAAAAAAACCAAAAATAAACAAAAAAAAAGTCTTAAGAAAATAATAAAAAAAATGTACAAAAAAAAGTGAATTGACCGGGATTCGAACCTCGAGCCCGCGGCCTTAGAGAAAAAAAGTATTTGTGACATAGCGTCTAGACAACTGAGCTATTGAAGCTCACACGAAATCATCGTCAATAGAGGTACATTCATAAAAGTCTTCGTTCATTAGAGATTTGTTTAGTTTTTATTTAAATGACAAATCTTTGTATGTGTGTTGTTTGTGTATAAAAGGTGGAGATAAAAGAAAACACTTTTAACACAGGGATGTGTTTGGTATGCGTAAAATTCTACATACATATTAAACAAAGGGATTTTACGGAAAAAATTAGAGGTAGTCCTAGTTTTTTGCTAATATCTCAGCCATTTATTAACCGATCTGTCTGATTTTTAATAGCTAACAGAAATGGATCACATGTATCAGAAATTAAAAACAATCAAGTCCTCATCATGTCTGGGTTCTTCGGAAAACCCATTTCAACACACAGACGGACAGACGGACATCGTTAAATCAACTTCGCTCTTCATAAGGATCCAGAATATATATACTTTATAGGGTCTAAGAACAATATTGTAGAAATTACAAACGGAACTTATATATACCCTTCCACCTGTGGTGAAGGGTATAAAAAACAATAAGGAATTATTTGAATTTTTGTTTTCAGAAACAAAAAATATAACATTTTACATTTAACAGAAAATTTCAACTCCTATTGGATGTCTTTATTTTTTTATAGTTTGTTTTGAATGATTGATTCAAATAGTTAAAAAATAAATTTCTATGAATTTCAATTAATTCTTCATTTACCGACAAACTTTACATATTTCTTTTTAAATAAACCACAGTCGGTAACGACAAATATATTGTGAGGGTATCAACTTTAATAATAATTTATCTTTTGTCTGAATAAGTGCACTTAAAATATTTTTATATACATGTATATTTACTAAATGATGTAACATTTATACTTCAAAGAAAAATATTTTTCCTTTTTTTATTTAAAAAATATGTTATTTATAAAGTCATTTATTTTTTAACACATTTGTAGTTAATGTTTTTAACATTTAAAATGATTTGTTAGAAATAGGTTTTTATTTTCTTTAAAGTTAGTTGTTTAATATTAAAACAAAATACATAACAAAAAAAAAAAGTCCTTGATTTTTTTACCGAATTCGTAGTCAATTTTTTTTTAACATTTAACAAAACGAAATACCATTTGTTTGTTGGGCTTTGTAGTTTATTCCGTGAGAGCTCAAAAAAAAACACGATATAACATAAAACTCATTACCATTTACGGATTTTGTAGATAACAAGTTGAAGTAAATAAAGAAAATAGTATTTATTTTTATGGATTTGCGGTTAGCTTTTTAAAAGATAAAATATTTCAAACATCATTATTATTTACGGATATTGTACGAAAATTTATAAACATAACTTAAAAATTCTGTTGTTTTAGAAAAGTCAGTAGTCCGTGTGGTATGTGACTTTTAATTTATTTTAAATAACATTTTTAGTTAATTTAAACTACAAACTATTTTCAGTGTACAAAACCATTTTATAATAACGACGTCCAAGGAGATTTACTTACCAAACTTAAACACTACTTTTATGGTGTTATTAAAGTTGTCTTCTTACTCATATAAATGTTCTTCCAATTTGCTTAATATGTTTATGTTAGTTTGTTGACTTTCTTTACTCACAATTTATTTAAAATTTTTCTGCAAATATTCTATCACAAACTTTAAGTGTCAGACTACACCAAAAACTATTAAAACAAAAGTAATTATTTTCTTCATCATTGTAATCATTAGCAGCACGAAAAAGCGTCAATTAAATGTGTACAACTTATTACTGTGAATTTTACAATTGGCTTGAATTTTCTAGACTTTAACCTCCTCCACTGAATGTCAGTTAATTGCAAATAAAATACTTTGTATGCACTTAAGAATTTCACTAAATATTTTCCTTTTTTTTTTTTTTTTTTGTTTTTGCGCCAGTGACAACAAACTTTATTTGATCGTCCTTGTAGTCATCTTAACAAAAACAAAACACAAGTTCAGATATTGCTGTCATAGAATAAAACAGCACTGAAGTAAGAAAACGTTGGCAATGCCATCAACAAGAGCTTCACTATACATAGTGCTACAACATATATTTGACTGTCAATATCGTTGCAGGCGGTTTGCTGTTGCCACAGATTTCGCTTCAGCAACTACTGTAGTATTCTGATATTTTTCAAGATACTGAGGATGATGATGACGGTAGATGATAAGTGCGGCATGTAGTTTGCAAAAATTTTTGGTAAACATAACGAATGAATGAACGAACAAACGAATGGAATAAAAGGGAAATAAAGCATGCCTTAAGAAGAAGAGTAAACTTTTAACTAACAAAAATATTACAAAAAAAAAATTTCCCCCAAAATTCAATTATTAAGCCAAAAGTTTGTCTTTAAACCAAAAAAAAAAAACAAGAACTAAATATGCAGCTACAAAAAATCCAGGAAGGAAAATTCCAAAGATGGGCAATGCAAAAAAAAAATATATGAAATGTGAGTATAACTTAACTTTGAAGAGCAACAAATAATAATAATAAAAATATGTAGAAGAAGAAGAAAGTATATTCGTAACGACTACAAAAATAATACTTCATTTGTGCTTGAACACTTTCGTGGCCATGTTTGCACTTTGCATTAAATTAATGCGATTGCTAAAAATCAACAAAAATGAAAAAAAAATAACGAAATTATTAAAAACATTTTTCCTGCTTATTACATCTTTGCCGTTATTTAAGCAATAAGTAAAGGAAAATTAAGGTGGCTGGCAAATATTTTAACAAGCACCATACACCGACTACAGCGGAAAATCTTAAGTATAAAATCTTTTAAGCCTGGCTAATTGCATAACGGTAAAGCAAATTATTCATAAATATCATCGCAATAATAAACGACGGCATGGAAGGAAAAAAGTTATTAAATAAACTGAAAACTTTTAAGAAATACAGAATACATAAAATATAAAAGCATAAAAAAGTATAGAAGTACAAAAGCAAAACCAAAAATATCAAATAAACAAATGCATGCAATTATTAGTTTTTAAACTGCTTGATCAACTGAATTTAATTTTAAATGTAGTTTGTGATAATTTGGCAATAGCAAATGTAGGTAGGGAAACACCCTTATAATTATGATGAGAAGGGCAATAGATCACAGATAACACTGTGAGTAATATTTCAACTTTTTAATTGACACACGAAAACCTCGAGATACGTAAATTTAATTTTGGTTCCTGGCATTCATGGCTTTGAAAGGTTAGGTCGCTTTAAAAAACTATTTAGATTTTAAATTTGTATTGACTAAAGCGGGGTTTGGATTTTATATTTTAACGAAGAGACTTCGGCATTTTTTTTGCATCCATTAAAAGTGACAGTCTGGTGTGCAATTTTGTCAGGATGAATCATTGGACCATACTTCTTTGAAAATGAAAACGGTGTAACGGTAACTGTTAATGGGGAGCAATATCGTGATATGATTAAAAACTTTTTAACGCCACAACTGCATGTTCGGGCTTGATTAATATGTTGGTATCAATAAGACAGTGCCACATTGCATACAGCCAGGATTACAATGGAATTACTGCGAGACCTCTTTCCACAACAAGTTATTTCAAGAAATGGTGATGTTGATTGTCCTCCACGGTCACCTGATTTGACTGCTCCGGACTTCTTTTTTTGGGGATATCTGAAAAGCAAGGTTTATGCAAACAAACCAAAAACGCTTGAGCAACTCAAACAAAATATTCGTAAAGAAATTAATGAAATACCGCGTGAAATGTGGGAGAATGTAATAAAAAATGTGCTCAAAAGTGCACGCATTTGTGAGGCTAACAGAGGCGGACATTTATCTGACATTGTATTTCATACATAATTACCGACATTAAATAAAACATTTATCAACATTTCTTTTATTAAATCAAAAATTATAAACAAACAAAGTAGTATACCTTCCCGGCGGACACCCTGTGTATGAAAAGGACTGATCACTTTTTTATGAGGTTGTCCTAGGAGGAGGTCAATTGCATTCTGTGACATGTCATAGGACTAATCTAAAAGAACATATCACACAACTGAGAAAGTCAAACCCTTCCCTATTTCAATATATAAATAAATAAATAAATAAATAAATAAATAAATTAATTAATTAATAAATAAATAAATAAATAAATAAATAAATAAATATATAAATATATAAATAAATTAATAAATAAATAATTAATTAAATAAATAAATAAATAAATAAATAAATAAATAAATAAATAAATAAATAAATAAATAAATAAATAAATAAATAAATAAATAAATAAATAAATAAATAAATAAATAAAAAAACAAATAATTAAATAAATAAATAAATAAAAAACTAAATAGATAAATTAATCAAAAAATTAATTAATTAATATATTAATTAAATGTATTTCTTTCGGAACACGATTTCTATCAAATGGAGTATCTTTCGCAGTACGAAGGCGATAGATGCCGCAATATAATTTTTCATCTAGGCAATACGGTTGGGGGAATCGTCTTTGTATTGCCATATTTACTGGGTTACTAAACGAAAGTTCTATTTTGACTGATTTATTATTTTTAATTTCATTCTATATGTGTTAGTATGTTACTATGAGTGAGTCGCCCATGGGCATAGGAGATGCCGACCATTGCACGAATGTGAAATTTACCCGAGATGTGTATGAGTGATTTTTCGTATAAATGCAAATATTACGTATACGTACTGGTGTAGTTTAATTTAAATTAAACCTACCAAAATGTAGAATAAATATTGGGGATATCATTATTTTTTGAACAACACATAATGATAACTCTTTACCTTCTTGATTATTTTAAAAGTAATATTTATAAATACCAAATAGTAAATAAGTAAACAACCAAATAAAGAAAGCCATCGCAAAAGAGTTTTGAAAGTTTTTATATTAAAATATAATCAAAAAATCGCTTGAGTCAATGCAAACTTAAAATCCAAATATCATTTTAAAACGACCTAACTTTCCAAAACGGTGTACACCACTGTATCCTATGATACAAAATTAAGTTTTCGTGTCGCGGGGTTTTCGAGTATAATTTTGATTTACTTACTTTGTAGTTAGAAATGTTGTGAGGGATGTTTCTTCATCAATATTTTAACTTCTCTATTGACATTGGCAATCGATTGAAGGATCTGTCATACACAGGCTATATGTAAAGCTGAATAAGGGAATGTCAGTGGAAGGCAGGGTCAAGAGTAAACCACAGTAGTTGAACGCTGCCAATACTACAGGCGAACAAATCAGGCGAGTGGTCCATTTTTATTTATTTATTTTTATTTTCAATATAATTTTGTTAGATAGGATAAGACTTTAAGTCTCTTAACAGTATCTCAGACATTGTAAATTTTATATAAGCTATATTTTTAGAACTAAAGCTAAGAAAACATTGCTATACAATTTTAACAAGAAAAATAATTTATAGTTTACAAAGCCTGGGCGAATAATTTCGAGAACTTGAAGAGGAAAGCTAAGGGGCTTGGAAAGCTCTTCTGATACCAGTCGCATTCATAAAGTCATGTCTTAAACCCCCACTACATCCAACTACATATATGTATCCAAGGACAATTTGGCAGTTGGACCACCTGCAGCCAAGAGACATGATATGATATTACGAATGTACATTTTCCAGTTTACCCTCCTGTGTAAAGTAAACCCAAAAACCGGTTAACATGTTTCCTCTCGGTTAAACGGTTATTTATTTAAATACGTATTTTTCTAATTTTTGCACAAGTTTTAAAATTTTTTTAACTAGCGTTGCCATGTGAGACAACATATTTCCTTAGCTAAATTGTAGTAATAGTTATTATTTAATTGTTGCTAGTTAAGCATTTAATAATCCACAAAAGTAGTAAAAGCAATCAAAAGTCGTTTAAAATAACACTCAATTTTTAACTCACAAAACGTACAAAAATAAAACCATTTTTATGGTTTGTTTTTTAAATTGAAATTTTTTTTATATGTATGTAATTTTACAAAATATTTTTATTTTCTATGTGTATATTTAAATAATTTCTTGTAATTTTTATTGAAATACTTTTGTACATAAACAAATTATTTTGGTAAAAAGCAAAAAGGAATTACATGAAATTCTATTTTTAGAAACAGAAAGCATAAAATTTTAAATTTAACAGAAAATATCAACTCCTACTGAATATCTGTAAATTTTTATAGTTTGTTTTTTAAATGACTAATGTATATATCTATAAATTTCAGTTTTTCATTTAAAAATAAACTATACGTATTGCTTTTTAAATAAACTACAGTCGGAAGTATATTATGAGTGTATTAAAATAATATTTTAGCTTTTAAAAATTATTATAAAGGGTGTCCCAAGAAGAACGCAATTTTTAAATCTGGCAACATTCGAAGTGTCATTGTTTGACATTTGAACAAGTGTTATTGTTTGCTAGTAGAAGGTACGAGGTTAGTAAAAATGGAGCGCTACACGAATGAACAACGCATTCTCATTGTGAAATTGTTTTACCAAAATGGTGAAAGTTTTGCGGCTACAGTTCGCAAATTGCGATTAATTTGGGGTCACAATAATGCTCCAAAAGAGTCAACTGTAAAGAGATTAATGGATAAATTTGCCGAAACTGGGTCTGTTAGTGATGTAAAGACAACAACGCGCCATCGACCAGGTCGATCGACCGAAAATGTCGCAGCTGTACGTGATGATGTCGCTCAAACTCCATCCACCTCAATTCGACACCGAGCTCAGCAAATTGGTGTCTCCAAATCCACTTTGTAGCGAATTTTGACGAAAGATTTGCATCTTCATGCATACAAAGTTCAATTGACTCAGGAACTGAAGCCAGCTGACCATGGACAGCGAAGGGAGTTCGTTAATTGGGTATTGGAGAGACAACATGAAAATGCTGATTTTGCCGATAAAATCATCTTCAGTGACGAGGCCCATTTTCATCTTGATGGCTTCGTCAATAGGCAGAATTGTCGCATTTGGAGATCAGAATTGTCCGCCTAGATCGTGCGATTTAACACCATTATATTTTTTTCTTTGGGGTTTTTTGAAGTCGATGGTTTACGCGAATAAGCCGACGACGACTCAAGCCTTAAAAGAGGAAATTGGACGCTGCATTAATGAAATACCACAGCATTCATGCAAAACGGTCATTGAAAATTTCATTAAAAGATCGCGTGCATGCCAGCAAAGGCGCGGCGGCCATCTGCACGATATATTGTTCCATACATAACCTCATTCTGTCTACTTTACGATATAATAAAGTTTCACGATTTTTTTTTTAAATATCTGTGTTTTATTTAAAATTTAAAAATTGCGTTCTTCTTGGGACACCCTTTACTAATTATTTAGTTAACAAATTCTGTTTTTGTCAAATCATTTTAATAAAAGATTTACTAAATTACCTGTTGGCTAAAATTAACAGTTAACTTTTGTGTAAGAATGTTCAATTTTTCTGTATATTTTAAAGCCTTTTTAAACTTGAGTGCAGTATTTGCTCAGTCTAAATTTGATATTGTTATTTTTAAATATCACAATTTTAATACATTTTATAATATCAATGTTTATATTTTTTCTTTATACACTTTTTTTATTAAAAAGTCGCTTTATTATGTTGTTTAATAAGCATGACAAAAAGTTTTGAAATAAATATTTAAACATTTTTAAAATTCAATTTTCAGTAAAATTGCATTCCTGGCTATGATAATTCCCTTCATTATTAGGGCGGCATTTAATTTCATTTTTGAAAAATCATAGAACATTAATGTTTGTTGTGTAAATTTAAATCAAGTTAAAGAATTTTAAACTTTTTAAGGAATTACAATAATATTGATTTTTGTTTTTAAATTTTGCTAATTAATAATATTAAAATATACTGCGTGATAGATGATATTTAAATAATTCTAATTTTTAAAGAATTTTAGAAAAATTTAAACAAATTTGAAACTTATCGTATTGCGGACCGTTTTATATTTTTTTGTAATTCAAAATACATTACCCTAATATTATTAGTAGTTATTGAAAAAAAAAAAAAAAACTTAATATAAAAGGGAAACATATATTATTTTTTATATTAAAAATGATATAAAATATTTCAACATTTATTATGATGTAAAACATGAATATATGAATAGTGAACAGTATAAAAAATGAATTTATATATAAAATGGATAAGAAATAAAAAATATCACCCCTTTATGAAAATATGTGATGAAAAAATGCACTATAAATATTACCACATGCTGTGTTTTATTCTGCGTATATATTAGAGTGTCCTTTTTAAATTGGAAAATGTTCAGCGTATTATAACTTAAACAATACGCAGAAGATGAGCGAGCTGATTTCATTGCGTAAAAATTTTACGCAATGAAATCATATAGTTTTCAAATTCCACACAGCTGCATTCGCACTTGAGCTTGTTTATGTTCACACATGGTAATGCATGACCATACACGATCATGTAATATCATTTACGGCCATAAACAATCAAACGCTGGATACGAAGATATATGGCCAAAACTAAAAAAATATTGTTTTTTTTGAAAAGTTTGGTTCCGAATGTGGGCTTACACTTCAAATTGTGCAAATATTTACAAACTCTTTACGCCAATGCATTTGATAGTTTGACTTTTATAATGTAGAAAAATTGATACTTGAATGCATTAATTTTAAAATATTTTACTTTTCAACTAAAAAAAGCAAGGTAGGCTCAAATTTTTAATTCCAAATGTTTTAAAATATTTTTTTTCTTTAAGTTATTTTGAGTGTGTCATACATAAAATTTTATAGTGATAAAAAGTGTTCCAAAAAATGGAAACAACAAAAAATAAAAAGTTTGGTAAGCACCAAAATTTTCAGAGGACGAGACTTATAATAATAATTTTAAAGGAGTATAAGGGTTTCTAAGTAAGTACTATAAATTTCAGAACCAACTTGAGCCTTTTTTAGTGAATTCTATAATTATAAATGGAGAGCTTTTTGATGTCTGGAAAGCACAAAAAAGTGGCAAAATTGAAATTTTAATAAGAATTTTTAGAACGCAAGGAATCAGAATGGTATAAAACATTTGGAGTATGAAGATTGCGTAAGTTTTAATTTTATTATAAAAAAAATGCTGAAACAAGTGGAAAACCTAGTGGTGAAGGCCTGAATTAGCATATAATGTTTTTTTGAAGAGTAGTAAACGACATAATATTACTGAAATTTGTATAAAATATGAGTCGCATTTAATTCATACGGCTTCTGGCAAACTTTGTAAAGTGAAATGTTAATAATGTTCTGATGAAGACTTCGAAATAGCAATTGGTGCTTTAGCCGTGTTTATGTTTAAATATGGAAAAAAATTAATGCTATCTTAATGAAGTAATCTTCGAGCAGATCGGTGAATAGATAAATTAAACTAAAATTCACTTGATGTCAAAACTAAAATAAATATTAAAACTTTTTTCAACTTACATATGTACATCTTTGGCCGAAGCAATTTTATTTTTTTTCGTGATTTTGCCATACAAAATTAGATTCTTATATTCCTCCTGTGTCCATTTTTTCTATTGTGAAATATAAGGTTATATGCCTTTCAAATAATGAAAAATTTAAAATCAACTAAAAATGATCGATTACAAGGACTTTAGAAATATAAGGGATGTATCACTCTCATTTTGCCAATAATATAGCCTCCTAGCCACCTAGACACTACAACAAAATTCCTAGCCACTATATATAGGAATTTTCGTGGAATATATTTCGTGAGCTTGATTGTATCGCCAGCATGTGCAAAAAATTAAATTACTCACGAGATCGAGCGTGAGTAGCAAAAAATTTTCGTGCCTGATTGTAATTTTGGTTCGTGATCATGCGTGAGCGTGAGTGGAAAATCGCTCACGTGCACATCTCTAGTTCAGATATTATATTATTAACTCACGCAGCAAATTTTGTAAATTTACATAAAGAAATACAGAAGTTATCGAGTTTTGGCGCTTTTTTACAACTGTGCACTGGTTTCAGCATACTCGAGATAGGGTTACCCACTGACTTTATTAAGAGAAGTTGAATTAACGAAAAGAGCAATACAAGAGCGAAAAAAATTAATTTCGAGTGCTCATTAAAAAATTTGTTTGCGAAAAAAACCGTCAATCAAACCAAGGAAAGGCTTGGTAAATACTATGGAGACTCTGCAGCATCGATTTCAATGATAAAAAAGTGGTTTACTGACTTTCGTTGTGGCCCAACAAGCACGGAAGATGCCGAATGCTCTGTATCTCGAAAAATCCTGCTGTTAAACGCAAAGTAAATGACGGAACTTGCTCAAAAGTTTACAATAGTCTATTAACAGGTGTTGCATTTCATATAACTACGAGGGAAGTTCAAAAATTCACGGACTTATTGATCCGCCCTAGTGTTATAGAAATGCACTGAAGTACCCATATTTAGCTAAAGTCAACTTTTTAAAAGTTCCATTAATTCAATAAGTTGAAAAACAAAATTTATCTAATACATGTTAAGCAAATTAAAAACATGTCAAAGAAATTTATATAGAGATATAAATTTGGAATAAAAGAAATAAACAAAAGAAATTAAAATTAAAGAAATTTCAAAAAAATATATGTATTGCAATTGTGCGAATCTTAATTAATTTATTCAAGTTAAATATGGGTGGCGGATAATTTGCGACAAATTTAGTCCAACTCTGATGATTTTTGAAACAAAGACTTATTTCGCTTCAACAAACTTTTAACAATTTTTGAGCAATTCTCCTATCCGGCTATTAGTACAACAACGCCATTGAGTAATCTTCCGTCGTAAATTTTACAAACAAAATAATTTCGGGATACCCTGCTATAATGCATGCATATACTCGTTTAGTTTGAGGACAATGGCTTCAATACAGATATATTTATATGTTTTTGTTTTTTTTTACTAAAGATGTTAAAAAAAATTGTATGCTGGCGGCAAACGCAATATGGCTATTTGTTGGTCACTCATTTAGCATAACAGTACAGTGTTTTAATTTATAATATATAAATATATTATTTTATATACAAAAAAAAAATATCGTCATATTAACAGTAATAATAAAAATCCTTCTTTCACAATAATTTACTGTAACTTACTGTATTATATAACTTATTAATTACTGGCGAAGGTCGGTTTGAGCCTGTTGTAAAATAGAACTCCAGTTATTACTGTCTTTTGCATGATGGCGCCAATTGGAGACACCAAGTGTTCTTAGATTTTGTTGCACCTGGTCACCCCAACGGAGATTAAGTCGTCTTTTCGAGCATTACCAACCTACGGTTTATCGCCTTAATGCCTTATGATCTTGCAGAGTCGTTTTACATACGTCAACCGTGACCAGGCCAGCGAAGTCGGTGAATTTGAATGCGTCTAACCATGTCTATATCAGCGTAGAGCTCGTAAAGCTAATATTCAATGCGTATAGGACCGTACATCTTTCGGTGACTTTTCCTCTCGAATACTGCCAGTAATGAGCAATCTTTTCCTAATCCATGTTTTACCACCATACGTCCGTTCAGATAAGGGAAGTATTTACTGTTATTTTCGGTCATCGAGAAGAGACTTTACTTCTGAATTACCTACTAATCTCAAAATAAATGGAAGAAGTTTTTTCGACTTCAAAGTTGTAATTTTCGATGTAAAATTCTTCATCTTGTCCTCATTCACCTTTAGGCCAATCAGTTTAGACTACTTTTCAAGCTTTGCAAGGGTCTTCTTTCTTATGAATAGATCAAAGTAACCTAACCAGCTTTTCGACAACGGTTTTAAACAGTTCAGCGGGAAAGCCAGGCGCCTGAGGTTTTATTATTATTTAACCGTGTTATAGCTGTTTGTACCTTTATACTGTCGGGCGGCGGTAAATAGATCGCCTGATAAAAGTTTGGAAAAATGCTCCTTCCACAACCACATTGCGCATTATGCATCTGTTACTATATTCCTATTATTACCTCTAGAGGAAGATGGCCCACATTTAAATTCTTCCGTTTGTCGCTTTATGTTTCTACATCAGTGGCGTCTAAACACAAATACTATGATATTTGCCTTTGTAGTAAAGAGCTTTTTTTTCAGGGACGGAAAATTCAGTACGATAGTACTTTTCCATCAACTTGAAAATAACTTTTAAGGAAACATTTTCAAACACACAACGATCAGTCTATGTTTACTTAAAAAAATATATTTAATAAAGCGTGGGAACAGTTGTTTTTGTTTATTGCAAACAATGACGGCAAGCCCGTATGTTTGCGTTGTGGTTATAATGCTAAACGCAATCACAAACATACCATTGAAAGTAGAGTATTCAAAAACCGAAACCGAAAACCGGTCAACCGGTTTCTTTATTTTTAAAAACCGATCGGTTTCGAATATTTTGTAAATTCAAAGAAAACCGTAAACCGGTCTTTTTTGTTCGGTTAACCGGTTTTTTTAATTACATCACCAACTGGGTTACTTGGTCTCTTTTATTTATTCCGAACACTTTTAAAATCGTTTTTGGTTATGAAGATTTAGATGTAAGCCTAATAGATACCGATGAAGACCTAACCAAATTCAAATAGTTTAATTTCTGATCTAAATTACACAATAAACAGTATTCAAAATCCTAAAAAAGAGACTGTACAAAATCATTCATCATTATATGATGATTTCATATGCGATCTTGATAAATGCGTCAAAAGAACTGAAAAGTTGGAAAATTTATATAATTGTCTTTTGACTTTGCTTTATCAAAAGCAAACAAAAAAATCGTCTTAAAACGAGACATTTAAATGGCATATTATTTCTAAAATATTATTTTAGAAGTGAAAAATGGATTTTCTTTTTACATATTTAAAATGTAATATTAAAAAAACTGTTTAATGCCAAAGGTTTTAAACCTTCAAATTACTAACGTTCCTAATTTACAAACTTAATGATCTCTATTCATTTGAAATGAATATAGTTTTATAATATTAATTTTTAAGATATTATATTAAAAAATATTTAAACCAATAAATAAAATTTTGAAATAAAATACAATAAAAAATGAAATTTAAATGAATATATATATATTTTTTTCAAAGAATGTATTTTTTTTATTTTTATTACTTTATACATAATTTTTTTTTTGTTTGTAATAAAAATAATTAACAAATTATATAAGCTTTTTATTCAAATAAAAAAAAAAACCGGAAAAACCGGTCGACCGGTTTTTTTTGCAAAAACCGAAACCGAAACCGAAAGGCATTATAATACATGCCAAAAGAGATTTTTAAATAAAAATTTAGATAGGGCCCAATTAGTAGATGAACTGAAATTAAAGTTTCAAAAGATAAATTTGCCAATCGACCAATTTCAATATGAAAAAAATATCAAAGAAAAGATTCCTTTTATTGTTGCTCTATCCTTAGCCAAGTACTGGAAGCCTGTTTAAGATGTCGTTTTTTTAAAGATCTTTCAAAAGAAGTATTAAAGTGTTTTAGCTTATAAAAATTATACAACTTATAACATTTCGAAATTCAAAATTCCCATCCTTGTATTGTGCTCTCATATATGTAAAAGCTCTCGTCGAAGCTCGCTGTAGGTGAAAAAGCTCTTTTGTAAAAGCTTGCACATTGTGCATATGTGTTGGACGCAACTGTTATACATACAAAAAACAATTTGGTCAATTTTCAATTGAAATTTGGTTTCTACAACTGATATCGGTTGGTACAACTAAATATTGGTTTCCACAACAAAATTTGGTTAATGCAACTGAATTTTGGTTGCAACACCCAAAATGTTCAGCAATCCCAAGACGTTCAATCCTTCTTCTCTTCAACCTATGCAGCTGGCTTGCAGCATTATTTTTGTCTTGCGCGCAGCAATCGCCACGTTACCCTGTTTTCCCTATTTTAACAGAGTTGTTAGGACAGTGTTAAGAAAATTCTTTTATAACATTTCAGATGATGGCACTTTGTGTAAAATAATAAATATATAAAATATACATTATAACAACTAAATTAAGAAATAATTTGCGTTATTAAAACTGAAAAGGTATTATTATTTTTATTAATCAATTTGTATATTACAGGTTCAAGGTCATAGAATGGTAAATCAAGTATAATTACCTTGCTGCTTGATTAAAAAATGCGGTACTTCCTCCAGCGCTGATTTCTACCCTTTTTTTAATGTTTCTTATACATTTTTTAAAAGTTAATGTTTTCTGTTTCATAGTGACATTTAGTTTTGATCTTGAACATGGCAAATTCAAAAATATCCTTATCTTCCCTTATTTTATAGATCAATTTGTTTTATATTTTATTATTATTTTTTCACATAGTCTGAATAAAATATTATTAATTCGCAATATATGCTACTGATTAATTGATCTAGAAAAGTCATTTGGTATTTTATTTTAGGCCTTGTTTCATAATACACAGGGAAAACAGATTCATTGTGACAACGAATTTTTTTGCCAACTGAATTTTTTAGTTGGAGACATCCCTATTATTCTTTGTAGCAATAGAAAATCGGTTAATACAACAGAAATCTGGTTAACAAAACGATACATTCCAATTGGGTCCGGAATTCAGTTGTTGCAACCGTATCATTTAGCTGGCAAAGAATACAGTTGTTACAATAAATCTGTTTTTTGTGTGTATATTGCATTTGCTCTTCAATTTAACTGAATTTCTATCCTTATATTAATGTAGTATTTAAACCACTGTTTTTACCATTGCACTCTATGGTTTGCTTTAACCAAACTAAAAAAAAAAACATGTTTTAATATTTAGCATACCACAGTTGAAATTCAAGCTAATTCTTCAAGTTTTTGTAAATATTTTTTATTTAAAAATAATTAAGCTAAATTTTATTTTAACCAATAACATGTGGGTTTTTGGTTATTTTTGCTAGCGTTAATAAATATAGATTAAAACTTTTTTTCAGTTTGGATATTTATCAGCATTAATAAATATTGCAAAAATATTAATAACAAGAGATTATAGATTGTTAACTGTTATTTGCCCTTAACTCAAATGTTTATTTTTAAGTTTTTTCATTGACTCCCATATTGAGCTTGCGTGATTTATATCTAATATTTATACCAAGGAGCATATATTTATATTGAATATAAAGGGTGATTTTTTAACGACTTGGAATTGGAAAATTAAAAAAATAAAAACACAAAAAATTCGCAAAAGTGAATAAAATATTTATTTGGGGCGAAAAACGAATGCCCGCCATTGCTAGCCGTAGCTGGTCCCTCCGTGAGCTCCCATTTGAACATAATTTTTACAGTATATCGGCCAGTGTCTCACACTCATTTAATTTTATTTTTTAATATTAAGGGTGAATGCGAACTGGCTTAATAAAATCTAAACTAACTTCAGGTTTTCAAATAATTAAGAAATTAAAAAAAGTTTAAACTATTGTTTAAAAAAATTTTAAACCATTTTTTCAATTTGTATTGTATTTGGTTTTAAATTTATTTAGTTACTTCGCACAGGGCCTACATTCTAAATAATTAGCTATCAAAGAAAAAATTAGAATAAATCATTTCGTAAGTTTATGTGCTTTATTTTAAATAAAAGTTCTCGGGCTCTAACAAAAACATCCTATACATTATTATAATAATTAAATATTACTCATACGCAACCATGCACTCAACTGAAAGTGTAGTAAGGGGAGATTTTTTTGATATTTGCTTTTTCAGAGTTAATTTTTTCCATGTAAAAATAGATTCGTAACATTTGGCAAAGCTTAAAATGCTCAGTCAGGTTTGTCATTCCACCATGAATAGACTAACAAAGGAACAGCACTTGCACATCACTTAATTTTTTTTAAAGTAGTTCCAAATAATAATCACAGCACTATCATGCAGACCTTGAAAAAAACAAATCTTTATTAAATTAATTCGCGAAAAAAATAATTCTCTTTGTAAATCAGCAAGTCGATTCAATATTTTATTAATCAATTTATTAAATCGGATTTAAAATCGTAATTAATTAATCAATTTCATTTGAATCTTTTTTGACTCAACTGAATCAAATAATTTCAAACATCATTCTAAGATTGATTTGACTTGCGAATTAAAACCAAATTGAAAAACATTAAAATTGACTTTCAAATCTCGCTTATTTTTTTAGATATTCGCCATTTTGTAAAATGGTAATTTTTAAAAACTAAGGCGAGTTACGACAAAACTGACAAAATTTTTTATACGAACGAAATGGAACGCGAAACGAAATTTGTATAATCGGAGTGTGTTAATTTATATTATCATATTAACTGATATCAAAATAGTTACCTTGTGGCTGTTTTATAAAAACAGGATTGAAGGGTAACCTTCAATCCGTTTCTAAAATGGCCGGTATCTCGAAACCTAAGCAAGATAGGGCAAAACGGACAAAATTTTTGCTCTACCATGTCGTTAATAAATATAGACCAGGTTCAGGAGCTATCCCGAGTGATCCATTTTATAAAACAGCCATGTAGAAAATTTCATTGTCATTTTGGCATTATTAAACTAATGCTAATGAAATTTTAATGCCATTGATATATACCTAATATGGTAAGCAAGCTAAAATATAAATTAGTCGTGATAAAAAAAAAAAAAATTTGCAAAAGTGAACGAAATATTTATTTGGGGCGAAAAACGAATGCCCGCTATTGCTAGCCGTAGCTGGTCCCTCCGTGAGCTCCCATTTGAACATAATTTTTAAAGTATATCGGCCAGTGTCTCACACTCACCCTCACGAAATACTCACGATTGAAATATTCGAAAAAAATTTAAGAAAATTCCGATATATAGTGGGTATGAATTTTGTTGTAGTGGTTATGTGGCTAGAAGCCTAGGTCATTGGCACGATGAGAGTCATTTTTTACATCCTGTATATTTATAAAGTCCTTGTAATCGACCATCTCCAGTTAATTCTAATTTTTTCATTATTTTTATTTACAACATATTGAATAATTAAAGTTACTATTTCATACTTTTTTATGTTGATGTGTTTTGCAGACATCAAAAAGCTCTAGATTTTTAATTAGAGACGTCACTTAAAAGGCTCTAGATATACAAATTAATTCAAGTTGGTTCTGATATTCATAGTACTTACTTAGGAACCATTATACTATTTTATAAGTCTCAAGTTTTAAAAAGTTCAAAAAAATTTTGACGCTTACCAAACTTTTTTGTTTTATTATAAATTTTTATTTTTTGGAACACTTTTGATTACTACAAAAAAAAAACTCCAAATTATTGAAATTTAAATACATGGTTAAGAAAATTATCAATTTTCAAAAACAAAAAAAATATATGAGAAATATGAATTGAAAATTTGAGCCTACTTTGCTTTTGTAGTTAAACAATATAAGTAAGAAATTTTATAAATAAAAAGTTCAAATATGAATTTTAATGCATTATGAACGTCAAATTACCAAATGCATTCGCGTGGAAGTGTGTGTTCACATGATTTGAAGCGCAAGCTCACATTTGGAACCAAATTTTAAAAAAAATCGATAAATTCTTTTTTAGTTTGGCCGTTTTTAAAAGTGATCATTGACTGTAACGTTGCAATTTTCATCTTGAAGAAGTACTGTCTATTGATGCCACTGCAGTGGCGTAGCTGAGTCATCAAGGGACCGTGTGCAAAACATCAAACTGTGCAACTAACAAAAGAATTCAAAATCACTAACAAGTACAAAAAGTCATGAAATTTTTTTTTTTTTTTAATCACGACTAATTTATATTTTAGCTTGCTTACCATATTAGGTATATATTAATGGCATTGAAATTTCATTAGCATTAGTTTAATAATGCCAAAATGACAATGAAATTTTCTACATGGCTGTTTTATAAAATGGGTCACTCGGGATAGCTCCTGAACCTGGTCTATATTTATTAACGACATGGTAGAGCAAAAATTTTGTCCGTTTTGCCCTATCTTGCTTAGGTTTCGAGATACCGGCCATTTTAGAAACGGATTGAAGGTTACCCTTCAATCCTGTTTTTATAAAACAGCCACACGGTAACTATTTTGATATCAGTTAATATGATAATATAAATTAACACACTCCGATTATACAAATTTCGTTTCGCGTTCCATTTCGTTCGTATAAAAAATTTTGTCAGTTTTGTCGTAACTCGCCTTAGTTTTTAAAAATTACCATTTTACAAAATGGCGAATATCTAAAAAAATAAGCGAGATTTGAAAGTCAATTTTAATGTTTTTCAATTTGGTTTTAATTCGCAAGTCAAATCAATCTTAGAATGATGTTTGAAATTATTTGATTCAG
The DNA here is from genome assembly GCA_949748255.1 of Eustalomyia histrio. NCBI lineage: Eukaryota > Metazoa > Arthropoda > Insecta > Diptera > Anthomyiidae > Eustalomyia > Eustalomyia histrio. Next base: position 36,921,497 of record OX456525.1, on the reverse strand, counting down.
TTGAATCAAAAAAGATTCAAATGAAATTGATTAATTAATTACGATTTTAAATCCGATTTAATAAATTGATTAATAAAATATTGAATCGACTCGCTGATTTACAAAGAGAATTATTTTTTTCGCGAATTAATTTAATAAAGATTTGTTTTTTTCAAGGTCTGCATGATAGTGCTGTGATTATTATTTGGAACTACTTTAAAAAAATTTAGTGATGTGCAAGTGCTGTTCCTTTGTTAGTCTATTCATGGTGGAATGACAAACCTGACTGAGCATTTTAAGCTTTGCCAAATGTTACGAATCTATTTTTACATGGAAAAAATTAACTCTGAAAAAGCAAATATCAAAAAAATCTCCCCTTACTACACTTTCAGTTGAGTGCATGGTTGCGTATGAGTAATATTTAATTATTATAATAATGTATAGGATGTTTTTGTTAGAGCCCGAGAACTTTTATTTAAAATAAAGCACATAGACTTACGAAATGATTTATTCTAATTTTTTCTTTGATAGCTAATTATTTAGAATGTAGGCCCTGTGCGAAGTAACTAAATAAATTTAAAACCAAATACAATACAAATTGAAAAAATGGTTTAAAATTTTTTTAAACAATAGTTTAAAATTTTTTTTTAATTTCTTAATTATTTGAAAACCTGAAGTTAGTTTAGATTTTATTAAGCCAGTTCGCATTCACCCTTAATATTAAAAAATAAAATTCGGACACATGTGTAGCGTAACCTAATTTTTTAATGCTTATTTAGAAGGACCAAATTAAAATTTTTATGCGGCTAAAAGTGACAGCCAAAAATCTATATTTTCACCACGATAATATAACTTTCACGCTTATGATAATCTTGAACAAAAAAAAAATTCCTTTACAAAAAGTGACTTCCATTTGCCAGTTTATTCATTTGGCAAACCACGTAAAGATTTTCATCACTTTTGCTCATAAAATGGTTCATAAAAGAGAATGAATGTTATATATCAATTTGAATAAAAAGTTTTTTTTAGTTCGTAATTTCTCAACCTCAAAAAAAAAAAAACACCCTTTATTTGAATTGGATTTACACAGAAGGTTAGGTAGATGTGGTAGCCTGCCAATCAGACTCTCTTAGACTATAAAGTCCCTTGTGATACCACGGAAGCTAGTAAAAATTATATCACTAGCTTCTCCCGTCGAACTATCCCGATTGCCTCAAAAAGCTCCTAATATGGCCGATATCGATATCAGCCAAATCACACAGGTCCTCAAAGAATCATGAGCCCAAATGCTGTTCCCTCCTGCGAGCCAGGGCAGGACAAGTGCAGAGAAGGTGCTCCACAGACTCCTCCTCCTGTTTGTCACCACAGCTTCTGCAAAAGTCACTAGCCACAACCCTCAACCTAACTGCGAGCCGCCTTCCAATCAGACAGTGTCCCGTCATGACCGACACAAGTAGGGATGTATCGGGCCTTGACAATGACAGCAACCTGTGCGTGCGCTTTCTATCCAGACGTGTCCACATCTGTCTGGAACGAATACAACCATGGACAGAGGCTCACCTATCTCTTGCCAACCAATAAGCACTCTCCCGCAGCTGAAACTTGCAAGCGGCCAGAGGCATGCCCATAGATTCCATTTCGTTTGGAATGTGTGAGGTAGTCCCCAGTCTTGCAAACTCGTCTGCTCTACAATTCCCTGGGATGTCACTGTGGCCCGGCACCCAAATGCTGAACTACTGATCCATCTCGTTAAGAGATCTGCGACAGTTCAGGGCTGATGTTGAATCCAGGAAGACAGAATCCAGAGATCTAATGGTAGCCCGGCTATCATAGAATATATGAATCCTCACCGTTGTGAGGACGTTATACCTAAGCCACTCCGCTACCTCCCTAATGGCAAGAATTTCAGTCTGAAGAACACTACAGTGATTCGGCAGTCTCCGCGCAATACTCAGCTGTAGGTCCTTGGAGTAGACGCCGAAGCCTACATTTACTCAAAATAAAATAAAATGTTATATTCAATGTTATATTCAATGCATATATTCAAGCACCCCCGCAGAATTTTAGATTTTAGTTTTTACTTTTGGGAATAAAATTCCTTTCCACGGGTTACTTATATTTCATTTACTTTTGTAAAAGGTAGATATTCTAGCCAGCACCCAATGCATGTTTATTAATTATCAATCTCTTATTATCTGTTTTCAAATGATCTACTAAATAAAAAACAAACGAAAAAATTAAGATAAACATTTAATTTGCTTACAAGCAGTTTTAGTGGCTGTGAAAGATTCAATGATAAAAGGATATATTGATAGACCTGTATATGAAGTATACTCATTCCACAGTAATGTCAATGTGGAGAAAGTGTTTGCGATGGCGAAGACGAACGAGGATATGGCACCTCATAAAAATATATGCACCAGATTTCAGCAAGTAAAGGCCCGGCAAAACAAATGCATTCACTTTCTTTTAGATATTCTGCAGTTTCATCCAACGAATCAAGATATGGAAAATGGTTTGAAAATAAAAAAAGGATTTTCAGGAAAATAAAAAATGCAATGCTGGGGAACGAAAAAAGAGATTGGAAGCAAACAACAAGCAAATCAATGATGGAGAGTAAAGTCCAATTTCTGAATTTGATTGATATCGATGAGTCTATGCAATTATTCAATTTATAACATGCGATGTACAGAGTAATAAGATAAAAATTCTTAAATTATAAAAATCACGGTGAAAAAGTTTAGCAAACAAAAAATTTTGATTTAGTGTCCCAACTCAAAGAAAAACTAAAGAATTAACACTCTTATGTAGACCTATAAAAATTTAAATAATAAAAATAACTTGATGTTTTTAAAAGAATAAATAATAAATATTCTGTTAAATACAATTCTATTAAAATAACTAAAATTTTATTCGCAAAACTAAAAATGTATGTACGTACAAAACTTTAATTATGAATTAAAGTTACATACATATTTTAATATAAATTTTAAACTATTTCACTATCTTTAAGCCCTTTTCTTTCTCAATCGGTTATTTTTGAACGGTTTTCAAATATATAGTTAATACAAATTATTGCCGCTGAATGGCGCAAAATTCAATTTTATTGAAAAATGCATCAAAACACCCTGTTTTTTTCAAATATTATGAGTTCAAATGTTCAGCAAAAATTCTCGCCAAAAGATTTTGTACAAAGTTGCCAAACATCATTTGGTCGAATTCTGGAAATTAAAAGATCAAATTTTTATTTTCTTTAGTAACCTAAAAATAACGGTAATTTTCTAAATAATGGAATTACGGAAAAGTCGCAGAAAAAAAGTTTCTACTTCAGACCTAAAGAACCAATTTTAACAATAAAAAAAGTTTTTTTTTGCAAAAAGTCGATTTTGGCTAGATATAATACACTTGTGGTTGGGTGCATAGGTGCGTATGAGCAATATTTATTTAGTATAATATAGACAATATTAAATGTATGTACTTACTTTATTTGAAAAATTTCTTACGACAATTGATATACAGGGTGGCTCAAATATAGATATTATTTTAAAACATATGTTATTTTCACACTTATAGTTTCTTTTTTGTTCGAAATATTGTCTAGTACTCAGTAAAATACCTCCGCAGACCAAAATGAGTCGCTATACCCTTGAACAACGAATAATACGGTTGTCGCATCCAAATGTACCCCTGAGGCGATTGAAATATATGGTTTCAACCAAAATTCTGCTTTTAATTAACCGAATTTCGGTCGCCACAAACAAAAATGCCGATGGCTCAAACCAAACCGGTTGGCTAGAAATTCGGTTGTCGCATAAATCTATTTACTCTGTGCAGCAATTGAAACCATTCACTTCGTTACTGCTTCCAGTTTCAGCCGAAAAGTCATCTTTTCTGACGAAGCGCACTTTCAACTCAGCGGCTGTGTGAACATACAAAAATTGCCCCATCTGTGGATCGGAAAATTCAAACGTGATTGTCGAGAAGCCAATGAATTGGAATGGAAGATATGAACTGGGATAAAATTTGTTTTTAGCAGGATGGCATTTCATGTCACACAGCTCATCAAACAATTGATCTTTTGCGCACTTAAATCGGTAATCTTGTTGTCAGCCATCTTGGTGGTGTTAATTGGTCACCTCGGAGCTGTGAGTTGACTTTTTCTTGTGGGGTGGCATCAAAGCCTTAAAGCTAATATCATTCGAGCAATTCGTGAGATAGAACCAGAAACTATCAATAAATTCTTGGAAAATTGCACAGGAGGAACTACTGCGGAGCCAGCCGTGTTGCACAAATAATGGGAATATTTGCTATTTCTAATACAGCTATAATATACCAAAATAAACTAAATTTAGTTAAGTTTATTTAATTTAAAAAAACTTGTATTTGGGCCAACCATTATTATTTTTTTTGTTAATTATAAAATAAACCTGGGAATAGATTATGCTTATAAAGGGTGTCCCAAGAAGAACGCAATTTTTAAATCTGGCAACATTCGAAGTGTCATTTTTTGACATTTGAACAATTGTTATTGTTTGCTAGTAGAAGGTACGAGGTTAGTAAAAATGGAGCGCTACACGAATGAACAACGCATTCTCATTGTGAAATTGTTTTACCAAAATGGTGAAAGTTTTGCGGCTACAGTTCGCAAATTGCGATCAATTTGGGGTCACAATAATGCTCCAAAAGAGTCAACAGTAAAGAGATTAATGGATAAATTTGCCGAAACTGTGTCTATTAGTGATGTAAAGACAACAACGCGCCATCGACCAGGTCGATCGACCGAAAATGTCGCAGCTGTACGTGATGATGTCGCTCAAACTCCATCCACCTCAATTCGACACCGAGCTCAGCATCTTCATGCATACAAAGTTCAATTGACTCAGGAACTGAAGCCAGCTGACCATGGACAGCGAAGGGAGTTCGTTAATTGGGTATTGGAGAGACAACATGAAAATGCTGATTTTGCAGATTAAATCATCTTCAGTGACGAGGCCCATTTTCATCTTGATGGCTTCGTCAATAAGCAGAATTGTCCCATTTGGGGTGAGGAAAATCCTCGAGTGATTCACGAGAAGCAAATGCATCCTCAACGTGTCACTGTGTGGTGTGGTTTTTGGGCTGGAGGAATCATTGGACCTTTTTTTTATGAAAATGAGGCAGGTTAAGCGCAAACAGTCAATGGTGTTCGGTATCGTGAAAAGATAACCAGTTTTTCTTGCCTAGAATTGAAGAAATGAATGTTGAGGGCATGTGGTTCCAACAAGACGGCGCCACGTGTCATACAGCCAGAGAAACAATTCGATTGCTGCATCAGTCATTTCGTCGGTCGTGTTATTTCGCGTTTTGGAGATCAGAATTGGCCGCCTAGATCGTGCGACTTAACACCATTAGATTTTTTTCTTTGGGGTTTTTTGAAGTCGATGGTTTACGCGAATAAGCCGACGACGACTCAAGCCTTAAAAGAGGAAATTGGACGCTGCATTAATGAAATACCGCAGCGGTCATTGAAAATTTCATTAAAAGATCGCGTGCATGCCAGCAAAGCCGCGGCGGCCTTCTGCACGATATATTGTTCCATACATAACCTCATTCTCTCTACTTTACGATATAATAAAGTTTCACGATTTTTTTTTAAATATCTGTGTTTTATTTAAAATTTAAAAATTGCGTTCTTCTTGGGACACCCTTTACATCTGAAGTACGATGGACCTATCTCTTCAGGCCTCATGTTGTCGCCACCAGTACAGATTATCGAGATTTATTAACATATTTAAGTTTTAAAAATCATGCCGCTTTAATCACAAAACTCAAAGTTAATGTTACCGAAATTACTAAAATACCGATATTGCTAGAATACCATTACGGAAATAATTAAAAAACCGTTACCAGTAAAATGGCGTTACCGATATAACTGTAAATATCGTTAGCCTTGAAATTACGTTACTGAAATAATAGAAAATAGCGTTACACTAACGGATAACCGCATTCGTTTAGGTTGCCATCCATGCAAAAACTGTATTTTCGAAATGTATACTGTATACAATAATTTTGTGTATAAAATTCCAAACAAATAAATGTTGAGGGTGGCCTAAAAATCCAACATGTGAATCCCCCAGAATAACTGTTGTCCAAATAGGTAAACATAATATTTTTAATTTATTTTTTGGTTCAAAGACCTTTATAATTGCAGCAAAAATTAAGAAACTAACAAGACATATAATCCCGGTGTTACCCAACGATTTCACTAAAATAAAGATGTGTTAGAAGATACAATTTTTTTCTTGTTAAAAGGAAAACACCTGAGTTTTGGAGATATTTTTCTTTAGAAAACTTTACAATAGTTGTCTTTGTTTACATGATATTTTTTTAAGGTCTTTTACCACATTTATAAGAGTAAAAACTAGTAAAAATATTTAAGGGAAAAATTTGTTAATTTTAATTCGAAACATTTTCTTCCAGCTAAAAATAACAACATATTTTTTTTTAAATTCAGAAATTTATAAAATTTAATTCATAAAGCCAATTTAATTACATTTAAAGTTATTCATAATAGCTTTAAAATATGAACTCCTCGAATGTTATTTTTCAGTTGTTATAAGCTTTTTTTTCTTTTTTACACTTTTTACAATTCCTTCGTTTGAGTACCTTTTTATGTATTTACAACTTTTTAAATTTTTTTCTCTTTTATAAAAATTATACACACACCTCTATTTATATTCATTTACAGATATGCTTCTTAAAGACAAATTTTATCCTATTCCTTTTCCTTAGTTTTAAGGGCGGGAATCCATTCCTCCTACCTATGAAAACATTTATGAGTTTTGACAAGATTTTGATCTCGTTTTAAATATAACTTTTTTATTTATACACTCAGAATATTATGTAGTTAACTGTTTGTAGTTTAATAAAAAAAGTTTTCCGTTCCATTTAAAAATAAAGGAAGATACATTTATTTTTCAAAGAAACATCTATATTAACTTTTTTATACATTTATTCGAAATAATTTACTATCATTTACCGATTTTTTTCAGTTTCATTTATTTTTTTCATTTGTTTGATATTAATTAAAAATTTACCCACAAAACGGAAACTTGTGGTTTATTTGTGTCCGTAACAGTTATTACAAATTTAAATTTTGTTTGCTGTCTGTTTCAAAAAAAAATATTCAAAAAATTTCAATTTGTTTTTTTATTTAAATTGGTTGTATATATACAACCAATTTACAAGAACTTCATAAACACACATACATATACAAATACATTCACACAAAGTGTTTATAGCTTCATAGGCATACATACATTTTGTATTTTACTAGTATATTAAAAAAAAAAAACAAAAAATACAAAAACGGAAATAATTTCAAATAAATGAAAAAAACATTTATTTTTTAAGGATTGGTGGGTAAAATTTTGACATTTATTTTAACTGATTATATCAGTTGTTTCTTACGGATGTGTCAGTTGATTAATCAACATTTAAAAATAAATAACAAATGGCATTTAATTTAAATGAAAATTAAGTAGACCGGTTTTTAAATGAAATATCATTTCTTTTAAATTATATTTTCAGTTATTTTAACTTACAAACTTTTTGAAGTGTATATTTTACATGTATTTTTTAGATTTAGAAAAAAATTAAAAAAAAAAAATCGTTGCTTAATGTGAGTAGATATTTATGTATGTATTTTTCCTACCTTTTGATAAAAATACACTTGCGTTTCTTTTTTTTATTTTTTATACATTTGTTAAATTGACAAACAACTTAAATGACAGAATGTCAAGGACACGTATAAAGTTTTGTACAGGAGAAAAACGGAAGCAGCAGAAAAAAAAACATTCACGGACAAGGGAATCTTCCCAATGCTTACACGTCAAGTGATTGAAACTCGGTTTTAGATAAAGTTTGTTATAATATGCGATCTTATTTACACAGTTCCTTTAAAAATGTTATAGCATGCTGGCTGTATGGATCCCTTTAAAATTACGGGAAGCATTTAAAGTTCCAAAAAGGTCCTGATCCTTTTTGTGTGAGCGGTCCAGAACAGATAGAGATAAAATTGAACGAAATTGCTGAAATAGTTCTCTCAAGCAAATGCAGGTTTTATATGGGGACAAGGTCCAAATATGTACCGATTTTCTTTAAATTTGTATGTAGAGTATAATGAAAATGTACAAATTTCTAGCACTACATGACTGGTAATGCACTTTCGATTTTTATTCTCTTTAAAATACGAATTTTGTTGCAAGATTCCCTTGTCAGTTCTTTTTCGAATCCAAAAGTACGTAGAAGTTCTATGCTACTGAGATTTTAATTTTTTATTATTCGATTTTATTCTACTGTCATTCCTAGAAAGATTTTTTTCTTTTAGTTGTTTGCCAAATGCCTTGGAGCCGAATATTGTTGGTATGTTTTATTAAGCTTCATCGTTTTTGTGTGTTCATATTCTAAATTTTCTGGGGTTTTTTTCTTCTTATACATAATCATGACAGAAAACAATGGGAGAGGAAATTTTGTAAATTGAAATAA